>JACAXG010000002.1:7494644-7906654 GCA_018881555.1 Amblyornis subalaris
CCCTTCCCTTCCCTTCCCTTCCCTTCCCTTCCCTTCCCTTCCCTTCCCTTCCCTTCCCTTCCCTTCCCTTCCGTTTTCCATGTGCCATTGCACACTCACCAGAGACTGGACCGTGTAACAATGTCCACACGGCCTTGTCACCTTATCTTTCCTTCCACCCTTTGAAAATAGCAACAGAAGAGGTGAAAGCCTTCAAAACCAACACAGAAAAAAAGCAGGAGAGGATATTTGAAAAGAGCGCTCTCCCCTGTGGAGACGGGGAACTGACRTGCCTGTGATGTGGCTTTCAACATGTCAATGCCACAACAGCACTAGACAGATCTGCCGTGTTGCAGTCCTCACGTAGCAAAGGCAAACTTGTTTTTAATAGACAACATATTGGAAATCTACCCTGATTAAATCTCTCTGTTCTCTTTCCTTTTCCCTTCCCCTGTGGCTACCTTGCGATCAGTTTGGCAAATCTTAAGGATTGCAGATGTAGCACTAGCATAAACACAAATATGGCAAGTTAGCTGCACAGGCTGCTTTGAAGATAAAGACTGGCTTTAAATTCCACAATCCTGAGGGCTCTTGTCGCCTTGAAATCTGATTTCAAAGCTCAACACCACTGAAATGTCTTGTTGAGAGTGATGACAGCAGGCAGTGAAGTGTACACTGTATTGTCACCACCTGTGATTGGTGGCAAAGTGCATACTTTGGCTACCACATACTGACTCCCTAGCTGTGGGCTGCCTGTAATAATGCAAACAATAACTGCTGGCTAATTTCAGTCCTGTAAGTGTGGTGATGAAGTATTACATAAACTCAGAAACCATGAGAGTTAAGTGGATGGAGTCCGTTTTCACTGTTTTCGAGAGGCACAGGGAATCTTTACTGTGTCAGCTTGTGGGAGAGACAAAGAGGTGAACACATAAGAGAATCCAGCAATTAAGGAAAGACCAAGAGGCCATAAGGCTGCAAACACTGACAGTTTGCTTGAGGAGGAACAGTATCTGTGGGAAAATCTCCAGGATCCTATCCTTGGGCTACAGAGTACCCTGCAGAGCACTGAACAGAAACACAAGTCACACAACAAAGGAGTAGTTGCTGGGACCCCAGCCTTGTTGCTTGGTCACCCCCATTGGAGGGATGTCCCTTACCTTGCAAAGCATCACACCTTGGATAGTAAATAGGTAATGGGGGGCCAAGTGGGCCCAGAAATGCTCAAGGCCTATTTTGCTGCTGCACTTCCACTGCTCACTTCTTAAGGAGCAGCGGAAATGGCCATGGGAAGGCAGGAGCTTGGCAGCACTGGGTCTGCGAAGATGTACCTGAGTCTATGCCGCCACTGTCTCTGCATCATGATTCCCACCATGCCCTGGGGACCAGGGCTGCCTGGAGAGCTGGTGTATTCCCATAGCTAGTAAAGGTGAATTGACTGTCTGTCTCCTCTGACAGTGAAACCATGGACTTTTTCTACTGATTTTGGTGGAAACGGGATTTTGCCCACACTTACCTGTGTGTAAATGAGTATTAACTACACAAAGGTTTGGGTGATCTTTAGCTGACAAATTCCTTAGAGGCTTCCTAAATACTCRCAAGAAGACAGGACAAGTGTCCTGTGACTCAGTTTTAGGAGAAAATCCAAGAGCAATGCAGAAGACCTGCTGTGGGAAAAGCAGGCAGATAACCAGCACAGGCTATCACTATTGACAAGTCTGGGACAACAAGGAGTTTGGAGTGACACAATGAGGCTAATGCATATCAGCCCATTTGGTAGTGATAGCTGACCTCTTGCTGATGAAATGAACTTGAACTCTTACTTGTCATCAAGAGAATGCAAGATATCTGGGCCTAAATGAGACAGCACCCACAACATAGTTCCCATTGTAACTAAATATTTTTCTTCCAAGATTAAGAGAATTACTGCTTCCCAGGGCTCATTAGCTCTGACCTAAGGCACCGACGGAAAAGCTATGCCTCTTCCATGTTTATTCTCCTTCTAGATATGAAAGCCACAAAACCAAAACGCACATTCTGTAACTCCAGCGAAGCCCATAGTTGGTTGGAAAGTGTGCATTTCTGCTTTATCAAAATCTCCAAAATGTTATTCAGCACTCCTTTTGATTACAAATGCAATGGTTTTATTTATTCCCTACTGTTCAATGAATGTATTGGRTGACTTGCACTAGACAAAACTTGAGAATTACAGAGTTTGCCATCTAAACAGGTAAGAAGAAATACTAAATATTACAAGGGGGATGCACTGCTTTTCAGTGCCCTTGCTTTTGCCTTTAGTACTCAGTACCACAGAGCATTAGGAGTGGTTGATAGACCTCATGTGACTGAAGGTCCTATGGCCCAAGGAAGAGGAGGGCTGTGGACAAGAAGGAGCATACACCTGATATACTACCCTCTCTAGTATTAAACTACTGACTAGGGTCAAGGAGTGAGGGAAAACTGCAGTGGTAGGAAATCTGGGGAATTTAGACGTAAAGCCCTCTAAATTTGCTCTCTAATATAAATCTGTTACTGGCGACCAAAAGCCTTATGAGATGTATATAGTGAGGTAAAAGAAGCATGAAGGGTAAAGCATGAGAGCCTCTGATCAAACAAACAGTTTAATCTGGGAGCCATGTAGAAGAAATAATATTTCAAGTCAGTCAAAAGGTCAGGAGAAAGATCTTGGCATTTTGGGAACGGCGATCCAAGCAAACACTAATCGATCCTTAGAGCATGACTCAGCAGAGCATGTCTCATCTCGTGTGAGTGAGGGTGGCCAGGTGCTCTGTTTTCATGATGGTGTGATGATTCAGTGGCCAAGAGTAAATACTGATGATACCAGATCCTTTCCTTTTTAAGAAGCAAAGGCAAACAGCAGTGGGTTCTCTTTGCTACCAACTTCAAGAAAAAAAAAAAGCTTGATGCTGAAAGTGCAATGCTCTGTTCTCTTAATTTGCTTGGCATATTGTGAAGGGCTGCCAACAAGAGTCTTGCACTTTTGCAGTACTTTCACTCTGCTACAAAGATTTGTGACAAATGTGTACTGGTAAAGCACTACACAAAGTTTTGTTTAACTTTTCACACAAACACAAAAGGACTCGTATTGACTTTCATGGTACTTGTACATGTGTATGTCTCCTTCACCTTACAGTTTTAAACTGTACCAATTAAGATAATGAAGAAAATAAGCAGAAAGCAAAAATCATTATCCTCTCCCAAAGGTATTACTTAAAGAGATCAAATTTGTGAATGTAGTCTCATAACAATTATTATTATTATTATTATTATTATTATTATTATTATTATTATTATTATTGAAAGTGGCTTGAAAATCAACAAGGTAAAAACAGTTGAGAGCAACCTTGAAGGTTATTAACTATTTTATATTTTAACATAAGTTATTAAATTCTACAATAATCAGCTAGACTGAAAAACTTTGGGTTTTAATAAAATGCCAAAGGTTGTGACAGTGGTCAATCGTATGCAAGGAACTTCTCCAGGGTCAATCAGAAAATCTCTGTCAGAGCAGGAAATGTTACACCAGTTTCCCTAGTGCTCAGGTTGTATTTTATATCCCAAACTATTTTTCCTGTGAGAAAATTTTACATCTTCTCTAAAGAATCTGTTTCATTTTACTTTTCTTTGCAACCTGAGATTTCATTATGTTTACTTTGCTTCATATTTTCTTATCTTTCTCTAATAACTGGTACAAATCTGGAAGGGAAAACAATTTTCCAGTCTCAGGGGTTGGGAACAGCAGAGTAGTTTTCTTAAATCTTAATCTATGACTGGTAATTATGGCCATTTCAAGGTTCCCTAGGAGAATTATTGTCTTCTGAAATATTTTAAATAGCTAGCTGTCCACAACTTTTTTTTGCCTCAGAAAACGGATATATTATCATTTTAATGTCTACTGTTGCTGCTGCTGGGAACAATAAACCTAAAGTTCATGTTCTCCCATGGCATATGAATCAATAAGAAATAAATAATGCTAAAATATGCTCTGGAATTCTTTCACATGACAATCTGAGAGTAAAGGTGGTGAACAAACACTGAAAACCCCAGACTGACTCAACAGTAAAGATGGAGTTCATCTCACCCCACCTTAGTCATTTTAGTCAGGCAAATAGTGCAGAGCCGTCACTTAGATATGCTGTGAAGAGAGAGAGGGAAATGAGGGAAATGCATCTCCAGAGACACTTTGCCTACTTATCTTAAGGTGGGGTCTAACCACCCTCAGGATTCCTTGCACCTCTATGGAGAGACTTCTGTGTAGGCATCTCCCCTCTGCTGTGTTAGCCTGCCTCAGAGCACTGTTTTTGCACTCCTTTCTTTTCAAGGAGAAAGAGGTCTCACAGGTCCATAAGAGTGCTGAAGGGGCAGTGTCACTTTGCCACATTATGGTTCAGTTACACATTTTGTTCCCTTGCCTGCTGTAAGCCAGAGCACCTTTGTCCTCCCTTGCTGCTGCAGCCAGGTAGCCATGGGGCAGGTGAGGACAGAACCATATCTCCATGCTTGCTTTTGCTGCCTGGTATTCCTCTGGAGTATGGAGATGTGCAAAGCAGCATTTGAAACTGGGAGATATTCTCGACCAGAACAAGATCAAGGTACCATTTACTCTTCCAAAGCAGAGATTATTTTCACTGTATGCAGATCGGAAGTGAAAACTAGTAAGAGCACTAGAGAGGCTGGAAGATTTGTTTGCCTTTTTCCAGAAGCATGCTGACAGTTCTAGCAATACTCTTCTGCCCACTTTTTCAACAGCTGGAGAGTTAATATTCAGTTGCTTTATCTGAGGAAAATTCTGAATCAAAAATGCATGACCACAAGGGCTTGTTGACTGCAGGGTTGCCACAGCAAAAACAATGAGCTCTCCCTACTGCTGTGAGCATTTGCAGGATCAGTTAGTTTAATGATAGTCTGAACAACTACCTTTCTATAAGGAATATACTGAGGGAAAATTAGTCCTCCAGCCTGACTCMCATATTGAATTTCTTTTACTTCTGGAGATGTCTGAAAGGGAGAGAGGCTATGTCAATTGCACTAAACAGAAGGACTAAGTGAGCACATCAAAAGTGTTGTTTCCCAGAAGGCCTTTGTCTTCACTRATGGTGAAAGTAGAACTCAGAAAGCCATTTGCATCTCTGCAGTTAGCAGATCTTAATGTCCTAAAAGTAAAACATTCTGGAACTTCCACCATGCAACAGAAGATTTTTCCACACATCACACTTACCCTTCTACCAGGTAACAGATTAGCACTAAGCAAAATCCAGCTATGTAACCACTCTGGAAAGGATAGCAGAAAAGGGCTGTCCCCACTTAGGGCAACTCACATAAGAAACAATTCAGTTGGCTAATTTATTGCTATATCACTTCAAATACTTGCATCCTTGATGAGCCTTCTGGACTGCACAGAAAACTGTGGGAAAGAGGGACCACATAACTGTGGCAGAAATAACAGGCAGATTTGGTGCTATCTATTCAAAGGTGGCAAGTGGAAAAAAAGTAGCAAGGGTAATTAATGATTTAGGATATAAATGTTGTGCAAAAATGATTCATTTTTGTCCTCTTGAAATCCTCCTTTGTTTTGGTTTGGTTTTGAAATTCTCATTCCTTTGGGAAATGTTTAAAATTAGTTTGGTATATAAAAATACTATCAAACAATACAGTTTAAACATTTGTTTTTCTGTAGAGGAGATTCCTTYCAGAAGAATCATGGCACTTTATGCTTTAGGACTTATTTTAGTGAATCAAATTATGCACCTCTTTAGTTGCAAATTTAAACTAATACTACTGTTTGATTAGCATGGAGAGGAAATATTAGAAATATTTAAATATTTAGGAGGTGAAAAGATCAATCYATCACAGGTCTGTCCTCAGATCTGTTACATACTAAGTATATTCCACCAGGAAGAAAAGCTTCATTTTAGTCACAGGCTCTGAGATTCAAATATTTGTTGGGGGTTTCTTGGTGKTTTTTTTTGGTTTGTTGTTTTTTCTTGGTGTTTTTTTTTTTTTTCTGCAAATAATGTTTTCTGAAAGAACAGTAATTTTCATACAGATTGTTCATTTAGTCAACATTTTAATTATCTGTAGCTCTGTAGTTTAATAATAAAGTGCTTGTCATACACACAAATAGCACAGTAAATGTGTTAATAAATTTTCTTATAAATATAAACATATTGATGGCTCTTTTAGAAATATAACTTGTGACCTTACTTTAGAAATTTAGTTTCAAATAGAAAAAGTAAAATAGACCTCAATGCATTAAATTTATCATGTTCCACATTGACATAAATTGCTGATATTTTCACCTACAGGTCAGTTAAGAGGAGCAGGAAGTCTCATAACAAAATTGTAAATGCTTAAAGGTTGTGCTTTTTTTTGGAAAACATTATTGAGTCTGCCAACGGATAAGCTTTGCACTACTCAGAAAGTGATAAATGCTTGCCAGTGAATGAACAGACATTTTTCGAAGGTTCTCTTCTGTCATTAAGGTTTTTATAATGTTGATAAACTCCTAATTTTTAGGCATTTGAAGAAGGTTTCATAATCTGAAGAAATATTATCACTGGCTGCTAAAAATTCCATTGGTCATACATTTGTCTGGCTATGTAAAGCTTTCCAGCTGTAACAACAAAAAATAARTATCTGCATAGATGTATATGGGGTTGTATCTATGTATTATACATGTACACATACATTACTATATGTATAACTCTACCTAGATGTATGTATGTGTCTTTGCATACCCTAATAATATTTCTTTTTTCTTTCTCCAAATAATTTTCACACTCATGTAATTCCACTTAAGCTAAAGACCTACTGTGCTGTGAAGTTAGTATGGAAAAGGAATTTTACACTAGATAAAATTGGCTCGATGGTGCATATTTTCAGCCAAAAGAAATATTTTTCCTTCATGATGATGCACTATCACTACATAGAACAGTATTTAGCAAAAAACATTGGTTTAAACAGGTTTCATTTTGGTTTTCTGAAAGAAAACAATTGGTTTATTACTAGAGGAACCATTAAGTGAAAATGGTCAGTGAGAAATTACATTCTTTGCTTTGCTAAGGCTAAAGTCCTTCACTTTATCATTTTGATTTTCAAATTAAGGTTGATTTGTTTAGACTCACATCCCTCCCAAAAAGCTACAAGTAACCAATCTTAAATCTAGGTAATGGAAAGACCTTCCAGAGGCTTTCAAAGGTACCTATCTAATTCCATTGTTCACTTGCTATAGGAATAACATTGAAACACTTAAAATCAAGAGACAAATTGGAAGAGTTAGAATGGCTCCCATTCCAGGGAAGGACATTGAAAAGATTGACAAAGTACAGTGTCTTCCAGTTACTGCTCAATAAAGTCAGATACTAGCCTTTTCTGCAGTGAAATAATACTCTGTGATTTTACAGTTAACTAAACAAAATAAAAATATTTCTTTTATTTAATTCCACTTCTACGATGGAAATGCATTTTTTTCATTTGCCAAGATACGGGGAGAGGCAGCATTACATATTTAAAAGCTGAAACGCCTACGACTTAAACATTCCAAGTAAACATACACTTACTAAATGTTTCAGTATTAGATTCATATTTTACAAAAACAAGCTGGAAGAACTTTGTAGGACCATTTTTGAATAAATAAATGGTGTTAGAAATGAGCATGTAACTTCTTGTGTACCTTACATGAGCATTTTCAGATAATCTATACCTGTATTTGCCATTACCATCATCCTTTACACTAATTTCCAAAAAACATCGAGACATGGAACAGCTAGCTCTAGTGTTATGTGTATCTTTGATCTAAATATATTTGACAATGCCTACAGATATTTCATGTTATCAGTGATGACATTTTTACCTGCTAKAACAAATTGATTGAGGTACATTTATCAGTGGTCAGTTTGGCGAAGTGGACTAGATGGCCTGTTTGTCTCTGTGTGCAAGAGAAACATGTTGTGAGCACTGGACCACAGATTGTGCCTCCTCAGATAGAAGATGGGTGATCAAGACCGATACCCTGAGATACAGCCAATGGTTTTCAATGTGCCTGAGGGGTAGAGACACAAGCTGAGTATCCAGGAAAATTGAGGGAGTAAATCAGAAGGGAGATAATGGCAACTTCCTGGAGTTGCCTCTCTTCACTTCAATGTGGGGGTGAGGAGCTGGGTTTGCCGCTGAAAGACAAATCAACCTGATGCCATTGGCCTCAGGACACCTTCAGGACTTGGGATCACGCGATCTTAAAGTTGGCATGGTAACATGGCATCCTTCTTAGGGTTTGTCTCCAGCTGTTCATGGTCTGTATGCAATGCCAGGGGCAGGGGTTGATGTACCCGGGGTAAAACATTTAAAAACTCGGTTACTGGGGGAACAAACCACATTTTTTCAGACAAGGAAATGAAAATATTTGAGAAAAAATATATCTCAAAAGCTAAATATTATTTACCTACTTGCACATGATTGAATAGGAGATTTGAATAAATTTTAATATTTCATATTTGGTCGGGGTTTTTTTTTACTAATTTAAAGTAACTACTGACTGGTACTTGAACATTTCTCCTAAGATAATGCTGGAGGTGTGGGGGGGACATACAAGTAATAATCACTGAATAGAAACTTCMGTTCCCAGCAGGAAAATCTTCTTTCTTATATACAGTACGTGTGACAGAAAGAGCAGTAAAGATACCTAAATTGCAGTACCTACACATAGCAAAGAATATAATTTATTTGGCTACTGCTATTTTAGCTATGATGAGAGCTTAAGTATGATTGTCACGAACTTTCCTAAACACAACCACGCAAATTTACATATGAAAGAACTCATTTTATGGCTCTAGTAAGTTTATAGAAAGTTTTTACAACACATTTCCTCCCATTTGCCATGATCATCTCTAGCTTCACACATATCAAAGTGAATTAGATTTTCTCATCCTGCAATGGATGTTTAGATCTGCATAGGATTCATTGTTCTGCTTCATAAACTGATGTATGATTTGACTCTTCTATGGATTGCCACTCGCATGGGAAAAAAAAAGAAACTAGTTGTTCTGCTGTTTATTTTTGAGGAATGTCTTTTCTAACTCGGCACCACCAGAAAGATTGCTGTTATCAGTGCTCAAATACCAGTCACTCCCTTATGAAGCAAGAAAAGATACACTGAGCGGTCCCAGGGACTAAGGAAACTTTGGCATTTCATCAGTTTCAGGCCTAGAATTTCACTGTCAAGCTCACTATCTGCTGGGCCCTCACAGATAAACAGTAGATAGGAACTCACAACACATTCCTTTCATGTTCACTAATTTCAGAAAGAGACTCTGCAGTCTAACACCAGCACATCCCTTGAAGTCCTATCTCTCTGCTTGTATCTTTGGCAGCCGTGTAGTAATTAGTAAAACAGAGCAAAGATATTTTACCACCACTTCGTCCACTTGGCTCTGCCATTATGAACAAATGCTGCAAGTTTTGGCTGGGAATRGCATCTCACACTCGGTGCTTGGGTTATAAATCCCTATTTACATCCAAAGTTCTTCTAAATGAGTTAGGATGTAAACTATAACTTCAAACGATAAAGGACTCTTGCTATGGTAATTTGTAGCTTTAGGAACTAAGGAAGTTTATCTCCTCTATTTTTAATGGAAGTTTAAGGCAATATATGAAAAATGAAATTAAGATAAATAGAATTGTTTTACCACTGCCTTGTCTTACTGAAATTAAATAAAATACTGTGCAAAAATAAAGATTCTTTTTAGCTAGAATAGTAGGTTTTTTCTTTAAAAAATATTTATCTTTTTTTTCTTGTTAATCTTCATAAAGCGCTTTCTCCTTCTGAACTAGATTTTGCCACCCTCAATCAGAATAACAGACATGTCACAAAAGGTCTCGCTGTTTGCAGTTTGCCCATGTCTAAAATAAAATGCTGCTCAGTAAGAGCAGAATGACAGTCAAGGAAGGACTTGCATCTTCATTGCCAAGAAGGCACTGGGGGTATTATATATACATATATTATATAGGTATTGTAATACAGCTCTTATATTGTATGTAGTAGATGCTTACATCTCTAAGTATTCCTTGGCTTCAGTGGCTGAGCATTTGTATATTATTAAGTTGGAAATTCTTCCTGCTTTGTGAGTCAGTGACACAAATACYGTTGCAACGTTGTACTTCTTGAGCATCCACCAAGAGATGGAAGATAGTGAGGATCAAATCCAAGCCTTAAATAAGTAGCTTCCATTTTCCCTGATGATTTTGGCCTGAATTATGAATGCGTTAATGGTAGTGTTCRAGGTACATTAAAGTCATGAAAGGCTTGTAAATGGAAAAATGGGTTAGTTTCCACCAAATATTTAATTTGTAAATGTGATGAATGTGTCATCCTGAAATTTCATGGCAAAGCTACCCACGCTGGAGAGATGAAGAGAAGGAACTAAAAGCAAAATGTAAAAAAATCTCTAWAGCTTCTATAAAGGGAACCTGATGAAGGGCATTAGAGGAGGCTTTATGCTACTTTAAACATACTTTTAYGCAATTAGTGGGTCCAAATTCAGTATAGGTAGATGCAGATACCTTCTGCTGGAGGAAAGCTGCATTTTACTGAGACTACACTGACTTCCATTAGTATTAAATGTTAGAAAAGTTAAGAATCGCATTGCTACTGAAAGTCATTATGGGCTACTTGCTACTGCCACTCTAAAAGTTGCAGGGCTACTTTGTCACCCTCAAATTTCTGAAGTGAGAGAGATAAGGGTACTGTGGAACCATTCCTTCTAGGTCATCAGGAAGAGCATTCCCCTGGCAAGATGCCAGTTCAAGGTCTTGTCACACCTCTGACTTCTCTGTGTAAATAGTGCAGGAATCTGCATGCTTCCCTTTTATTCTCTGAGACAGRAGGGCAGTGGTATTTGCTGGTGTAAATGAGGAGATGGATGAAGTTCAGTGGCAGCCCGAGTCACTCTGCCCAGTGTTCGTCTAAAAATGCTTAACAATCTTGTACCAAACACCCTGCATTAAAAAAAGAAAAAAAATCCCCAACCCTCAACCAGCAGATAATTCTTTCAGCTCCTTCTGATGACTCTAGCGTATAATGGATTGCTCTTTTTAAAGTATTACAAATCAAGTCACAAGTCTGGCAGAGACAACTCTTTTTTCTTCTCTGATCCAGTCCATCTGAGTGGGGAACTGTACATTCAGACCTTCAGGAAAACCTTTTAAATTGAAAATACAAAATGAGAGCCAGTGACTACTTCATATGTCACCTTGCCCCTCACTACCAATAGGTAGAAGGTAAGGAGTCACCTACAATGAGTGAGTTTGCCGTGATCTTGCTGCCTTTTATTTACTGTCTGTTTTAAAAGATGGATTAAGACTGGACAATAAAACCCTCTGCTGAAATTTAGAAACACTGATTTGAGTCATTAGAAGTCTTTAACCATCACACAGCCCTCTCCACATAAGCCTCTCCACAGGAGAGGAGATGTTGCTCAGGAAAGCATCGTGCATTTTCTGCTGTCTGTTCTGAACACAACACTGCTGGTGGTCTGGTAGGGTAAATGCAGAACATTTTTCACATTAAGTCACTGACTGTGAGGGTCTGATCAAGCTGCTTGTGACATATAAGGGATCCCCTCTCAAGTCAGATGATGAATTACAGCCTCTCCAAAAACTTGCTCATCTGAGGAAAAATAATCAAAGCCTTTTACAGTAGATAGCAAATAAATGTTCTTTTCATGCTGTTACTACAAGCTGGTCAACCTTATTATCCAGATCAGGGAATGAATAAGGAGGAGTGTTTTCTGAAATAAAACCTCTCAGCTAAACCAATTATGTATTTCACAGCTGACAAAAGTAGAATTGTGGCTAATGTTTCCCATGGGAACTTAATTAAACCATCACACTCCACTATCCCTCCGCCAATACTCTTCAACAACGTTATTTAACCCTTCCAGTTAAAGGAATGTACCTGCCCGTGAAGCTTCTTGCTTTACATATTTTGGCCTCTCAGATTTCCTTTATATCACCATTCTAGGAAAGGAGTGTGGAAGACATGCAAACTAAAAATAAGGAATGTTTAAATGCTGTTAGTCACTTAAACAAAAAACTTAGTTACCAGGGAAGAAGTCAGTTATTAATTACTACTAATATATATTGTGGGCAAACTGCTGACACATTTTATACTTACAAGATACCTGCCCATAGATGATACATACCCTTTTACTATTTGCTATTTTGTTATTCTAAGAGGTTTCAGTTTCAAACCAGTATGTATGTTGTGTTGGATTCACAGTTTGCCATACCTCCATTCTTCACTAGCAATACCCAAGGTGCTAGGTCTCCCTGAAAACTTTTTACAAAAACATGAGGTAAATTAATCTTTTGGTATTCCATCATCTGTAAAGGAAGAGTTACCTTATTTTTTGATGCTACCTCTTTTTCTGTGGCCCTTTGGAGAGTGGAGTGCATCCAGGTAAAACAATTGCTCTAAATCCATCACAGCACTAGCACATGACAGCAGTGTGTGAGGGGGAGGATTTTAAATTGTGAGTGGGAAGAAATTATGGACATACATAGACCATATCCTTTAAGCAGAAGAGCCTTATCTCATGTATTTTCATAGATGAACGACTTTTGTTCTCAAATTCACTTGTTTGGTGAACGACCAAAACATAGAAGGAGATCTACAATGACAAGGCCTTAATGTCAGCTATGACCTTCTTCTTTAACATTATAAATCAAAGAGAATCAAGATGAGCCTTTCATGTGAAGTTAGGGACAATTTTATTACATTTAACTTCGTATTAATCAACCCATTTAAGGCTAAGTCCCAGCAGACAGAAGGGGAAGTCGTTTACGGCATTAGGCGTGATATGTGAGGTGGCATAAGAGAAGGAATCTTTTCTTTCCTGTTTGCAAGAAGAAAATAATCTGATGGTAACTGCTTTAAGAAGGAAGAGGGACATATTAACACTGCACTATGCTCTTCTATTTCCAGTCCACTGAGTGAGAATCATTCCATTTTGTAAAGTTTATCGCTCAAGATGCATTAGCGCTATTCAAGTAAATCTTTGTGAATTCACAGCTTCCATTCTGCTTCAGTAATAATGGAACAAGCTTGAGAAGCCTGGGGCTGAGTTCTGCACTCTGTCGGTATCTGGCACTCATCTCTTAATGAGGAACCTCACAGACTCTGCTATTATGGCAGTAGGAAGGAAGTGCTAAAATTTCTGGCAATAATAAGGCATCTCAAACTCTCTGGCTTATGGAAAAGGTCTAAACAGCTACAGCCTGGTAAGATAAAAATATTTTTATCAGGATGAGAAATTGATGGGAGATGAGTGAGCAACAGCCTAGGAGTAGATATTTTTCTATTTCACTAGCTGAAAAATTCTTGGTCTTGCAATATTTAACAATCRCACACACTTCTTTTAGGTCTTCAGGGAAATATAACTGGCTTTAAAGCAGTATAATTTTGCCTGAAAAGGTGACTTTATAAAAGTGGCACCTTCTTACTCATTGTTTTTCCACAGAGGGCATATTTTTTACTACTTTTTCTTTCTTTCAATGCTGTACCTTTGGCAAGATGAAAAGTGCAATATATTGCATCAAACTGATGCAAATCAAGTAAAATGGTTCTRCAAATATCACTGACAACATCATTTGGGCAACAAAGTGTTTACCACTGGGAGAAACAACATTTATGTCTTACAGAACACAATTTATGAAGTGTTGGCTGGATGTATGTTTGTGGGAAGGGAACGGAGAGGAAGAAAATAATACAAGAAGGGTGAAGGACAAGTATTTATCTATCCTGTGGCCCAGCTTTAAGAGAGGACAGTCATTAAACTGCTACTATGACACCTTTTACAGAGTAAATTTTCATCTCTCTTTTGAGTAGGGAAATCGAGTGTACTGAAATGAAAACCTACCAAAAATTAAAGCTTAMCATTCAATTCTTTAAGAACATGAATACTATTTATTTGAGCTGTTGATCAAAACATACAAGAAAAAGCTTCCAGCCCTTATGAAACCACTTTATCCTGTTTTGGTGCCAGAAGTCTGCCTTAAATGCTGACATTACTATCTCTCCTGAGAAAGAAAAACATGGAGTCTGAAGCTACCTAGGTCCAAATGAATATTTCTTTTGAGGAGGGATGCTAACAAAAGCATCGCTACATCCAGCTAGTCCCCACTCAACAAYATCTCCCCTTGTATCATTCCTCTGCAAGACAACTTCATGTCTGAGAAAAATCTTAATTTGAATCTGAGAACCCTGTACTTTTCCTAGCAGCCATTATCATGACTTTTCAGTCTACAATCTGCTGAGCACGCTGGCAAACAAGCACAGAGATTTTATTCAGAGAGGGGCAGAAAGAAAACACAGAGTCACACACCATGGGATTTGATGCAAGGTATAGGCTTTATGGTGCTGAGCTGGGCATCTGTATATGCTTTTTGAATTCAGGACAATTGAGTCCCCAAGTGAAACACATTAACCATGGAAATCAAAGGGTCAGGAAATTCAAAACTTTGTTTTTCCTGTAAACAGGCTGGGGGGACTTRGAGAGTTTTCTCTTGAACTGAAATGCCTTTCCTAAGTTCTTGTGCAGTTGGAACTTAAATCTTTCCCTGAATCCAGCCTGAAGTGTCTATTAAAAATGTTACAATACAGCCCAGCAAAAAACTATGGGTAAGATAATGAAAGGCTCTGTGAAGTCAGATCGGTTTTCCTGACAACTGTTGTCAGCTGCATTGAGCAGGTTCTCCCAACACCAGCCAGGTTACAGAAAGCTTCAGTCTAGATAGGAAGGGCAGGCAGGTCCTAAAAGTCTCCCTGCTCATGAGAAAGTTCACAGTTGTGGCCCTTAACTGAGAAAGCTCTTTCACCAGTTGCAGAGTGTTTAACCTCAAGGACTGACAGTGCGCACTGCGTTGCTGATCTCAGCTAATGTGACGGGGTAGAGGTTGAGAGGCAGCCTTTGAGATAACACCTCGCTATCGACAGCGCATTAAAGGACAGCAGAGCATTCCGCCTCTAGCGCTGTTTCTAGTGGTCAGCAAATAGGGCACAAGATAATAGAGTACCATCTGCTTTTTCACTTTGCAAGGCAAAGACATACATTAATTTCTTCAAACAGAAATGGGGAAGAAGCTCTTTTTTTTTTAAATTTAATTCTCAGAGCAGACTTTCAATAATCTCAGAATAGTCTTTGAGAGGCATCTGAAAATGTACAGAATATTTTTTAATACTTTGGCTAATGCTTTAGTGTAAATACATGAGCACTGGTTAAGTTGTACCCTAAGTGATGCATTATATATAATGGTTTTGATGAATTTGTTTAAAATGGGAAATTAATGACAATGAAATATTAATCTGTAAATTTTTTAAAAATGAAATATCAGAATATTACGGCATTCAGATATCTTCATCTTTAAAGCCTGTAGTTTTGCTCCTTTTTGCTGATAAATGTAAAAAAGTTAAAATAAGTTTTGAGGAAACAATACTCCCCATATTTAGAAAGAAACACACCTCTTTTCCCCTCTTTTGTTAGATGCCTTTCACAAACGTTTTTATATTAAAATGAAATTTTAAAAAAGGAAGGTAGAATATTAAAAGCAAATAAAAATGTAAATTAAAGAAAAGTTAGATGCAAAAGAAAGAAGGAATTTCCTCTAAAAATTAAACCCTGCCATAATAGTGGAAGAAGGAGGAAAACAAGTAGAAACAAAGACAAGGCTTCCAGACAATAAGGCGTGTTTCAAAACCAAAATTCAAGATAAATTTAAAATCAAGGATTCTTAATTTTTTTGTGTGTCCAAAGTCAAGGAAAGGCATTTTTAATGAAACAGATGGGATTAATTTTCTTATAAACTATATACATGGGAAAAATACTAAATCACATTGACGTGGTTTACGAATCTGATAAACTATTTTCGGCATGCTACACCTTACTGTTCCCAGTACTTTTCTCCATTTGCAGAAAACAACTTGCTTCAAAAAGCCCACAGCTTGCTGCAAAGATATGGAGGTTGCTTTGTGTAACTCGCAGCCTGCCAAAGCCCAAAGATGTAGCTGAAAAAGCTTCTGCCCCATAAGCAAGTCCCATTTCAGTTGTTTTATTTCTTTCTGTGGCAGAAAGATTACTTATGCCTTAGTCTATCCACAAGAAGTTCCCTTCTGCTGTAGTTTTGTTTTGGTTRAATGCAGAAACACATATTGCTTGGGGTAACCAAGAGCCAAAGAAAAAAAGCCTTCGTTACTTTTTAGGTTCAGTTTTCCACAGTGCCAAGAAAATCTACCTTTGAACTCTATAAAAGCAAATAAAATTTTGGCAGTGTGAGTGGAACTATAAAACAAACAACATGCTCAGCATAAGTTAGTATGTGTCCCAGTTAAARAAATGGAAAATGGGAATGATAAATGGACAGCTAATCAAATAATCCCTTCTGCCACTATACAAGAATGGACAAATAAATTTGAAATATAATGTTCAGAGACATGATTGATATCTGTGGTAGTAACATTTTTTTCATGATAATGAACAGAAAAGTATATTTYGCTGTCACTACTGAGAAAGTGAAGGCAGTGTGCAATACCTGCACCATACAAACTAAACCAGAACACAATTATTTAGTACAGGTGCTTTTAAAATGAAACTTTACAAGAAAACTTCAGAAAGGATTTTGTTTTTCTCTTCATGGTCAAGACTGCTGCTCGATAGGAATTTCATGGGATGGTGAGTCTGGGATACTGCTTCACCCACCATTTTCACAGGGAACTCTGACAATTCAAGAAAGTGGTACTGTGTGGGAATAGCTGTTCTGCAAGTACCTATTTTCAAATGTATTTTATRACTGGCCTATATTAAGCTGAAACAGTGGAACACAGGACTCGCATAAACGGAATAGATGATACAGCCCAAATTACAAATACAGCCCTTTAAAATACCCAGCAAATTCTTGCTGAAGAAACGCCATTTCTTATAACAAGAGGTGACTAGAGATCCCAGAGCCGTATGACGCATGCAGAAGTTACCTGAATTAAACAAATGTACAAGCCTTAATAATCACACCATAGAAACCAATAAGTAAATTCTTCATTGTTGTCTACCCTAGCAGCATCAGTGACTYATTACAATACAAAGGCCAAATAGTTTGTGAGTTAGAGATGCCAGTCTTGCAGGAATAGGTGTCTGAAAMTTCAGCTGATCATTTCATCCTTTGAGTGAAGCAAATTAGCTGACTGGTAAGAACAGGTGACCTCATAATTAAATAAAAATACTTTTTAAAAAATAAAAAAGTAGGAAAGTATTGGTTCATTGTTTTCAATTCTGTGCTGTCAGAGATGTCAGTACCTAAGAYAGTCTCCTTAAAAGTTGGGGGGCAAATTGAGAACACTCAAAACCGTCAGAGAAAGCAAACCCTGCCACTTCTCAGCTTGGGATCTGGATTCAACCCAATGATTTTGATCTGAGTCAGAAGCAAACTCCCACATCTGGTGCACTAWCATGCTTATGAGGTCTTCTGCCTCATAAAAATGTGTGACCCCAAGAAAGCCAGGAAAAAAATCTCACTATATTTCAGTCCAGAATATTTTCTTCATTAATTTGAAGATGCAAGGGTTTTATTTCACCACATATTACTTAAAGGAATAATGGAGAAGGGATATGTATTGCAGAAACATTATCATTTCTAAGCCCTGTGCTATGTCTTCTGTTAACTGAATTTTTGACATGTTATCTGGCACAAAGCGATAGGTATCATTAAATTTTTCATAAAGCTTTTGAAGCAGTACAGAAATCTCCTTGTTCTTGTTCACAGTCAGTAATGCATACATATWTAATCCAGAGAGAAGGGGTTTTGTCTATGGCTGTCATGCGGTGACCCACCAGCAATCCTCCAAGAAGCTGTGACAGCCGTGGCATGTGTTATACAAATACTTGGCCTTGCCTCTGTCATTTGATTGTGCCAGGTCTGACTGATAAAGAATTTTTGCTTTCCTGAATTTTCTCTTCAATATTACAGCCTTCATAAGMTGCTAGGATGACAGCAAACTTTATCAGAGCAATAGAAGTTTTTTGAAAGCCAGAGAAATGGATTTTTAYGTTTTTTTAAGCCTATGGATCATTTTCACTCTGATCGAATAAGCTTTTTAAAACCACTGGTCTTTTGTTACAGTTCAGAAAATCCTAGTCCCTTTCACTGCATTTTGGTTGCAGCCTGTCTCCAGGCTCCACCAAAGATACCAGCCTCCTTCCGTGGATCATCTCATAAAGCTCCAAGAGCTTGTGATAAGTTTCTTTGGGTACTTACCTACTTCTGCAGTAGTATAGAAATGGTTGCCCTGGCTCCAGATTTTGAGCTTCCTGTCCAGCAGATAACAGGTGTTGGCCCTTGCATGCCTTTTCCAGAGTGAATGTTGGACTYCAACTCAGCTGATCATTTGCATGCTTAGAAGTTTTTCCTTTCCAGTTCTCCCTTTTCTTATCTCCAAATATCCAAATATACTTCCCATTATCTTTTTTTCCTTTTCTCTGAAGAGTCTCCCCAGCATATTTTAATTGCTGACAATTATTTGAAAATAAACTTGGTGCAATCAACAGCAGTTATAAGAGTAGACCTCCCCTAAGAAACTAGATTGAAAACAAGAAAGCTGGAAGTGGCTTATTTGACAAGTTTATGCTTTTAAAATTCTGTTTTTCTACAGAATCTTGTCATCATATAGAAAGCTAAGGGGAAATAAGATAGAGCAGAGCACCGAAGCTGTCTTGTGAGCTAGGGACTACCCCAAATATCACACATCCTAACTGTACTTTACATGCCACTACCACCATCCAATACCATCTTTTATGAAGGGATCTTCCAGCAGTTGATTTCTGATGACTTTTAGGGCTTCTCCCTCTCACATCTTGGAAGCAGAGCTTTTAAAGCATATAATATATACAAGGAACTAGAAGAGTAGCAACTGGTTTTAAACTGCTGATTGAAGGGGACATAAGATATCTCAATGAATTCAAATGACTTCTATATGTGCCGTTTAAAATTCATGTTGTTGTAGTCAGATTTGCAAATCAACTTATAAGCAAGTAAGCAGCCCATCCCATTTATCAATGTAAATTCAAGTTATAATGCTGCTATAATAAACATGTACCCAAACTTTATATGTCCCTTCAGTTCTATAGATCAATAGCTTAGTCTCACATAGTCACATTTCAGGATATTTAGTAGTGCTCTGTAGCTCAAGAACATGGTCCCTCCACACAGCTCAACTAAACAAAGTGAGATCAGGCGTATTACACAGGATTTGCTGCTCAGCAAATTGGCAAAACTTCTGGCCTCTCCCAGATCAACCCACCCCTCACATTGCTTCATGCTGTTGTAAATATAACCCATGATGCAAGCCACTCCAAACAGAACTTGTATATTCTGATCAGTTTGGACAGCAGATCTGCTTCAGTTCTCACTCAACAAGAGATGCTAGGAACTTGCATTCCCTCTGTATCAAAATAGTCGACTCCACATGGAAAAGAGACACCACTCCACTCCCCTCAGCAACCTCAAGCCAGAAACAAAGCATTGGTGAGAAGCAAMGCCTTGGCTGCGGCTAACAGACAGAATATTTTTTTTGCTGCACAGACTAGAGGTGTTCAAAGCATTAATAAAAACCTAACTGTGGAAAACTTTCCAAATTCATTTTTCATCACATATTTTCAGACCAGGACAGGTCTGTCAGAAGATTTACTTATGTTTGAAACTTGTCAGGCAAAGCCATCTGGTACAGTTATACATAGCTGGAGAAACTAGTGAGTTCAAGCAATTTTAACATAAGGTAATATCAAACTCTGTTACTCCAATGAAACCTTATTTTTCAGCTAAAAGCAAAGCCTGGTGCAAACTGGTGCATAATTAAGTCAAATGAATTATTTAAACACATCTACATTAACATTGAGTAAAAACATTAACATATATGTAGATTGTATAACATGCATGTACACTTTGGTAAGGACGATATAAATTGTCTTGATTAAACCAAGCTAATTTCACTGTTCTAGATTTTTTTGTTGTTAAAACCACATTTGTCTGATTTATTACCACAAAAGAATGTATTTGGGAGAGGTCCTTATATAGTTCAGAGTTTTTTCAGMGTGTCATGTAAGTGATGCAAACTTCTACTTCAGAGTTTATCAAAAGTCAAAAAGCGAATGCATTAAATCAAAGCAATACAAAAGAAAATCCTATACAAGAGGGACTTCAAGCACACCTCACTGAAACTTTGTGAAGTACAGAGAAATAATTTAAAGCACCTAAGAAGAAAAGAAAATAGCGAAATTAGCTATTAGAACTGAGATAAACTCTGGTTATTTCTCTTTAGCATTTTCAAGGTCGTGAATCTATCTATGGCATGGAGGATTTCTGGGTTTAAAACGTGTTGTTTTTCTGTGTTGACTCCATACTTTTTCCATAAAAATTATCCTTTGTCTTTGTAAGTTTGGGGCAGCAATGGAAAGACAAGTCAGAGGGAGGTAAAATGGCAAAACAGAGTTATGGGAGGTTTTGTTGGTGGTTTTTTTTTTAACTTACTGCTTGTTTTTCTACCAAGTCCCACTGACTTGTTAACTGCTTAGGGTGCCTCAAGGGTGTCATCAATTAATTGAACTCTGGCCTTCAGGAATTTGATTGATAGGCAGGTGATTGAAACACAGACCGTCTCACCATTAATGACCCTTCCTAGAATGCTGGATATTACTCAGCACCCCAGAAAAACTGCAGTGGTGATAGAAGGGTGGGTTTGATGTCTGGAGGTGTTGGTGTCATGCTTGCACTATGCTCTGAAAGCTTTATATTTGAGGGCATAGGAAAGAGCAGTAAGGCACACAGAAAGTACTCTTCTTAGAAGAGAGCCTGTCTCTCCCTGCACAGAGAGTAGCTGCATAGCTTATAAGAACCTGGACTGCTTATGATTCCTATCAGGACTTTAATATTCCCAGCTAATTTTTCGCAAGGTTTAAGGCTCCTTTAAAAGTCGTGGCTAACTAATAATAAATCAGTCACTGAATAATCCCAGTAGGTGGGACTATCATCTTCTCCTTGCTACCCCTTCACAGCAAAGATGTTTATCATGTCCAACTCTTAGAAAGAAAGTCTGAGGTCAGGCAGATATATCATTTTTCATATTGCAACAACCCTAAAGAGGCCATAGTGGTACTGAATGAGACTGAAAAGTACAGATCCTCCAGAACCCGCCTTTCTATTCTGTAACTGGACTACCTCAAATTGCATTGTCAAATACTGTTTCACCTCTAGAGACACACCAAAATAGCTTAAGTCAAATAGAAAAGCTTTAAAAGCAACAGTTGCACTCAATTTTTTTTTATCATCTCAGATATGTCTTAGCAGTTTTACAATTCTTAAAACAAAAGTTGAAGAATGGTTCTTAGTCATGGTTTCTTTGGAAATTTAGTATCTATGGCTTTAAGACAGCCATATCTGGTAAGTATTTGTATTTCGAATTGCTTCACATTACCTCCAAATGCCAAGCGGTCTGCAGTGGAAGGTCAATCTCTACACGTCTGCAAACCCTGGGCAATCTGAGCAAGAAAACACTGTTCTACACACTTTTAACTATGGCTGCTCCTGTTACCCTCCATACACACTCCAGTTGGCTCACCTGTCCTATACTTAAAGAATGTCACGAAGATGCATATAAAAGAAATATTCCTTTTCTTCTGTGTGCACAACACAATCTCGACATCTATTGTCATAAATTAACTATCAGTTTATTAACTATTAAAATAAATGCTTCAACATGAATAAACAATTCAACAGTCTATATTTTAGATGGTTAGAGTGGTCCCAGGCATGGTTTTCAGCCAGTGCCCTGTAGCAGTGGGAGTCAGCATCAGGCAAAGATCATCCCCCGCAAGATGTCAGTACTGTGGCTGTGGATGCTCTGTGGCAGCTGACCTCACAGCCAGGGAACAATCCCAGGCATAATTCAGTTGGTCAAATAGATACAGCCAGTGAGGGCAATCTTGATGTAAGGCCAACCATGACCAGAGTTGGGTGGGGTACAATGTATTACTCTAAAAAACGTGTTTTTCTAACCAAGAAACACAGGAAAATGCCTATGTATAACTCCATCTAAATAAGCCCTTTTTTTCCCTATATGCTGCTGTGTATTAGCAAGCTCTACCACTCCTGTGCTTCCAGTTCTAATGCTTGACAAACAGCAGATATGCAAAATTCTTTGAAAATGAGAATATCGTGACACAGCACATGTATTTAAAAAGCAAGGACTTCCATTACTTCTTATACAGTTTCAAGCATTTTTATGGTTAGCAGTATGGGTAAGGTAGCATTAGACTGTAAGGTAGCATTGCTTCTTAACTTCCCACCTTATTTATATTATTCTTCAAGTCCTCATTCATGTTGACACAGTGGGGCTATTATCACATTGTTTTTCTTAAATCTGGACTGGATGATGGCGAAGATACTGCAAAAGTACCTTCTACTTTATATTCTTGTGTTTTGTGCTCCAAGAAATAAAACATCAAGTTCTCTGAAACAGCAATGGCAGAAAATGTTACTTGTAATCATTAGTCCTGTGATTTTAATGATTTAAGTTAAGTAGACATAAGTCACAAGCAACCAGGGAGAATGTTTTTTCCCCCTACAACAAAGCAGTTTTATAACAGATAAACAGTGCTTTTAGCTCAAATTTTCACACGCAGAGCAGTAAATTGAATTATATAGTGCTAGAGAGCTGACTGGATTTCTTAATTATTTCCAGACTTGTTAACTTTGGGAAAAATGGGAGAAAGAGAAGAGTGTATGGGGAAGCAGTGAGGCAGGTCATTCCTGGAGAGTAGTGGAAGGGGCCCACACATACACATAACCTTGCTGAATTTCCCAGGGAAAGATAACATACTTTTTTTCCTATTGCTACTGGAACCAAGGAGTGAAGGACCTCGAGTTCTCACTATTCATGGGCTAAAACAAGTCCCTAAGACCTGTCCCCTTAAAAGGCAGAAAAGAAATTGCCCTTTTCCTTATCCTTGTGGTATGATTTGGGTAGAAACTCTATTTTCTTCTTCCCTTTCTCCTTCACTAGTTTTTGTAGAAAAGACTATTTACAAAATCACCAAACCCCAAGTCCCCACAGTTGAAAAGGACTTTGACACTCAAACTCCTTATCTCCAAGACAGGATCAATGCATTTCTCATTACAGATTCACCACACAGGGAAACTTTTGACTAACAAAAATCACTAATACAAACCTTTGATTTTATGGTTGATTTCTTGATGTGAATGAGAGGTCACCAGTCTTCTCCCCCTCATTGTTTTTTCTGTATACAAGGACTTTCTGAAGGTTTATGATGTCACCTTTAACCCAAGTTATAAATACACAACACTGAGATCTTAGGACACATTAATTTCCTGCTCTGACACTACACAAATTTAAAAATCTGTGTGAGATATRAACATATAAACCAACATTCATTCCCAATTTAAATCCATTTGCTTCTGAGTTTGTACTATTATGTTGGCAAACATCAATTAACACAGTAAAACCAGAAGGCGATGTTCATGTAAAATTCTCCTCTTAATATCCATGTGATTACTTGCAACAAGATGGACTCTAAATTCTCAAGATGGATTGTAGCACACACGTAAAGGCTGCATATTGCAAATGCTTGGCATTTTTTTAGGTTGGAATAGCCCCGCTGCCTTCAAATAAACTGCCTGTATATGCAAAGTTAGGCACAAGAACTGGGGAAAAAACCCTTCAGGAAACACCAGAACATGTGGGTTTGGGCATCCCAAATCTATTTACAAGTTTGAGTGGGGAATGTTTAATAGCTTTGTCTGTAAAAATATTTTTCCTGGTTTGATTTTTGTAGAAAAGAAAGAGAGAAAAATTATTCTGACTTCTATGCAATTTGTTTCCTACAATTTTTTTCATACACCTGAGATTTTGTTTGGYTTAAACTAAATGTTTTATTCAACGTACTTGTTTTCAACTTCCTTTTGAGGAAAAAATATTAAATATTAGCAAGACTACAATTTCTCATTTGTTTACACAGCCTTAATCATTACATCCTAAGTGCTTGCCAGACTGAAGCCCACCTAAGTGAATTAAATGATCCAAGTGTCATTAAGTCTTGAGTTCTCACTTCCCAGTCAGGGTGCCCAGGAGGTCTGTGACTCTCTTGATTGTTCATAAGCTCTGAGACCGAGGGAGAGTAGTATTGGTCCAAGTTTTATACTAATGACGGTTTCCTGAACACAAGTAAGAAGTTTTGTACTTTCTGAAAACCAGCCCTAGGAATTATTTGCTCTAAGGATACTCCTATCTGCCCCAGATGCAAAGTTTAAGACATTCTGTTTTCTTTTTCTGCTCTCAGATTCTTCCTTGCTACAAAATAACTCTGCAAAATATGAAAAATATACAGTCACTGCTAAATTCTCAGTTTGTTTTTTAACTTCCCATTTTTTTCAGTTTTCTTGTCTCTGTTTAGAAGTATTCATTCACTTCTTGCCTGCTTTTCTAGTCTGTGCACATTTTTCTCATCTTGAAAGATCATTGAAGCTGATTTAAAACACAAAATAGAAATGGATTCTGATTTTTGTTAAGTGTTTGCTCCTTAGTCTGTCGGCAGACTCCTTCGACATAATAGCTTCGCATTGCATCAGTAACCATTTTATGCCAGTGATGAACATCTTGTACTGGCCACAGATAACTTGCAAGATATTGGGGGAGCAGATTGTCAAATATATTTAAAGGTAAGAAGTCATGTAAAGCAGTCCTAAGTTTAATCTGTTTTGGAGATAACGTCTTACACTAGATTGATTACATACAGCCAGAAAAGTGTGTTCATGCATCCACTCTTGCTGTGTGCTGAAAGATAAAAATCCCATTTGCTGTATTTTATATTGGTGGTCTTTCACACTGGTAATGGAGATCTGTATGTTCCTTGTAAATCATGTATATAATGACTGCCAGATAACAACCCACTTAACTGCTGAATGAAGTGTTTCTTAGCTGGAAACTGAGTTGTGCCGTGTTCGTGATCTAGCGACTTACAACACAAAGCACTGGGTGAGTCATTAATTTGTATCCCCATTAAAACAGACACATGCAGAAATCTCTGTAGTATGATGCTGTAGTCATGATCCAATATGACTTGTTAGCCAAGCCTCTGTCCTGTACTTTAGCTGAATTTGTTTGTTTGGTCATGTTCCTCTATCACCATCCCCAGCATGGTGATCAAGTACTCTATGTACATCCATGACAAGTTGTAACACTTGCCTTGAATTCAGAGCAAAGTGCAAGATGCCTTCCCTCTCAGAGTTTCCTGTTCAGTAGGTAGGGTTTCCATCAAACCAAGAATGTAGTCACTTCTGAACCCACAGTTGTTCCTGCTCATCACTCAAGGAGCAGTCATTATACTGCAGTACCAGGACTGTCAGGGCTTCTCTGAGAAGTCTCCTCCTACCAGCTCCCCTCTGTTCTCCTTCATAAACTGTTTTGATGTCTAAAGACTCTGATCTACAGGGTGCTAAAACACYGGAACAAGTAGAGCCCCCATCCCAGGAAACATTCAAGGACAGGTTGGATAGGGCTCTGAGCAGCCCGATCTAGTTGAAGATGTCGCTGCTCATTGCAAAGGGATTTGGCTAGGTGACCTTTACAGGCTCTTTCCAAACTAAACTGTTCTATAATTTTCTGTGATTTTATGACTCTGTAAGACCTAGGTTTTATCATCATGTATGTCTGGAACACTAACATACACCTACACTATGCTCTAAATTAAATTTTTTCATTCTGAGATCTGATTTATTATTTTAACCAAGAGATATTCAACCCTGCCACATCTGCAGTGCTTACACCTAGGCTCTCATCTTTCCTGAAGCCCTCACACCACTCTTGCTAGTTAGGGAGCTAGTAGTCCCCAGCAGATAGATGGTTGTCATTATGTAGGCTGCTGCAACAGGCTTTCCAGGTGAACAAGGTTCAGAAAACGCCTAGAGCAACATTCAGTTTTTGTCCTTTCCTGGAGAGCTGCATGTCTCTTTCTAAGCAAACAAGGAGTGCCCCTCAAAAAAATCCTTGTTCATGCACTGCCATGCTCTCTTTCCCTCAGTCTCCCTGGGAAGGCCACTCCCTCACCAAGGGGTTTCTCAGCCATGCACGGCTTCTTATTTGSTTCTCCACAAACCTGCTGGTCCCAGTAAGATGCATAAACACAGGTGGCTCCTCAGAGAGGCTCGCATGAAGATACATCTCAAGAGAGGCCAGATGTAGCTGTCTCCCCAGCAAGGCCCATGTGTGGCCACCYCCACAGGGAGGCACAGACACATCTGACTCCCCAGTGTGGCCTGCACAGGCGGCTGGGGTGCCTCCACACCATGCCGGGTACAGCTTGGTGCCGCACGCAGCGGCACTGCTCCGCGCAGGGCACAGCGACCATCTGGCAGAATTTACAGCCAGACCCGAATCTGCAAGCATGCACTTTTCCTGGGCTTATTTGAAACTCTGCTTAACACGTCACACATGGGCCTGCGAGGGGCTTGGCAGCGACGGGTTATGTAATGTACAGTCTTCCATCTGCCGCCTCTGCGAAAAGAGCTTACTCAGATGTCTGCCGGGTGGCGGGTGGAGGCTGTGCTACCCAGAGGCTGGCTATTAAAAACAGAGSTATTACTTATTGACAGTGACAACAAACCAGTAAAATGTCTGTGAGCCTCCTTTTTTTCTGGCTGCCAAGTCTATTGCCATTGTGGGGAGGAGGGTACTCCAGGCAGCTGGGGTAATAAAGCCTGTCTAAATGGGTTTCTTTGTATGTCTTCATCTGCTGATGGTATTGCTCAAAATGAAAGCAGGGACTTAGGTGCACCAGGCCTGTCCATCTCTCCTCATAAAGGGGATCCAAGATGGAGGCTGTCATCTGAGGCTCTGGGGAACCACTATCCTGAACTGCATGGTCGCGTTGAGGAAGGCCACGGTTGGATGGGGCCATTGGCCCTGCCCTCTGCAGCTCCTCTGTGCTCCCCACCTCGCCAAACTCCTAACACAAAATGGACAAATATTTATTTGCCTTAGATCTTATGGCAGGAGTGTTTAGGTCCAGAAGGTGACAGACATGCAAGTTTGTGTTTTTAAAACACCAAGGAGTTTACAGAACAAATACAGCTCCTCATCTTAAGACGAATATTTTTAAACAAGGTTGTCATAACGTCACATTTGCCAGCACTTTGCAGCTAAGGCAGCACTGGGGAAAAATGGTTATAACGCTGTCCCAATAATGGGAACTGCTTAATGTAAACAGAGTTTTTCATCAGTGTAACACCAAGAACTGGAATAATAAATAGAGCTAGGGGGTAGCCCCACACTTCAAATAATTTGTGGAAACTGACTTCCACAAACTCAGCCCATTTCATATTTGTGCAGTTGCTGACCATAAGGATGGCAATAACCCTTGCTGTGTCTTGGACAAGTGCCGTGCTAATCACTCCTCACATCATCTCCAGCCTCAGGAACTGAGATCACTTGACACTGCACAAGTGTCCAAACTGTAATGAATTTCTCCAGCTTTCAGGACAGCCCCTTCAGTTTGACTGGCAGGTCAGCACAGCAACTGGCTGCCTGGGTGGCAAAGAGGAGCTTATTTCCATACCTTCTGGAAGTACCATTACCCAGAGAAAACACAGTCATTTAAGATTTTTATGTAAAGATAAAATCATAGAAAATATACCAAACTGGGGTTACGTTCAGCAGCACTTTAAAGCTTTGTAGTTGAACATACAGGGCTARAGAACAGAAAATCAACACTACGTCAAAAATCAGGCTGCTAAAATTACTAATACTTTCTCTGAAGTTGTCTGATTACTCATCTATTTTCTCACATTGACAACTGGAGTCACCACTCACTCTGAAATCACAAGTAYGACCATGATATTTAAAAACAACCCCCACAAGTAAGAGTGCTTACTTTAGAAAGAATCAGCCCATTCAGTAAATTTTCTCTAATTTTCTTACGATTTTCTCATTGGATATTGTTTCACAAGGATATGCGTGAATTTCATCTCCACTTAACTGCCATTCTCAAAAATACTGTAAGCCAAATAATTTTCTGGTGAAATTTGGCTTGCTTTGATTGCAGCCAGGAATAAGTGCTTCAGTAGCTTTGGAATCAGCCACAGGCTAACTAAAAGTTATGTTGCAAAATTCACAGCAAGGATTTTTCCAAGTTTTTGCTCCAAGAGGATTTCCTTGTTGAGATTTCTCATCTTTGGCAAGGGTATTACATTTACTCCCTTCTTTTATTGCCCAGAAAAGTAGGCACAAGCACGGCAGATTTCAGGGACTTCTTGTAAGGTCGTGTGCATACRCATGGAGGTCATCTGTGGTTTTGCAACAGCCCACACCCCAGGCTCCTGGCAGTGCCATACGTGTTCCCAAAGACACCATCTCTGAGAATCTCATATTGTTTCACAGTGAATTTGGGCAGCAAAACTGAGGCACGTTTTACAAAGAAACTATATTACTTATATTTCAAAGGGAAAAAACCACATGACAGATGTTGTCCAAGGTGCATATTTACTCCTGACCCCACATCCAGCCTGTCTTTTCCTTCTGCTTTGCTTCGATTATGTGCTAATGATCTATTTAAACAGTGGCAATAAGTAGCAACATCTAATATAAACAACAGAGAGTTACAAGCTTTTGGCACATTCCAGAGACAGCTCTCAAAGATTTGGACAATGCAGACCCATTTGAGACCCCAGTCTAAGCACAGAAAATCCTGGAAAGTAATATTATCTTGCCATGTATCACTTAGGAACTAAAAATGAATATCTCAAAGAGTTTGATTCCTGGCACTTAGTAGATGGTAAATATTATTATTATTTTAAAACCAATGTTATTATTGGAAAGACATTAATAATTTGAAAATAAGATTAGTGTTGAAAAGACTTCTTTGGTTTGGGCTTTTTGTAACCTTTAAATCTGGGTAGACTATTCCTGGACAAGTATTTCAGCTGGAATTTTATTTTCATTTTTCTTCTATTTACTCTGTGATCTATTCCAGTATACACAGTGCAACGTTGACTTTGCCTTGGGATATCATCCATTTTTTCTTTAAATTTAAAAGGTTTCAAAGAAATAAAGTTAAAAAGCCCCTACCACAGAAATAAACTAGGCTCATACACCATTCCTTGAGAAGCTCATACATATTCCAGTGGCTGTGGCCACCATATTCAACGGAACTGTGGAAAGGGTGGATTAAACACCTGGATAATTCCATGGACTACTCTGTATTTCTTGGAAGTAAATTGTTTAAAAACCTTATTTTCCTTTTTTTTTCTTTTTTTTGTTACTAGAGTGTTACTATATTTTAAGATACTATATCAACACTTTATAGAACATCCCTATGCAGCTTTCTAGTCAGTTCGTGGTTCTTGAGAAGTGGCTCATTCTTGATGAACTACACAAACAGCAATAAACTACAGAAAAATGAGGACTAATTTGAGTGTGTTTCACTGGCTTTTACACAAATTTTGTGTTTATTTTTCACAATAATCTATAAGATGTAATGCATCCCAGATCTGCATGGTAAAAGTAGATCAGACACGTGGAATTGCTAGAGCAAACAAAACCAAGCAGAATAGAATGTGCTAATATACATACAGGCTCACATATTTCAGAATGTTAGTGTAAGGGATATTAAATGAGATAGACATAAAAATGAACATAGTCCTGACACCAGTGCATTTAAATTACAAACACCAGTTAGCCATCCAAATAAAGCTTTGCATATCTTCTTATGTAGTGTGAAGAGAAACAAAGCAAATAAAGGCATAGGGGTAGATATTGCAAAGGAAATTTCAGAAAAGAAGTGGTTCAGAGGTTTCTAAACATAAATTAATAATATTTGTTGTATTTTTTCCCTTTGATTTCTAAATGAAACTTGGAATAGGAGGGAAAATTGGAAGTACATAATTGTATCTTACAGACTTTAGAGCATAATGTCCTATAGAGGCGTAAACAGTAATCCTGCTTTTCTCTCCTCTTCCAGATAGATACTCTCTGCTGACTGGAAAGTCTCCAGCTCTGTAAATCTCTTYGGGCAAAAACTTGTGGATCAGAAATTAAAAGTCTTACTGTAAAAACTTCTTGCTTCTTTTCCAAAGTGTCACAGGTATGCTTTCTGCAATTTATCTAAGCACAGAATAGAAAACATTGCTTGTTTATAAGGTCACAAAGGAGACCTGGTAAAGATCATTAATTGTCTTCTGTATCATGAACACTCAGAGCTGTATCACAGAAGTTTTTCAATACATAGAAAATCAACACATCCTTCAATATGTACAGTGATAGATAAAATATTAGAACCTAGTGAAAAGGGCTTGTTATGATAAATAAATAATAATATGCATCTAGCTGAGAGAGTATTTGCATTAGTTTAAAATGAGTTTGTTGAAGAAAGGAAAGCTTTTAGGTCACTTCTATGGAAATTCTGAAGGAGCTGAATTCATGAAGGGATTTTTGAAGCAACTTCTCTCAACAAGTGTCATTAACCACAGCCTGGAACTGCATAAAGAGCACACAGAAAATTAATCTGTAATTGCCACGATGTTCAGAAGAATGAAGAATTACTAGGAAGAAGCCAGTGATTCCTTTTTCTTCCAAACTTAAGGAGACCGGAGCAGGTAAACACTCTGATAAAGTGTCACAGGCATAAAATCATGCAGCAAGTATTGATGCCAGAGATATATTTTTGGTTTTATGCTTTTTAGATTAGTAGTAYTTTAGTTTTATACTTTTATATATTAGTACCCCTATAATCCTATAACCTCTATCCTGTAACCTTGTATCCCTTTCCTATAGACAAAACAGAACCAAGTTATCAGCCTTTAAGCATTCCGGAGTTAGACTCGATAAACTATTGAGGTAAGCAGAGAACCTCCAATAGAAACTTGCCACAAGGAATAGTGTGACAAAATTCTGCTTTTCATTGGAGAATATTTCAAAACTATGTTACCCCTACAACAGTAGAAGCACGAACACTTTCATAGACTTTTTTACCCTTTTTGTACCCTTTTTACCTTTGTATAACTTACACTTGCTGGAACCCCGCTCGGCAGGGTTGGGCCCAAAGCCTGCGCAGCGGGGGTCCCGGGGTTATCCCTGRGAAAGCTTTGCTTTCTCCAAATCCTTTAATAAATTTTTACTTTTTACCCTCTTATTTCGGCTTCAGCCTTTGTTTTCCAAAGATATTAGGCATCAGTTCCTGCAAGTGGAGTGGCCACTTTCCCAACACCTGAAATGGGAAGGAGGCATTTGGGTAGGAGGAGGTTTGAAGGAGGCAAATCCACTGTGTACCATCCAGCAGTCCACACAGCCTGCTTGGCAACCTCAGAAGCGCATTGCCCTCAACAACCTTTTTCCAATACTGACTTCCAATAACATATTTGACTTGCATCAGGCCTATAATGTGCTGAGTACATTCTAAAAACAGGACCACATGGGCCTTGCCCCAAGCAGCTCAATATCTAAGATGTSAACTGCTAGATTAAGGGAGGGGAAGAGGGATAAAACCTTTTTAAAAATAGTATCAGCTACTTTGGCATGTTATCTAACCACTATTATCTGGGAATTTCTTGCTCAGAGGCATATTCAGTGTGAGAGAGAGCCAAGCTCGAAGCACCCAGAGGGCAGCACGATCACAGTTTGAACAGCTGCATGTTCTACTGCGAGCAGCTATTCATCCTGACATCTCACAGGCACAGAAGTAATTTTGTGGGAGGTCCCTGAAGAGCTGCACTGTCTGTCCTTCTTGCCCCAGTCTGACCCCAGATGCTCAAGCAGCATCCCCATCCGGCCCAATGTGCATAGGCCCTTGCTGGGTGGGGAACTCTGGAGTCATTTCTGCCCTCTCCTTCAAAGATTTATGAATCGCAGCCAGAGTCAAGCAGGTTAAGGTCCAAAATCTCCATTCCTGTCATTCAGAAGGTGTTCACATTTATACAGCACCTCCCTATTTGCAATTAGGATGCTTTCCTGGGAAATGGAAATTTGAGGTCATCAGGACTGAGCAGTAGGCACTGATACTTCCCTTTCAATTTTCTATGTCATGGCCAAGGGCTGTAATACTTGAATATTACCAAAAGATAGGCAGGGCTGGCAGAGCCTGMCTGTTTTTTCAGGTACTGGGTTTGGGGAACTGTCTGTGTGAGTGGATGCCAGGTGTGCAGGTGGGCATCAGTGAGTCCTTGCAGYCCCCACCCAGGTCCCTACAGGTAGGGACTGGTAACCATCGAGCATTGCAGCCTCTCTCTCCCACTGTACAGTGCTGGAAACTTCTGCACCTGACTATGGAGACTGGATTCCTCTCTAAAGTCTGACAATTCATAAGCATCTAAATATTTTATCACATCTAGCTCTTAAATAGAATCATAGAGTCATAGAAGGGTTTGAGTCTGAAGCGGTGTTTAAGGGTCATTTAGTCCAACCTCCCTCCAATGAGCAGGAACATCTTCAACTAGATTAAGTTGCTCAGAGTCCCATACAATCAAATACAATAGAAGCCTTTCAGAATTGACTGAAGTAATTGGAAAGTGCATGTACATATTGCAAAAAAAAAAAAAAATTCATTCTATTTATCCCTCAAATATATTGAAGAATTCCTTTCCTTCTCCTGCCCTACTTCCAGAAAGTTTTACTGCTTTTCTTTAACAAACTACACCCTACAGACTATATTTCTCAAATGCTGTTCCTAACAGTGTCTTGGACTGGAAGACACTGTGACTAAGAAGTGCCCAGTGCTGACTCTTGCTGTGCAACACTCAGGTTGGGTATCTGGAACCCCACAATGAAGCACACGCTCCTGCCAGTGCGCCCGAGTATCAGTCACGTCATCACAAGTTTCATAGGCATGGATGATACTGTCCAAAGCAGACAATTTCAGAGACACCTGCATGGTATAGCCAATTTCATAACTTAATTCTAAACATATCTCTCTGACTCACTTTTCTTCAAATCTCTCTTGATGGGAAAATCTTATTCTGCAAAGTAAGTCTTGCTCAACCATTTTTAAGGCTAGTCATTTCCACACTGAAGCACATGGGGAACATTTTGAGGTTTTAAAGTGTTACTTTTTTAAAGAGCACAATAAAAGAAATCTCTTTTGGCCAAGACTACATGGAAATGACCTGTAGGTAGCTAGAAGTGTTTTTGTTGTTACTATCATTATTATTACTGAAAATCTGAGCAAATAAAAAAGAAAATTAAAACAGGGCTATGCTTAGTACCTTACAGTAATTCTAGAGAAAGCTATAATATAAAATACCCTGGATTTTCAAATTTCTGGAGTCGTCTTATCTTCAGAAACAGCAGATGAACKCCAAGTACAAAACTTCAGATTTTTAAGGAGAAGGATTAATAGGACTAAAAAAGTTACGCCTCATAAACATGCCGTAGGATGAATTCTGTCAGTCTCCAAGTATTTTTTTTTCTTTTGCTCGGCCTGTAGCATCAATGACAATGAAATGCATTGTGAATTTATGATCCACAGATTTAGATGATAGCCATGCCTGACTCATTTTTTTCTTACCCTTTCCTACATTTCCATCCTCATGGGCATGGGTGTTAAATGTTTCAGATGTTATGAAATTTTACACATGCTGGTGGTTAATGAGTTTTAGAAGTTGTGAAGCTCAACAGTGTTGTATTCCTAGGTTCTCTTAAAAGCCTCATCTACCTCCTACAGTCAGTGATGTTGTGGTAGGGACCCAAAGGAAAACAATATGAGTTCAGATGTGTGCTACTTAGAAAGAGCATATCCATACTGGCATATTAACATGCAAATTCTATATGTGGGCCTGCCAAAAAATATAAGTGTTCCATCCAATACACATAAATACAGTCTACTTCTCTGAAGAGGCATCATTTTAATCAACTGTACATTTGGAGCATTGCTTACTAAGAATTTATACTCTTCAGTGTTTATATTAATATGAAACAGATTGCCAAGTTTTAATAAAAAGGCAGTTATCTTCTTCTGCTAATGGATTAAGCACAGGACGTTTGAATTTCAGTGCTGCATCCAAGAGCATAGGTGGCCCAAGTGCTTTTGTCCTATTTTAATGTCTAGTTATAACACCATATATAAAACATACATCCCCCATCAYAGAGGGGATCAGAAGGAGGTAAGGAGTTTTTTAACTTCTGTCTGCATCACAGTGCAGCACCTCTTCAGAGTACCTATCAAGGAATATGTCTGCCTCTCAGAGATGACAGTTCCTCATTATTTCAAGGAGGTCTGAAGATTTCACAGCACAGCAAAACATAACTTGATGCTTGTGCTTATCACGTTTGTATTTTGACTCATATCAAACCATTTTTTGTATTTGAACACCTCTACTTTGCCATTACGGAAGAGGTGATGTGAGTCAATTATTTAGTGCTTTGAACATCCTAATTCGTCCATGCAGTTTGCTTTGCTGACTAAAGCAGCCACATGGCTATGTGGGCAGTGGAAGACTGACATGTGGAAGAAACCTGGGATGAATATGATGAGTGAGGCTTGCCATTGTCTTCAAGTTGCGATTTGTGTAGATTTAGGAGTCCTCCAAAAATCTGCTGTAAGAGTTTCAAGAGAAGGCTTCTGTTGACCTGTTGGTACTTACTCCTTTTTATTTATCACTGGAAAACTGGTGAAGCTTCATTAGATACAGAAAAGAAAAAAACCCAAACCAACTCGGAGTAGGTGTCAGGGAAAAACCTGGGCTTCTGGCTGCTCTGTGGATTTGTTAATTGCACATATCCCCCAGCATTTCTTTTCTTGTCTTTTATCTCTGCTCTTCCTGAGTTCACGTGATCAGGTTTTGTCCTTTAATTGGCCATGTCCTGAGGTAGAAGGGCAGAACACTAAGTCTTCTTTCATATGATCTGAGAAGCTTGCTTTCTCTCTCCCAACTTTTCCAAGCCTAGTACAAACTGGGAAAAATGAATGACCCTTCTTAAAGGTGCTGGACCTGCCAGCTGAGCTGACACAAATGCCCTGCCATTCATCACAGAGTGTTGTTGGGGAAAGCTTAGCTGCCTGCTGAAGCACAAGAAAGCCCATATTATTGAACGGTTTAAATAGCAGTTTAATACATTCAAGCTTGGTTTTGCTGTTGTTGTTGGGATCTGTGTGTTCTTTTCAAGGAAGTTAGGGCTAACTTTCAGAAGAGTGAACTTTTCAGAAGAGTGAACTCCGTGAAGAGCTGCAGACAAACTCATCAGGACTCTGTTGGGACTGTGTTTGGAAGCATGTTCAGGCAGTTTTCCTTGTCTGCAAGACCATGCTGTACTTTGAAAACAATTCTTCGCATGCATGTGAAAACATATTTATATGTATCAAAGGGTTTTATGACATAAGGCAAACTAAAACACTAGAAATGGGAACCTGATGGCAATTCCTTCTGATATTTCTTCTTCAAAAGCTGAAAATTTGGCAAATGGACTAAACCCACACTTAGTAATGAGGAACTATAGCAAATAATTACATGTGAAAATGATCCCCTGGTCACGCATGTGTACACACAACAAAAGCTGGGATTTATGTATATACACAGCCATTATACGATAACACTGTAAGCCCTGTGGAATCACAATGATGGCTATTAAATTATTTCAATTTCTGGTAGAAAAAGGCAAAGTTGTGCTAAGGTATTGTATAACTTTTTAGGATAAGAGCTGATGACCTAAAGAGGATAAAAACTGGATGGCTTACAGGACAAATCACAATATTCACATAGCTAACTGTAAATTGCAGATTTTTATGATCTGACCTTTGAGTTTAATTCTTATGAAGCAAAACTGATTCTCGTTTTCAGAATAGATTCCTACCCAGAAGCTGTTTCAGCAAATGAGGTTAAAAAAAAACAAGAAAAAAAAGATGAAAGTAAGTTTAGTGTGGTTTAATTGTTTCCCTTTGCTCACCAGCCGATGCTCACAGAAGGCTCCCAGCCCTATCCATCCTCTGATACGTGGTGCACTTAGGCCAGTCTGAGTTGCTTTTCTCCTCTTCATCAATAGATGTCAATAGCAAGCTTCCTACTCCCAGARACTTCAGCCATTTCAGGGCTCTCATCACAACAGTAAGGAGGAAATAGTGACTTCCTTCCCAGCAAGAGTTCTGCTGTTGTGTACTTTCAGTTTGTCCTTAGAGGCTCGTTCCTAATACGACCAGGCATACTTCTATATTTCATGCTCTGAGATTCTGAAGCTGAGCCAATGTTTGTGAGCTTCAGTCATGTCATGACACACAGAATCTCAAATTTTGATGCAGATTCAGTGAATTCAACAACATTTTGCAGATTTGCAGGAACATGACTCAAAAATGGAAATGGAGATTAATGACGATAAGGTCAAGTGCCTATKGGTAAGAATCTGGGGGAAGGCCAACAAGGCCGACATCCTGGTGGGAGTCTGTTATAGACCACCCAACCAGGATGAAGAGGTGGATGTATTATTCTATAAGCACCTGGAGGATGTTTCAAGATCGACAGCTCTTGTTCCTATAGTTGACTTTAACCTGCCAGATATCTGCTGGGAACTCAACACAGCAGAGAAGAGGCTGTCTAGAAGGTTCTTAGGGTGTATGGAGGACAGCTTCTTGTCACAGCTGGTGAGCAAGCCTGCCAGGGGTGAGGCTCTACTACACCTGCTGTCTACAAACAGAGAAGGGCTGGTGGGAGATGTGGTGGTTGGAGGCCGTCAGGGGCACAGTGACATGAAATTATAGAGTTTTCAATATTTGGTGAAACAAGGAGGGGCATCAATAAAACTTCCGCACTGGACTTCCGGAGGGTGGACTTTGGCCTATTCAAGCGACTTGTTCGGAGAGCACCTTGGGAAGCAGCCCTTAAAAACAAAGCGGTCCAGAAAGGATGGACGTGCTTCAAAACAGAAATCTTGAAGGCACAGGAACAGACTGCCCCTATGTGCCGAAAGACAAGCCAACAAGGAAAACAACCAGCCTGGATAGGCAAGGAGCTTTTGAAGGAACTAAGGAAAAAAAAGAGGGTGTATGACCTTTGGAAGGAGGGTCAGGTATCTCAGGAAATGTTTAAGGGAGTTGCTAGGTCATGTAGGAAAAAAATTAGACAGGCAAAAGCCCAATTAGAACTCAATCTGGCCACTTCTGTGAAGGATAATAAAAAATATTTTTATAAATACATTAATGGCAAAAGGAAGCGCAAGGACAACCTCCATTCTTTATTGGATGCAGGAGGGAATTTAGTAACTAAAGATGAGGAAAAGTCAAAGGCACTTAACACCTTCTTTGCCTCAATTTTCAACAGAAAGAGAGGTTGTTCTCAGGACAACTGTCCTCCTGTTATCCAGGAGGAAGCAGTCAGAGACCTCCCAAGCCACTTAGATGCTCACAAATCTATGGAAACAGATGAGATCCATCCTAGGGTGATGAGGGAGCTGGCAGATGAGCTTGCAAAGCTGCTCTCCGTCCTTTATTGTCAGTCCTGGCTCACCGGGGAGGTCCCAGATGACTGGAAGCTGGCCAAAGTGATGCCCATCCACAAGAAGGGCTGGAAGGAGGATCCAGGAAACCACAGGCCTGTCAGCCTGACCGTGGTGCCTGGCAAGGTTCTAGAACAGATTATCTTGAGTGGGATCACACAGCACCTACAGGATGGCCAAGGGATCAGACCCAACCAGTATGGATTTAGGAGGGGCAGGTCGTGCCTGACCAACCTGATCTCCTTTTATGACCAGGTGGCCCGCCTGGTGGATGTGGGGAAGGCTGTGGATGTTGTCTACCTGGACTTCAGCAAAGCCTTTGACACTGTCTCCCACAGTATCCTCCCGGAAAAGCTGGCAGCCTGCGGCTTGGACAGGAGCACTCTTTGCTGGGTTAAGAACTGGCTGGATGGCTGGGCCCAGAAAGTGGTGGTGAATGGTGCTGCATCCAGTTGGCAGCCAGTCACTAGTGGCGCCCCTCAGGGATCAGGGTTGGGGCCAGTCCTGTTTAATATCCTCATTGATGATCTGGATGAGGGCATCAAGTCCACCATCAGCAAATTTGGAGATGACACCAAGCTGGGTGCAAGTGTCGATCTGCTGGAGGGTAGGAGGGCTCTGCAGAGGGACCTGGACAGGCTGGATAGATGGGCCGAGTCCAACAAAATGAGGTTTAACAAGTCCAAGTGCTGGGTCCTGCACTTTGGCCACAACAACCCCCTGCAGTGCTACAGGCTGGGGACAGAGTGGCTGGACAGTGGCCAGGCAGAAAGGGACCTGGGGGTACTGGTCAACAGCCGACTGAACTTGAGCCAGCAGTGTGCCCAGGTGGCCAAGAGGGCCAATGGCATCCTGGCCTGTATCAGGAATAGTGTGGTGTGCCCAGCAGGACCAGGGAAATGATTCTTCCCCTGTACTCAGCACTGGTAAGGCCACACCTTGAGTGCTGTGTCCAGTTTTGGGTGCCTCCTTAGGAAGGACATCGAGATCCTCGAACGTGAGCAGAGGAGGGCAACAAGGCTGGTGAAGGGTCTGGAACACAAGTCCTAYGAGGAACAGCTAGGGGAGCTGGGGTTGTTTAGCCTGGAAAAAAGGAGGCTCAGGGGAGATCTTATCACTCTCTACAACTGCCTGGAAGGTGGTTGTAGCGAAGTGGGAGTCGGTCTCTTCTCCCAAGCAACCACTGACAGAATGAGAGGATATAGTCTTAAGCTGCACCAGAGGAAGTTTATGCTAGACATTAGGAAAAAATTCTTCACTGAAAGAGTAACTGGGCACTGGAATAGGCTGTCCAGGGAGGTGGTGGGGTCACCGTTCCTGGAGGTCTTTAAAAAAAGAATGGACATGGCACTCAGTGCCATGGTTTAGTTGATAAGGTGGTGTTAGGTCATAGGTTGGACTTGATGATCTCAAAGGTCTTTTCCAACCTAGTTAATTCTGTGATTCTGTGAAAGTCACCCCTTTCTTTGAGGAGTGCTAGACAAAGAACAAGTAAAAAAGCAGGGCACATGTCCATATATTTTTCTGTTTCTTCTTTCTTTCTTTGGTTTTGGTTTTTGATTTCCACACATGAAAAGTTCTGTCCAAGAATGGCAATTACATGCAAAATAACCCTGCTGTAAGCAAATGACTACATTCTCCAGTCACGTATGTTGTATGTGAATGAAATGTAAATGCATTTAGCTTATCCATTAGTGTAACAGTGCAGAGAATCAAAACCTGGTGGTGTTGCTTCTAATATACTCTGACTTTCCTTCATTTCCTTCCTTCCTTTCTTATACTGCAAGATAACAATCTACAAGTGATATTGAGCATGACAGACTCCAAGAAACAGTCTGGTAGCAAACTATATGTGAATCTGCTGTGTAACTTGCTTTGCCACTTTCGTCTCAGTCCCAGCTAAAAATAAATACCTAAGAAGGTGGTGGTAGCAGCAGCCAAGAGAGCAGAAATGGCAATACAGTGTCTCTCTTGTATGAGCCAGGGATTTGGGTTGCGAGGACAGGCGCCTACCAGCTAAGTGCACTCTCTGCATTTTCCTGCCGTTCACCTGCCCAAAGAGCAGATCACAAATCATGCCAGTTGTTCACAGAAGCACCAGCAAATGTCAGCGTGCTTTGAGTGCAACAGCCAGCAGCCCTGCTGAAGCTAGCACATAGCTGTGATGGCAGGAGAAGCTAGCACATAGCTGTGATGGCAGGAAGTCTGTGTCATAATCTTCTTCTGAACAGCTTCTTTTTTATTATTATGTTTTGGATGGTAAGTGGAAGAGTGAACTCCTAAGAGTTAAGGAGGACTCAACCACTGATAAACGCTGAAGTGAAAAGTGTTAATGTCTGGCAATCCAAGGAGCTCATATCAGAAAAACTCTGTGGCATCTCCCAGTGCCCTCTTCAGACAAATTTGCTTTCAATGTTTTGTTTTTCAAGGCAAGAATTTTGCAAAATATTCCCAATTTCCCTATCTTCAAGATTTCTTCACAGACAGGCAAGGAGAAGAGGTATCTAAAACCAGTTGCAGTGATTTATTCTAATCAGGTATTTAGGACAATATATAAATCACTATTGTCCCCCATTTAGCCTTGCAATGCAAAATTTGAAATTATTATAATTGTAAATCTATTACATATTATACCCTGATGTTGCTATGTGGCAAAACAGAGCTCTTCCAGAAGCCAAAGTTCTTGCAAATAGTAAACCAGAGACTTTCAGGGAAAAATTAAAAACAAAATAAAATAAATAAAATCCACATTGGTATCTTGCCAAATGCATCCTTTTAGACAAGACACTGTCATTTCTCTGCTAGATTAGGAACGGACTAAAAGCATCAACATGGAATGTAAGAAAGCACTTGGGAACATGCTGTTGGTAGAACAAGGAGAAACCTGCTAGGAGAACAGGCTCAAACTTGTTACAAATCCCATCTCATCACCTTGATTGTCTTATGGAGACTCYGCCTTCTACAGGAAGGAGGATCAGAGCTCCCATTTCCTGACTTCAGGAAGTTCTTCATTTCAGTTTGATTAAGCCGATGTCCGTATGTGCTGAGAAAGTTGCCCTTGTGGTGTCTGAACAAGAGGAGATCAGGCACTGTCAGGGTGAGCTGTTCTCTAAAACGGAAAAGAATTGCCACCAGCCTGGAGTTCTTTATTCGGAACCAGACCTCCGGCCTGAGGAGTACTCAAGCTACCACCAAGGGCCCAGCCTTCAATTAAAATTTCCTGGAAGAAAACCTTTACCATAGCAGTTATTTCAATTGTCAATTAGATTTCTGTCTTCCAGATTGTTTTTTTTTGAGCTTTCAGTCATTGAAGGATGATCTATATTTATATCTTTCTCTTACCAGAGTTATGTTCCCCATAACTTGTAATTAAGTGACCCTGCAAATTCTTTCTGACAAGCTAGAGAGACAGAGTGGTAAGGAAATCTGAGTTAACAAATTTTCTGGATCTTAAACAATTGTTGTTAGAACTGAGAATAAGTAATTACCAGTGGTAGTCTTTCTTTTCCCTCCCTCTCTCTCTCTCTTTCTTTCTTATAATAAAAAATACTAAGTTCTTCAAATTACTTTCTCACTTCAAATTACTTTCTCACTTTTAGACAGAAGGAAAAAGCAAAATAACTTCTTTTTTTTCTCCAAGCAACAACCCAAAGAAAATGATATTGGATTATTTTTTGCTACAAAAAAAGCATTTGCAGCTGAAAAAATAGTAAGTGTCTCACATTAATGACAGTGAAATTAATAACTAGTAGAGAAGAGTTTCATAAAGCAGGATTACCTAAAAACTTGAGTTTTTCTCTGATTGACAACACATTTAGAAATGTTGGAAACAGATTCTGCTAAAGCAGGCAGCTTTGACTAGGAAAGTTCAAGTGCAGGCATCACAGTGGCATAAGGCTGTGTTAGTTTTTAAAATTTCCATCCCTGATGATGATTTCTGCCACATGAGTTCTATCTTTCACTCCTGTTTGGCATCACACTATTCCTTCGCAAGCACTTTGGCTAACAGGCATCCTCTGACTTAAAGATGTTTTGCAGGGATGCGTTCTGTCTGCCTGCCAGCTGAGGACTCCTTATCATCACAGCCTGTCAAAAATCTCCTTGTGTTTAGCAACAGTTGCTCTTGCTGCTCTTCTTTCTGGTTGGTAGCATTGTTATCTCCTCTGCCAGAACAGTATTCATGTCTGTCATTTCAACGACTCTGAATTTCTTATTTTTGTCAGGATTGATGGCAGTGCTGCTATTCCTGATTGCTGTACACTCTCCGGGCCTGACATAATGAGTCATTCCTGTGTGCTCTATGATTGCCAGGTCAAGTTCTTTTCATACAGGGGAGAGGCTTGTAGAAAGACGGGATAAGGAATATTGCCCAACTAATGCCCTAATGTAGCTTTCTATGATGTGACCAAACAGTATCTCTCAGAAGTTTGACATATAAGGTGATTTTATTTTAGTAAAAAATGGCAAATGGAAAGAAACAGAAGTTTTTACAGTGGCCCATGGAAGTATTCCTGTGGCTTTTCCAACAGCAGGATTGAGAACACTGTAGTGATGTGATGCAGAAGAGAAATACGAAGGTGAGTTTATTGAGCATGGAGGGAAGGATTCACATTACTCACCTTTGGTTGTTCATGTAAAATTCAAATGGCCAAGGAAACATTTGTGACCATTAAACTATTTTCTGATTGTAAATGATTATTCTGCTAAAGTTATACAAGAATTTACCAGAAACACCTGGGATTTTGTTGGCTTGGGGAGGTGAGGAGCATTTTTATTTTTCCTAATTAAAGGTTTATTTGTCCCTAGAAGAGTAAACAAGCTAACACAGATCTTGAGTCACAAACACATGAATCTAAGTGTAAGTTGGCTGGACCACGCCAGAGGTCTGTCTAGATAAGTGTCCTGTCTCCATGAGTGTCAGTAGCAGATGTCTAGGGAAGGCAGCAAGAATAGTGCACATCTGCATTAATATTTCCTCAAAATACAACCTCAGTCTCCAATTACTTGTAGCTTAGGGAGTATTCTAGTCTGGAACTGCTTTGTGTGTGTGTATGTGTGCTTGTATATCTTCTATAGGGTTTTATTTAATTTCTTTTTTGTCTAGGTTTTTCAACCCAGGCAACAAGGAGCATCCAAATTATTCAGTCGCAAGGCGTTACACAGTTTACCACCGATTTATGGAAGAAATATTCCCCTCTTTTTTTTCACACTTGTCACCCATTCATTCCRTAGAAGGTCTCATTGTTCTGTTTTGACTGCTTTCGTATTGTAACAGACACCGGGTATCTATTTCCTTTTTCCTATCTGTAGCAGAAACATGATTTTAGAGAGCAGTACTGTATCTCTTGTCAGGTGTCTCATGCTCTCCTCAGTCACTCCTTACAGAAGCTGTGCCCTGCTTTGACAGCTTTTCTTTTCCAGCTCTGTTACACCATTGTGGAGGCAGAGAGACCAGAACCATATACATTGCTCCAGACAGCACCACCACAGGCTCTATCGTAGCATAATCATAAGCAGTTTTTGTCCTCTGTTTCCGACCAGCACCTAACATTGATTAATTTTTTTCACTGCTTCTGCAAATTGAGATGGTGTCTCCATGGAAACGTGTATTGTAACACAAAGATCTCATCTGTGAAAGACAGTGGCAACAGACCTTGAGACCCACCACTGAACAGATAAAACGAGAATTGCTTTCTCTTTTATGCATTATTCCACATTTACCTACATCAAATATCTTCTGTTTACTCAGTTACTTTATCTCGCTAGGTCCGTCTTCGACCATGAAGAGCCCCTTGTCCTTACCACCCTAAATAACTTACTATCATCAGTGTACCTTGTCACCTCATTATTCACTCCTTTTTCCATATCACTTATGAACATGTTGAACAGCACAGGCCAGAACACGCATCCTGCAGGATTTCACTCTTGTCTTCCCTCCACCTTTCATTCTAACCTTTTCTTTCCTATCTTTTAATCAGATAGAGTCATGTCAGAGTTTTGGTTCTCATCCCACGGCAGCTTAGTTTTTGTAGCAGGCATTGGTGAGGAAACCTTGCTGAAAGCTTTCTGGATTTTCAGGGAGAATACAGCAGTACCTTCCTCATCTGAGTGCTTCAAAGAACTAATATGAAAGCTTGTAACTGCAACCACAGAATATGTTGAACAAAATCTGAGATTTTTTTTAAAAATAGAGATCACACAATTCTCCTTCCAGTGATCAGCTCTGCCATGTCTACTGTGTCTACTTAGCTGACAAAAGACAGTGATACTTATTCGGCCTCAGCAATATCCTTTCTCCTAAACCAAACAGCATCACAAGCTTGACTGTTGTTTTAAGCTGTGACTTTTTTTGCTCCAGAGTTTGATTCTGTATAAGGCAATTGATAACACAATTTACCCAAGGCCAGGAAGTGTGCGGTTTGGTTGTTTGAATGATACCTCCTGGCGAATAATCATCTTCTCTGCTTGTTATTTTGGACATAAAACACACCCTGCATAAAAATGCTCACTGAAGTTGGCTTTGAAAACACACATACCACATTATGAGCATCTACTAGGCTAAAATATTTTTGACATGTATAGATACTCAGAAGGTTATTAAAAAATATTCAGCTTGATATTATTTGAAATGAGGGAAACACTGAGGTATGGATATCAGGAGTTTTAATCAAAATTCCATTGGGACTTCAATTTGGGATTGAAGCTATACAAAATATTTGCATCTGAAGCAAAATCCACAAATATTTGGATTTTCATCAGTTCTGCTTGGATGAAAAACTGTCAGGCACCACAGTTTTGGCAGTCAAAAATTGCTTTTTCTAAATGTTAACAGCGTTTCCCACCCATTGGAAAAATTGCAGAAGACCCAGGGGGGCTTCTAGCTCATATAAAGCCAAGTGCCAAAGAAAAGAACTTCCTCAGGGGTTCCTTGTTTCTCCTCAGGGGTAGTCTGTCACCTCCAAACCTATGCTTCATTTTCATGGAGGAATAATTCCTTATGGCAACTTTCCATGATTCTGCCTTGGAACAGGGCAATTCCCAGCAGCCACGGATGCTGCAGTCTTACAACTTTGTTTAAACATCTGGTTAGATTAAGAAAATATTAGCACAATACTAGGCACAATGGTCTTTCCATAAAAGGGCTTTAAAATGTCTCTGCTCACAAAGTATTGTTTTCCCCAACTTGCAAGGGAGGGAACCAATGGCAGGTGTAAAATTTCAATGTGTGTATATATTTTTCCAAAGTCCTTTGAGGAAAATGTCACAGCTTGTGTCATAGCTTCAGAGATGCAAGAACCTAATTCCTGATGATGAATGTTTTGAAATCTTATTGCATGACAGAAATACTGACTCATTCTCCCTTCTCAACTTAGAATTCTCACATATAAATCTACCAGCAAAGTCATCAAGTTTTATGTTGTTTTATTAGCTCAAGATATCTATTTTTAATAACAATAAATCATTTAGTGAGGAGTGTTAAGAAATTAACAGGGAAAAAAACAACCACTTTTCCTCTTTCTGTTTTTCATCTTTCTAAGACCAACTTTGTTAATACACGCTTTATGTTTCTAGATATCTAGAAAGCACACCCCACTTACAAATAAAGTTTAGAAATTAATTTTTTACTCAGCATCGATCCCTTCAGCAAATGTAAATGAATGTTGGTTGTGAGACTTGCTTATGTTGACTGTGTGCTGTAACTACTATTGCAAGACCTTTTTTCTCTTCGTTGACACCTTGGGCTCTGTGACTGACTAAAATAGGAAGCATCCCTGCCTCCTGCCTGAGGAGACGACTCCTGAAACTGCAGAGTTGTTTCCAAAATAATTATTCAGGAACTTGGAGAAATGTGTGTGCATTAACAGCCCTTCTTCCTGGAAAATCTTCTCATTTGGCACCAATACACTCACACAGGAAAGGAGGGGGGACACAGAAGGTAACCACGCCAATATCTGTATCTAAGGAAATACTTCTGGCTAGTGCAGGGATGAGTTATTTCACATCCACCTCTGCCCTCCAATTTCAGTAGAAGAATAAAGTAGTGATATTGTGCAGTGGAAGAAAATATGTAAAGAAGCATAGAGATCCTTCCCATATACACGGATCAAGGCAAATCCAAAGTTGTTGCACATTTCATTCTTGCCAATATACAGACCTTATTCCTTTTTTTTTTTTTTTAGCAGCTATTCAGCAATGCGAAGTTTTTGTGTGGAAATTCAAACCTTACTCTCCCTTGTATTTTAACTATAAGACTATCCTGCCTGCTAAAAATAAGTTGACCCTGGCCTGAGCAAAGTATTGGACCGAGTTTTGTGTTAGTAATGAAATCTTACAGCCAGTAAAATTTTAAGTTTCATTGTGAACCTTTCACTCTGTTCTAACTTCATAATTCTTTGAAAGCCTAATGCTGAAAAATTTTTCCTTATCAGTTTATGTGTCTGTGTATGTATGTGTAAATATGTACTCATATAAAATAACAAGTTATGTATGTAAACTTTATATATATAGAATATGATGGCAAGATTGTGTGGCTATTGGTATGAAATAGAAATGATGACATTACTCATGACTGATAAAACCATGAATGCTTTTCTCAAATGAGTGCGAATACAATGTTTCAGCCAAGCAAAGCTGGTACAAGATTAAGAACATTATAATTAGATATACAAGTGGGAGCTGTAACTGGAAGTTTCAGGTCAGCTTTAACTGTACCAGTCACAACTGCAGCAATGTGTTTATTTCAGCATAGATAAGCATATATACAAGCCTAGTTTACTGGTAATGAGTTACACTGAGTAAGAAAACTACTATCCACTCTATGTACACCAGCATTATATTGATAACAACACAACTTTGCGCCAGTATAGTTCAATTTTATGCTAAAAAAAAAAGCAGGAAAGAGAGGGACAGTCTGGCCCACATCTAATTCTTAGTTATATTAAGCCTCTTTGAGGTCTTTGACAAAGGAAAGGGATTTCAACTTTGTGAAATTACTGATCTTTCTCAGGTGTGTAAAGAGGCACAGTGTAGCAAGTGCCTTGTTTAAGAACAGAGACAGCTAAGTTGTATTGCCAGTGTTGTTTTACAGTGCTGAAAGAATTAGGCTGCACCTGATGTTCAAAACACTAAGGTTTTAGGTTTCTGAACAGACAGTTGTGCATGTCCAGGACCAAGAGCAAAATGTTCCCAAGTGTCACTTCAGGAAGAGAAATGGAAGGAGCTCGTGTTCAGCCCAGCAAAGTTTAGAGGGTGTTGCTCCAGGCACAAGTATAAATGTCACTCTGTCTAATGGATAGCACCTTGCAAAGCATTGATAGAAAAGCACTTCCTTTTCCAAAGAAACCACAGGACTGGAATGAGAAAATCTTAGACAAACGACAAGCAGTTACTGTGTGCAAGGGCAGGGCTGCTATGTGTTGTATATTATGCCTGTGCGTATACAAGGAGATCCAGAGGAAGTCAGAATCATTAGCACAGTGATTTTAGATAAAGTTCATCCCGCCTAATTACAGACATCTTGTTACATCTGAGCTGCCCTTTGTTATTCTGGAAGAGTTAGCAGTGCTTGTGGAAAGTAATTTATCTAACCGGCTTTACATATCTCCTTTGACATAAAAAGAGGAATGGAARCCCAGAAGTTCCAATTTTCTGCCATGGGTTATAAAGTAGTAACTCAACAACCAGTCCAGTGTTGTAGTTATCTATGAAGAACATGTTCAAAACCTGTGTGCATGCACAGATCCCAGTCCTTGCTGCTCAGTTCATGGTTCCCAGGCTGCCTTCTTGGTAGAGATTCCATGGTACAAAATGACATGACCCCAGCATGGCATATTCATACATACATGATATATTAACATTTCACTTTATTTCAACATTGTTCTATCCTTATTCCAGCCTTGTCCCTCCCCACACTCAAGTTCTGCTACTTGAGGAAGCATATGAGGTACATATCTTTCCTTGGTGCAGGAAAGATAACTGCAGTAGTGAGCTGATCCTTCACCTTGCTTGTTCAGAGAATCACTTTTGTGTGTCACTTTGATCTCCAGTTTAGGCATCCTGTTAACTAAAAAAGACAAGAGCAGCAGGAGAAAAGGTGGTTTCTGCTCGAGAATTTTACTTGAGAAAAATGTTCCCTTCTACCTCTAACAACTTCTCATTTCATGCTTGCCTCTTATATTGATTCTTAGTTAAACATGGATAAAAGTTCCTGAATTTTAAATCTGAACTTTTGAAAGCATCATGATAGACAATCATATCCTTATGAAAAACACAGCATGGTTCTAATTAATTTTTTCAAACATCAGTATCTCAAGGCTTCAAAATATTTTTCTTTAGCAATGTTAATCATCAAAATAAAAACAAAATCTCTGTGTTCACTGAAATCTAATTGTTTGCAAAGATTGTAAATCACCACTAGTTATTAATCTGGCTTTTTAAAAAGTCCTTTGTTTCCTTTTTTGCCACTTTTTATTTGTGGGGGAAGGTATATGGAAGTAATGAACAGCATGTTAAAGGAAAAAAAGTAACAAGGCTGACAGTTTTTTGGGAAAGTTTCGGCTCAATGTGATTTCAAGTGGCAAAGATTTAGAAACCCTCTSAAATCACAGCTGATGGAGAGACAAAGCAGTATCTGCTGAAATGCACTCACTTTCCCAAGACCTAGATGCTTCACATTGCAAAAGATTGCAAAGTGTAGTGTTATGCAAAAACTTCCCATTTTACCTTGTTGGGATAAGACGGCACCACTGGCAGCTAATAATATACCACATCAAATATACTTTTTTAATATAAAACCCTTTTAACATAGCTCGGTCTTAACACCTGGTGCCTAGAAACARCCAATCCGAGAACAACAAGATCTTAAGAACATGTGGACAAAATCTGCTCATGTGCTGGCATTTTAATTATGTTTGCCCTGACCCTTTTCCCATATTCTATAAAACAGACCAACAGTATGGGAGGGGGGAGGGAGGAACCCACCTTAGTAGCACCACCTCAGCTAAAACAGCACCATGTTCAGAATATTATTAGCAAATAAAAACAAAAAAAAATACATTTGAAATGAACAAGGAAGTTGAAGCTAATACTTAAAATAACTGTGTAAAGAGCTGTCACATAGTTCCTCTTAATAGCTTCAAGGACACCTTCCTCGGGCTTTTAAGCAGGGTCACAGGCAGTGTTATGTGCTTTTATGGAGTCAGACCATTTCTCTTCCCATCCTCCGTGCGAAAGGCGAGCAGGGTGAAATGGATTACGGGGATTACAGATGCTTGTGATCGAACACACTACTGAATCAGGGGAAGCAGGCTCCGAGGCGATGAATTCCAGCCCCCAAATTCAAACCTGAAAACAGCCCGGGTGGAATTATTCCATTTGGAGTCTGAATGGAAGAGCGAAAGTTCAACATAGCTGGGACCCTGCCGACGGCCTGGGCACCTCCCCGGGCATGTGCACTATGTGAGGAACCCTGCTAGTACATGCCAAGGGCAGGCTGGCGTCACTCTTCTAACGGGGAAATTGTACTGCATGCAAAATGATATCGCATTGCAAATTCTCCAGGGAGCCAGCAGAAGTTGCCAAAGTGAATGTGCTTTTTCTTAGTGTTCAARTACTTCAGTAGTCAAAGCTTAATCTTACCACTAATAGCACTGCTTTGTCCTGTTGGCAATATTTTCAAAAACTACCTAAAACAAACTGATAGCAAGTTCACCTGGTACACATTTTTCTCTATCATTTACCAGCTAATCAGGTTACACAGATTGCATCTAAGAATACGAAAATCAATGACCAAAGAAACAGTATAGGGAAGGCTTATTTCCTCTGACAATAACACTTGAGCCAGTAATGATGATGGACTGAGCAGAGGATGGATTCCCTGCCCTGAGCCTCCAAACAGCAAGAAAAGGAGAAGGTTAGCTATACCCCAGGGACCCAAGCCACAGCTGTCCATAACAGCTTGTGCAGAGCAGTAGAGAAGAAGGGGTAAATGCCTGAGCAGTGCTGGGAAGTGGTTGGGTTACCTGTAGGCTCCTCAGGGAGGATCTGAGCCTCTTTGACAAGAACAGGCTATTGCAGACTATTGCAATGACAGTGTGCTTCCAGAGAGGTGTCACTGCAACACATGCATTTTCTCTGTCCCCTTCTTCATGTCAGCAGGAGCAAGGCAGCATCTATTGGCCTGATCCTCAGGGAAAGCAGTTATCTGCCCTCACCACTTCACTGCACCTCACTTGGAGTGTGAATCCACAGCTGCTCCAGTATTAACACAAAACCCGTAAGCCTGAGCAGAGGAAGGAAGCTGAAGTGGCAGGGACTACGACAGATGTTGCAAAATGTTGACTTATTCATAACAGAAAGTCAGGCAATCTTTTGAAACCTTTTTTTTTTTTCGCCCTCCCCCCCATTTTTTAAATGTGCAGACTTCAAAGCAATGAGTTGTGGCATCTGTAACAGCTACCAAACCGTGCCAGTTGAAGCCAGTGGAGCACAGTCTACAGTGATAGAATGCAAGTCATGCAATTATTCGAGTTTGCAGTCCTGGTTTTTGAAAAAACATATGGTCTGCAGCAAGGAAGCCAGGATATTTTAAAAGAGCTCCTACAGGGTTTCAAACTTTGATTTTACAGAGGTGTGGGAAAAGAAGCAGACTCTGATATTTAAATACATGTGTTGTCGTTTTGCTTATTGAAGAGAGCTGTGCTGTGCTTTTACATACATGCAGGGTGTATTCTGAGTTTCTAAGGAGCAGGCAGCAACCTCTAGGTATTTCACACATTTCCTCCTTTTTGTTAACATTTAGGGAAACAGGGCCTTTAGCGAATAGCAAGTGGCTTGAACAACTTTTTAAAAAGACTAGCATATCAATGTCAGAAAATACCTCTCAGTTATCACAATGAAATTGTCCCTTCAAGTATTCTTAGTCGCTGAATGTGTACTGAAACACTGTTGTCAGTTCAAAGTGAAGATCCATGAGGTCCCATCAGGACCTACGGACAAAAAACCTCGTAACAAAATGGTGTTAAACACTCTGGTTGAAACATCTGTCAGATCAAACTGGATGATGAGTATCTGTGCTGTGTCCTTGCCTGTTCACGCTGAGGGCTACCAGAGCTGAAAGACAAGTTTAGCCAAGTTGTGATAGMATGAACTCCAGTTTGCTTGTATTGATGACTTCTATGTGCAAATATCCTTCAGTCTCCTCATTCCTCTCAACCATGAAGGCTTTTTAATCTAAACTCCACCTTTTAACTGACGTGAACCTCCAAATTGGGCTTCTGTGTCAGTGCCTGTCTCCAGGACACTTTCTTGTAGTTTTGGTACCTATATTTGCTTTAATGGAAAGAAATCTAGTAGCTGCTCTGTGGCTTTATATTATGGCTAGCTACCTACAGCCCTTCAAAAGCCCTTATCACTCTTGGATGTTGAAAAGCTAATCCTGGACATAAAGCAAGACTTACATAAAGTGTAAAAAAATCAACACTAGGCACAACCTCAACCATGGTATAGGATGTTTCCGTTTCCAATGTCACTCTTTTATTGTCTGCCTTTTAAATATATTTTAAGTATATATTGCCCAAGGCTAAGCTCCCAGGAAGTGTGGGACACCTTCTCTAGCTTTCAACACCAGAAAATATCCCTGTCACATCTGGTTTGAACCTACACCTGACACAAATCAGAGCTCTGACTAGTAACTCCTGCAACAGGTCCAGATTATTTGGCTGAGCTGCAGCTGCAGCAAAGCCCTTTGACCTCAAATACAAGGAAAGATATTAAAGCTATTCTGAAAAGTTGACTGGGTTAGCTTCAGAGTGTGAGATTTTAAGTATATCTTTTTCATGAAGAGGAAAGAAATATCAGTCAGCTCAGAAAACTGGATTTGTTTCTTATCAGCAACCATGTGCTGCTGTTTTATGAGACTACCCAAACTCTTTACCACAAGGTTGTGTAGGCTTTCACCAAGCCTCTCTACTTACTACTCTCCATCTTCACAGTCAGTATCTTCCTACACACATCATACTGGTCACTCAATTCTCTCCAGTTTAGGAGTCATCATCATCTATGAAGCTTCAGTAATCTACTACTCCATGCCCATGGTCTGAGCAATTCAGAAAAGAGTCAGGAGAGGAGACCCAGCAGAGCAGTTTTCTTTTGAGAGGCTGAGACAGCCCAACCACTCTGCTTTCTGTTATATCCTTGCTCAGAGATGCTCATGCTGCCCCAACTTTTCTTCTGGTCTTCCTGGAATCTTTTCACAAGGGAAGATTGAAAGAGTTAAATACATATGGTTTGGCTACAAGATCACTGAAGAAGGTTATGATAATGCTTGCTAATATCTGAGGTACATAAAAATCTATGCAAGACTAACACTATTTAGACTAAGCAAGTATGTGTAACTATCAAGAATGGGATGGTAATTATTGAAGCACGCAATGCAGGAGTGTTTCCTAGTAGGAAGATCTACAGCTTATGAAGTCATCCCTAAAAAAATTAGCAGCAGCCAGGTCTCAGTCAACTGTAAAGCAGACAGAATATGTTATTACTGACAYAGAAATGAGTTCTATCTGATTTTGCCTAGGTTCCCAGGAGCCCCCAGTGCTCACAAGGTTTGTGCAGAACTGACAGGTCTTTGTAAAGTCAGTCCCGTATTCATACTGAATCGTTAGTTTTTAAATCATACTCCCATTCTAAACAACTTCCTTCCTATTTCTGAACCATCAAAGCTTTAACTCATGCTGCTGCATAAGAGGCCCTCTTGCCTAATGGAGTGTATTTGGGTGTGGTTGATAAGTCTCATCCTCTGCAAATTGCTGCAGAGAAGGAATGGAAAAGAATGCACTTAGAAGTGGCTAAACTAAGTTCCAAACCATTTTGACAACTCTTTGGCTTCATGAATTTGGTCTTAAGTCTCTGTGGCTGCTTATAGAATAGAAGCTGAAGCTTTCCATTTTGCAGACTAGGGAAAGACCTGCAAAAGGACTAATTTATATTTTATTTGGTTTTATGCATCTGACAGTGGTAAGTGAGGAACCTTCTTCACCAGTCATTATGTGCTTAGGAGAGATTTTTGTCTCCCAGGAGAATGAAGTTACTCAGATGAGGCAGTTTAATGAAYCCTTTTTGCATTGCAAATGTGCAGTGCATGTAGCATATGGATAGTTTTGCACAACAGAAATAAGCAGCTTGCTCAGTTGTGTAGACWATCTGCATGTAAGAGATCTTCTGCTTAGGCAAACTCTCAAGTAGGAAAAATCTAGAAAGTACAGCAACAAAAACAACTAAAACACAGTCCTTCCAGATGCAAATTTGGTGTGCAGAAGCACACATGTAGGAGTGGAAATCAACCCCTCATGGCTCCTTTCAACTTCCTTTGAAGTTAGTAGCAAAATTCCCATTGAGTTCAATAAGAACAAGAGGCAGCCCTTGAACTAGTAAAAAGTCCTTAGGAGGTTTTATTAGCTCTTTATACAAAACTTTATTCTAGTTGTATATGAAATACATTTTGACCCCATATCCACCCACAAGATTGTGTGGCTGGTTGAGAATAATGTGACACCTCCACACTGCCCAGGCTGCGACTGTCACTCAAAGCCCTGGTTATGCAGATGTCTGAGGGATTCCAGGTTGCCTAAGCAAGATTTGCTTTTCAGAGAAGAGCCACTAAAGAGAGGATGACAGCTCGAGTAGCTTGTGTCCAGCTATCCAGGAGCAGGTTAGGTTGAGGCCATTTCTGGCCACTGATCCAGCCTTGCTCATGACAACAGACACATGACAAATGTCCCAGCTAATTCTGCTCAGTSTTGTGGTAGTCTTGGACACAGATCATCACAGAGTATTAATACCAAGACTGGAGAACCTGGCACAAGGTGATGGAATTGCATTAGAGCAGTTCTGTTCTACTCTTTTCTGATCAAGTCCAGAGAGTGGTGATGGGCAGCTATTCCTCTGCTCGAGGATGCTCAGCTGTGAATTCTCTACGGGATCACTCATGTTGCTTCAGCTGTTCTACATTTATATGAAGTCTCTGGAAATTTGTGAGACAATTTGGGGAAATTATTATACTTGGTACTTTGTCTGGTTTCCAGCTGATTCAGAACCCATGGTCACTGGGCTTAACCAGTACTGACAGGAGTAATGTTTTAGGCAAAAGCCAGCTGGCYGAAAGTCTATCCAGAAAATATGGAAAAGATGGTGACCAGAAAATATAAACACTGTTGGCCCCAGCTGCAATAGGAACCTCAAGGTAGTGATTTATACTTCTGTTATCTCTCAGTTTGCTGGCATCCAGATTACGAGATTCATGTAAGCCAATCAGGAGAAACTCTGGGAATTCTGGGTAGCTCCATAAAACTGCTGCTCAGAGACTGGGTAGTCTGCTCCAGAGGAAAGAATCTGCTTCTGCCCAAATGCTGGGGTCATGAAGATGAAATGCACAAGCAAGTCAACTCAGTCAAGACTATGTAGCCCTGTACCTCGGCCCTAGAAAAACAACTATCAGACTGATCCACAGTTCATATTCTCATCTTAAAAACATGAGCATTTTCTGCCTCATGGGAATTTCACTACAAAGTGTGCAGCAGGATAGAGACCAGCAAGAAATGGCTAGTTTATGGTTGATTCAAGTACAAAAAGATGAACGTTCTGTTGTTTAAAATATTTATATGAAAATAAATTTTCTTGCATATTTGGAAACTTCCCCATTAAACTGTGCCCAAATACCAAAAGAACTACTTCAGGAAGACAGACACTATCATGTTAGGCATTGAAGTCCTTTGACTATCTGGAACAAAGGCAAACGTTTTGTGGAAAAGTACACATTGGTAGGCTGAATTCATTAAATGCTAGTAATTTTAGCTCAGGTTAAAACRTCTGAGCCCTTAACGGGTTCAAGGGCACACTATTAATCAACAAAGAAAGTTTCTAATCGAATTTGGCCTTGGGAAATTCTCTTATATATTCTTTCTGGGTGATGTTATTGTTTTTGGGGAGCTTATCTACTATCTTGCTGGGAACAACTATCCACTTTAATAAAGTGCCTAAAATAATGTAATAAACACACAGCTTATATCAATAGCATCATATTTCCCCACATAGTATTTGTGTGTGGTTTAATTAGATGGAAGGATTACAGGAAAAGTTTGTGTCATAATGATTCTTTAAAGCGAAACCATAGATCAAAGTTCATAGCTGCCAAATATACAACTTTCAAAACAAGCTCAAGTGCTGCTATTAATCATGGCTGCTGGGGGATTTGATGACAAAGATTAAACTGCTGTAAAGGATACTGCTGTGCATCAGATTCTTGCAACTGTCATCAAATAGTCTGCCAACTATTAATGGGTCAGAAGAGTTGTCCAGCATTTACCATGGGTGGCTCTGTCACTGCAGTTGGTGAGGCCATCTATGCCATAGTGACAACCAGTGACACCCTCCCAGACAGACTTTTGTGGGTTGTTATTTTTTACAGTGTGGCTGAAGCCCCAAGGTCTGCCTCCAGACCAAAGAAGAAAGAGAAACTGCAGGACCTCAGCCTCAAAGCACTGTATCCTCACAGGAACATCACTTATGTGGAATATTTTCTCTGTAATTTTCCACATGGAGCACCTTCTCCTTGCTTACCGCATGTTAAGAGTGCCCACCTGTGGAGCTGAAGTGTTGTAAATTCACTCCTAGTTTATTTCTCAGCAACCACTCTGTATAGATAAGCCCTCAGAGAGTACCTCAAGGAACAGCTTTCATCCCATTTGCAATTACGCCAACCCTCTCTCCTTCCACACAGGATCATGTAATATCCCTGTGGGAAACTACAGCTCTCACTTACACAGAAACATAATATGAAGGAAGTAACTTTGCAGGGTGGGAGTCAACAGCCTGTGACCCACCAGCCAGTGCTCTGTGGTGGGTCATCGATGGCCATTAGATGGCATGTAGAGAGTTGTTAACCCACAGACCTACAAAATGCTGCTGTCGCTGCTCATATGTAACAGTGTGCTTGAGAAGGGGCCTTTCCGAGCTTCAGCTTTGCTGTGTCTGAAACTGGTACCAGAGTCTCGCACTGAGCTTTGGTGTAACAGATGTGAATGACAGTCTGATGCAACAGGCAACTGGAGCCTCAAATCCAAAACCACAGATTTGACTACAGTCTTCAAAGTTAAGGGGAGTTACAGATCTGAATCCAAACTTCACAGCTGCAGCCAGCTATAAAACAAACTTATCTATATAATGGGTTTAATTCAAATTACATCTGAATATCTGTCATCTCTGGGAAAGTTTGGAGACACATCTGGCTGGAAATTGTTAAGCATCATCTCATCTTTGCTAATAGTATCTTTAAAAAAACAAACAAAAACAAAAACCAAACCAAACAAGAATGCAAGAATGTTAAGACTTAAAATGGACATTCAAAGTTAGATTAAGTAGTTCAGCTTACCAAAGGCTTTCATTCTACCCAACACTTCATAAGTTAAAGGTATCATAGATCACTCCTTAATGTAACTGTTCTGCTGTTTACTGAATGCAAGGATGTGACACCAGCCAGACCATTTCTACACATCCACGATGGTATGTTTTGATTCCTAAAGGGTCCTTACTCATAGACCAGTCTCCCTTTGCCTTAATTTAAATTTTGTTTCGCAAGGCTCCTCTCGTTCCACAAAAAAAATTCATATGGGACTGGAATGAACCTTCAGTGGTACAGACCCCAGACATTTGGTCCCCTTCTCCTCTCCACCAAAATGTTCAGGAAATCAATATATCCAGTTACAGCAAAGTGAACGTCTGCTTAGATAATTGCTTTTGTATTCATTATTAGATGCTTTTTAGTTACCACCACAAGGATAACTGGATTGCATGGGCTCAGCATGTAGCGAGTTCTCCCCAAGATCTGGTCTCTTAACATAGCTTTGGGGTCTGTTTAACACTTGTGAAGCTACACTTCTGTGTAGGATTATTAGAACCACATAAATGGCATTTGCTTGCACATCCTTGTGTGACACTGACAACACCCTGCCCAAGTACGAGGCAGGTAACCCGTAGTGCTCACTGCCTCAGCCAGACATTTACCACACATCAACAGTGATCATCTGGAGGACGTATCAAAGGGTCTTTGCGGATGCCTCTGGAAGCATTAGAACCATATTGCACTTCAAAGAATACAAAGACTCTCCAGGAACACCTCCCTGAAGTGGGACCCATTTTTCTGGTTTTCTGGTTTTTGCCATCTTACATTTAAATATGGCATCTGGTTTTCTTCTTACTGAGAACCATATACTGAGTATAGTAACCAGGAAAGGGTGGGGAGGTATTTTCCTTTGGGTTAGTGAAAAGCACTGCCTGAGGAATGGAAACACTGCTTTGATTGTGATACAACCTCTATTTTTATTACTTTTCTTTGTAAAATACAATAAAAACATTGTGGGGAAATATATAGTCAATTATCTGCAGTGGAAAGGAATACACCATCCATCGGCAAGGCTTCTGGGGGATGGAGCAATGAGTTGCAGCCTTGCCTCGTCTTTCAGTGTGAGACAGACTATGGCTCAAAAAACTCCAGAGCACAAATCTAAAAACAAAATACAAGCATGTGAAATGCAAAAGCCAGTTATCCATCTGAAAAACATCACAAATGGACAGAAAAAATGTCCAAGACCGCTATGACTACAGCTGACGTGTGGGTAAAGCACTCCAGAACAGAAAGGGGGATGGCTTAGGGTCTGAAAATGTGGTACTCATAAAGCTCAAGTCAGTGGCAGGATTACCACTGGCCACAGTGAGTCGAGGTTTCCTCCAATGTGCTCTAAATTTATTCTTGGTTCTATATTATTGCATCCAAATAAAACCTAGTGATATGCAAATGAACATAAGGGCACAGCATAGTCAAAGTGGCAGCAGCACTGACAAAGGCCAAGGCTGTGTTGGGGCTATGCTTAACATTCACTGCCATGGCCCAGCTTTCAGGTAGACCAAGGATTTTCACATCATACTTTATCCTTCCTGACTAACCTCTGATGTCGGTTCTCAATTTAGGCTACTGCCTCCTGTGAGAGGTGCACCGAGATATGTTTGGATAGAACTATACATTGTGGGTGCTGTCACAGCACCTGTGACATTCCTAAAGTGTGTGGTGGCACTGCAGGGTCCATTTGTGCTATCTCCACATCTCCTGCCATTCCCCGCTGCAGAACCAGGTGCTTGTCTGGAAACCTGGGTGCTACCTCCAACATTTCGAAAAGCCACAAAGAAAAAATTTGGAAATTTATCCAGCTCATGGAAGTTTAATGTTCATTCTACTTTAGTGGAAAATGTGAGATATTAACTATTTAAGTGCCATAAACCTCTGAAAGTGACATGCAAATGAAATTCAGCAGAGTGTTTCTATTTGTCCACAATATTTGACGTGATTTACTGATGCTTCTTAAAAACATTTACTTTATGGACTTCAAATTCTAAAATTGAGGCAGAAGATTCAGATTCTCGTTTTGTTGTAATTGCTCTGTCTGGACATTGGCACCAACTATCTGAGATAATTTTATGGCAAATTCAACATGGCTTTGCAGGAGTACGTGGTAACTGCATAGTACTCCTGCTTTTTTGGGTAACAAACACCTTTTCAGAGCTTGAACATAACAGCACCAACAAAAAGCATTTAAAGCAAGTTGAATTCTCTAGAAATGTTACTGCCTAACGAAGCAAGTCATGACACAAGTGTGTGTCATCTTGGCATGTCAGTGTTTTGAATTAACCATGTAACTGAGGAATACAGTGGAACATAAGGCAGAACATGAATTTTCCTGTAGTTTTGCATATATTAAACTGACGTATCAACAACTTTCTGTTAAATACAAGGTGAAATATTGAATCTTAAGGATCACATTAATGACGAGCTCAACTGACAAGTTAGTATTTTTTGTCAGCTCAAGTGCCAAGTCAGCCCCAAAAAAACCACTAAATCATGATGATAAATTGCAATCTTTTTAAACACACTTCTATACAGATTAATTAGATATATTATCTTTCCAAGAAAAAAATACCCATAGAACTTGCGAGCTACATCTGATGATGGTTTGTTTCTTCTGCTGAACTGCTCACATTACAGGCTTACTAGTATTAATGACAACAATGTCCACGACTTTCAAGTTTCTCCAGTTGTCCTCTGCTGAAGCAGAAATGAGCCCTCTCAGAGTCTGATTGTGCTATTCAAAAAAAAAAAACAGAAAAGAAAAAAAGAAAATAGGACCCTTCTGTTATTAAAAACAGAAGCTTTCATTCTCTCTCGAGGCCTGATATTTATGATCAAGCATTTCATGCCTACTTCTCTTGCCCTAATTCTGGTCATTTGCAACAATGCTGGTGTTAAGTGACTATGAAACCCTAGTCTCTGAAGTAATCAGATTTTCAGGCCCTCTGCCCTACGTCACATGGAATCATTTATTGCAGTACAATAGGAAATAAGGCCACTATGCATAACAGTATTTCTGGAGGGAGAAATGCTGCTCATTGCTGAGTAACAGTATACCCAGATGATTATAGGTTGTAAATTGTGCCTTCAAAATCAATGGCTTTTTGCATTTAGAACTAGCAGAACATAGGGCAAATTACCAAAGAAATACAGAGATGGAAAATGTGCAGAGACCAAGCTCCCGCTCAAGAAACTGGTCACATGGAAGTCCTAACTTCCCAGATCCAGTTGATATGGGGCAGCTGAACTGGTCTTAGAAGCTGGAATGCCACGGGCTATGAGGAAGTACCAAAGTTCCACCACTGTCTAAAGATCCTGGCAAGCAACTTAGTCCCTTTTCCCCACATAAGAACCTCACAGCTCTGCTATCAGCCTCAGTATCTCCTTGTACACAGCACCTGTTGGGACCTTTGCATAGAAATAACAGAGAGGTTCAACTACAATTGTTAAAGAATCATGGACTAGTGACAGCTTGTTGTATTAAGTCTCTGAAATTCAGAGCTTACCTCAGAATCACTTCCTTTGGTCTTGCTGAAGTTGTAGAAAAAAAAATAGGCCCAAGCCTGTCAGTTTTCCAAATGTAGTAAAAAGTGTTTGAATACACACTTTAATGTATTTTCTGTGGCATTTTTGTAAAATACAGATATGTAATTATAGATATAATGCATATATAGCATTTACTGTGTTGATAAAAAGCTAGGCTTCTCACAATGACACACCAGTATTTACAACAGGATTCAAATTTTAAGGAACAAATGAAACAATATTGTGTGGTTATATGATAAGAATAACTTGAAGAAAAATAAGAGACCAGTTCTAAAAAAGTCCCAGACGATAAAGTACATAGTCTTGACAGGAGCACCCCCATGACATCCATGCACAACCCTTTTTTTTTTCTCCTTGTAGGAACATTCATGATTTAGCTCTTCCTCATTTCTACCTAGACACAGCCCTTAAGTTGACATGGATAATTTCCCTTTTTCAAGTACAGATTAATTGTACCATCTTTCCCATTTAAGTATTTTTCCAACTGCAAAATATCAAAGTTTTGGCTAGAGCAGGAATTACTGTACATAAGTTACTTCTTAATTTAAACCAATAGAGCTATGACAATTTACATAAATGAAAATTTGCCCGTCTTCTACACATCTTAGAACCATTTCACAAACCATTAGTGTGAGTTTGAATAGCATTTTTATCATTGCAGGTCTTTCCTAGGAAGTGTGCCTCAAAGGATGCTGGAATACCTCAACCAGTGACAGACCTGAAGTACACAAATGCTTTCTGTTATCCTTGTATATGAACGCTACCCAGCCATTCACCTATAACATACTCTCCACAGCACAGCAGATATAAAGATGATCTTCATCTTTGATGTACTGTCACCCTTTCCTCTGAGGAAGAGAACTGCTATTATCATAATCTACAGAAGGAAAAAAAATCTGATAAGACACTGAGTGAATTAAGGTTTACTCAGGAAGGTCACTCAGGAAGTTCGAGACAGCAAAGAAGCAAGCCCACATCACCTCAATTGCATCCTCTTCCCTTTCCAAATTTGAATGAAAACTTTATACCTATCTTTAACAGAAACAAATACGTAACCAATAGAAATAAAGCCTTCTTCAGGCATGGGCTTAAAGATTCCTGTGTTTTCTCTTCTATTCCCAAATAAGAGGAGATAGCAAGAGGGCTGCTTCGGCATGAATTATCTACATCCCACTAAGGAATTATTAGCTGAAATGAGTCTTTTTTGAAGTCACAACAGTTAAGTCCAGTATTTGCCAGAAAAGACACAGGAACACTTGAGAAACCTGAAAATTCACCTTCACCAAAAAAAAATCTAACAAATGTAAAACCTGAAATACCTTAATCTCCTTCAAAGCTGACTGGGGAAGCATTTTCAACTATATTTGTATCCACCTTAGAATGYCTTTACATCACCTGCACAACATAAATGACGATTAGCATACTGTTGAAGATGACCTGTTCTCTCAAGCACTAAAATTTGTTCCACAACCTCTGTGGTTCAGGTTTGACAGATGGTAGCTTTTGCAGAAGGACTGATACACACCTGGGCTGTGAAGGTGAGGGCAGAAATTTCACCATAGTAAGTGTCTCCCTGTGTCCTTGCCACTCTAGAGAAGTCTGGTCAGGAGCAGATTGTGATCTACATTCTTACAAGTGCCATTGAGAAACCAGAGGTGGGAATGAAGGAAACCTCTCCAATTCCAGGACAAAACCAGAGCAACAGGAAGGTGGCCTACAACAATCTTCTGCTTCCAGAAACACTTGTGGGCAAATTGGGTCATCTGCCTAACTGATACAGGTGATGTATTTTTGAGATACTGAGGATGCAGGACCTTTCACCCTTATTAAAAAAACCCCAACCAACCAACCAAAAAAGCAACAAACCAAACCCAAAACACAACACACACACAAAACAGGTAAAACCAATAATGGAATTTCTCATCCTGCTCATTGTTTTCTAAATCAAATCTGCATTTTCCTTTAGAAAAGTAAAAATACAAAAACAAAGATACATTAGAATATCCTACTGTCCAGTAAATGTCTTATAGGCAATATTTATGGAGCAAAAATGCTTCAAGCCCTTCCTTTGACACAGATTAAGCACCCTGAAGTTCATTCCGTACAAAGGAATGCTGCTTCTAGAGCTGCTGGTTTTAAGTTATTCCTATCACCACAATTTGAATACGCCTTATTTGTCTTCAAATATATAATCATAAATCTAGACTAATGCTGAAAAAAAAATCCTAGTGAGAATGCTGTGCCGTTGATAAGCTAAAAACAGCATATCACAAGAAGGCAAACTAACCTTTCCGTTTACTTTGTAAATAATCCATTAGCTAAACTTCTATTTTAGGCTGGATGCTTGATGCTTAACACTTAGAAGTCCAAATACGCTTTCTATCCCTTATAACAGAGAAGAAACTTGTAAAATGCCTTTGGTGCATCAGCTTATCGTATGAATGTTTTAAAGAAACTCACTAGTACTATAGGAAATGCAAGTGGGCTTGTTTTTGTTGTTTGATACTCCAAGTGTCATTTCATTCTTTAAAGGGGTTAGAACAGAGGAGGGCGAAAGGGGAGGAAGTCTTACTTAATTTGTTGCATATGTCCCAACGTGTTATACAACTAAGTGTATTATACCAGAAAACTAAAGCAGTCTGCACCGCAGCAAACTCTGTGTAACTCAAAATAGGAGAATAATCTGGCCACAAGCAAGTCAAAATTTCAGTGAAACTTCCCCTCATATTATATATACACACACACTTTACAAGCTACATCGAGTGTCCTTTCATATTCCAAAAGAAATACATTGTAGACACCAAACATACTGTACTTTTACTTAAAGGCTTCATCAAACCATATGTGCAGACACTTGAGAAGATGAGAGTGTCAAGCTTCCTAGGGTCCTAGAGTCAAAGAAATTCTGCTGCCCCCCACTGCTAAGTAAGTGCACTCCTTCCACGGGGGGCAACATCTGCCGATCCGTCATGGTTCCACTTGGCGAGGACCCCAAGAAACTTCCTTGGGAAGAAACGATTTTCTCAGGACTGGCAGCCAGTTTAGGGGATGTGGAAAAGTTATATCCATAGAGCGCACAGGGACTGTGCAGTCTAAACGTGTTGTAGGAGCCTTGGTGGGTTTGATTAGTGGTAAAGGCATTGCTGGATGGGGATGGCATGATGTACTGGAGCTGTGGAGACATCCCTGAAATCTGCATAGATAAGCCAGTCTGCGGGCAGCTGAATGCATCCGCATCATTGCCACTCATAGACATATTCACAGTTGTGCTGCTCGACACACCAACATAGGAGGGAGTTCTCGGGGGTGCAAACGTCTCACTGGTCTGGTTTGTGAGCCTGTTGTAGGTTTCAGCCAAGGAAGTGCTGTATCTGTTCAGGGTCAAGCCTGAGCGGGCACAAGCTGTGTAGTCAGCTGGAGCAAGGGTACACAGCTGGCTAGTGTTGGGACTGAGGTGGAAGGCTGGAGATGAGCAAGGGGAACCTGGTAAAAGGTGAGGGTGGGTAGATGGTACTCCACTGCCAGATCCCTGGAGTAAAGTAGAGGAACCCGCATTTCCTGGAAGAGAACATTACAGTGTAAGAAGCACATTGGGAAAGGTCCACTTCCTTGGTCACAGATCAAGACCTCTGTCTTTTATAATTACCTTTGACATGAAACTCAACTAAAATTAATTAAAAAAAATTTTACACACATGTGCAGGAGGGTGTATGAGTAAATCACATGCATATTTCTAAAAAACGAGAACTGAAGCTACATTTTTACAACCACCACTCAGTACTTCAGAGCTCCTGCCCAAAAGGTTAACTGCTCCTTATATGACATGGAAGGAAACTACATGGCATTTAAGATGTAGCCAAGTGAGTACCACATCACAGGAAGCCTTCTTAAAGATGATGATTTTTGGCTTGTCTATGCTCTTGCTACAGTCTGGAGTGTGTTTCAAGCACTCTCTGCCTGACTGTCACTGTCAGAGTGACACCAGCTCAGGAACCAGCTCCTTGGCTCAGATGACAGAGGCTCTCACAGTTAAAAACTTCAGGGAAGTTCCCAACTTTAGAACAAAAATTCAGAACAAGAAACTCCTGACTTCAAACCAAAAAAATCAGAGAACAAAACTTCAGAACAACTTCAGGAAAAGTGTAGGTTGAACACAGTGCACAGCTGCTTCATTTCTTGAATGGGTAGGTTTGCAGCAAACTGCTTGCAAATTGTTCATTTACTGATATCAGAACTTTTTACATTACAAATACCAGTGCTGAATGCTCCTGAAAACACACTGGTTGCTACAGGTGAAGCCTTTCCTCAGGACTGAAAGTTTCCCAGCTGCAAGAAACACTTCCTTTTCTTAAGAGTCTGTATCTCCCTGAAAACTTAGTGTAGAATTAATTGGGGCCTTTTACAGTCTCCCAGGCAGAAGACACTTAACAAGAAATGCTCTCCTGTTTATGAATCACATTAACAATCAAACAGCTTGATGCTGCAAAAGAGACAAATGCTGTCAATAAGTTAACAGGTTATCATGATAGGTAAGCTAATAAAAAGAAAAATACATTAGTGAACACTGCCTGTTGCTGCTTCTCTATTAACGGGACACCACAAGCACAGAGCACCATTAGACACTGCCACATTYCAGAAATCCTGGTATAAGACTTCGTTATTTTTTCTTTCAATCTGTGTCAATGCCTCCACTACCTGAAGATGGGCACTTTAAGCATTAACAAACAAGACCAATTTCTAATGGGGTCCTTCAGAAAGTCTATATGTCCAAGGTATAGGTGACTAAAGATTTTGCAAGGATCCCAGTTTCCCGGGATCCTCAGAACATCAATTGTAACTTCAGCAATCTTCTTAACCTCAGGCAACAGCAGAAAAGGAAGAGAGAAGTTCAGGGCAGCAGTTCCCCTGCTCTCAAACAATGCTCCTACATACAAGCAGGGCAATAAAGCTGGTCTGTCTCCTAAACAGATTAACCGCATAGTCAGTTGCCTTTCAGTCTTATACAGTCTGACAAGGTATTTCGGGTCTGATGTTAACTTCTCATTACAGGCTTTTTTGATGAGACTGTCTCTCACCCCTGTGCTCTGCCCAAACCTCCTTTTAGTTGCCCACATTTGATATTCAAGATTTCTCAAAGGGGTGAGCTAAGAATTTGACAGAAGTGATTTCTTTGAATTTCCGTATTTTCTGAGATTTTGCTCTGAAGATATTTAACAACTTTGCAATACATTATCAAGAAAGCAGACTGGATGTTTGTAAATTTGGTAGTAGGAAATGTGATGAATCAGGAGTAATATTTCTGATTTAGTTCGGAAAAGGCTGAGAGGTTTCCTATATGCACTGAGGTACTTTGGAAATAAAGAAACTCAGAAAAAAAATTACAGATTCCACTCTCCGTCCAAATAGGCCGTTTAAATATTTTTCTCATTTATGGCACTACCTGTACAATGGGGAAAGTGGAAACAAGGAGGTTTCCAAACAAGAGTGAGAAGTAGGAAAAAGCAAAATATAGAGGACATCCCCTTTTTCAAGCTCTAGAATGCAGATAAGTTTGTTGGCACATTTGCTGAACAATTTTTAGATCTTTAAGAATCAAGAACAGGTTCTTAGAAGAAATCCAATTAAGCTTGCTACTATTTATTCATTACTTAAGAGGACATTTCTTCTCTCATTCCTTTTTTTTTTTTTTCTCTTAAAAACACAAGTAATTCCTACACTGGAGTTTGGATGTATACAACAGAAGTCATCTATAAGTCATCTCTACCTTTTGTACCTAAATAGAGCATAGCGCTAAGGAATAGGTTATTCTATCCTTAAATAATAGCCATTCTCCTCCACATGTGATCTGATTTATCTTTACAATCTAACATTTTTATTGCCACAGTGGTTGAGTTAGCATTTCCTAACTTAGAATAACTGATGAGAGGTAATGGCTGCACTGTGGTTAGTTAATTGGTTTTTCTCTGCAAGTGACACACTTACCTAGACTTTTGTAAAGTATGATGGGCAAGGCTTCATCTTCATTCATTTTTGTTTTCAAAGAACACAAAGATAGCCATTACCTTGTTTGGGTATCCCAGGGATATCTTCAAATGTAAGCGTCCTCAGTGAAGGTCTCCAGAAGGCGTAAGACTCTACCAGAGCTTCCAGTCCCATTCTATTTAGAACAGAAGAATCATGGTGTCATGAAAGCAAGCTGCATTTTGTCACACATCTCTGGATACTCTACCTCAGAAACATATAAAAATCAGTAACTTCATGATTATTTTGAAGTTAATTTTGCTTTTTAGAAAAGAGCCTTACATCCTATCCATGGCGCCACTGAGACTTGCAACCACTGGGCTAAGAGCACACAGTTTTCCAATTCCACAAGTCTGGCTCTCTATTTCAATATTTTGGGCCTTTTGGGAGGGCCGTTAGAGTGGGCAAACTTGCCTGAAATTATGTTAAATGTTTTGCTAGTATGAAATTTCCTTAAGAGATCATCCCTCTGGCTCTAGCTGACAGGAATGATCTGCTATTTCTGTCTAGAACAAAGGTGATCCACCGACAACTTCTATTAAAAAAGGATTCCCAGTCATTACTGATGAGCTGGAAAATCACACTTAGAACATGAGCAAGACATAGGTGTACAGCTCTTCTGCTACTAAAATCACATATAAAGAAATGTTGTGTCTTGACTATTATATGTTAAGGAAAATGCCTTTAGAAACTAAAAGTCTTCTGCCATTTTCTTAAAACAGTGTCCTGCGCAAATAAAAATAACTATGTAGGCCATGGTGGCAGACACTATGTAGAAGAATCTGTTTCCCAAAGGTAAAGGCTCATTTGTTTTCTGACAATTACTTATAAATAATGCACCTCAGAGGTATATATACTCAGAGGTATAATTTTGCTGTTATTTTTGGCTGCTGGGTCCCAGAGGCCTGTTAAGTGTCAGCATCAGGCACACCAAATACAAGTGCTTGCCTTTGAGCAGCAGCACTCTGTAAACTCGAATTATGCAAATAACCCAATTTGAAGCAACCAACATGTTCTGATACTGCTCCTTCCCCATTGCATTTCCAGCAGGAACACAAATGTCTGTCAGGAAACATTTATAAAGTATTTATTAGCTGAACCTGGACTAAAAAGATAGCCTTAATTTTCTGCAGTAATGATGAATTTTCATTTCTAGTTAAAGTGGAGATAAAAGCCACCTCCTGGAGGAGTGTAGGCAAGGCGATAATTTATACAAGATGCCTTCGAACAATTTCCACATTTTATCACCACCCTAATTTGCGCTATCAAATGGCCAAGTTTATTTAACAAAACAGTTATGTTTTTCCTGAAGTATTTAAAGGGAGAAATTCTGGTCCTTTCCTGAGTAAAAGTTTTTATAGGGTCAAACTTAAGGCCCAACTGAAGAATGAAACTATTCTCAGCACATAAATTCTGTCGCACTTTGCAAATGCACAGGGAATGTTTTTAAAAGGTGAAGCTACTGATTTCTGTAAAATAGCCTGTGGGACTGAACAGGAATGACCTAAAAGCGAGTATTTTTAATTAAACAGAATTATTGCATGCAGCAGTGCAGAGTAAGATAGCTGCAATAATTAAAGCAATATTGAAAAGTTGTGTATGATTTTACCACAGTATTTTTTAAACTTTTGTTGCAGACTAAAAGGTCTCAATGATAAACACACCAGCTAGAACAATGAAGAAAACAGAACCTGAACATTTAATTTCAAAATTTAGCAAGAGTCAACTAATAATCAACTGAGTAAACCAATAGAAATTTTCCTTGACAATTAAAGATCTGAGCTGAATTCCCTTATTCTGTATGACTATTCAGTACCACAGACTATATGAGAAAACAGCTATACTGACTTCAGTAAACCAATGTCAATTTGCAACAGATAAGTGTTTGCAGAGTCAATTCTGTAATGAGTGTGTTTGTAGAGTAAAAGCACTCAGACCTCATCTAAAGGCCGCTCCAAAACATTTTACTGAGGCTGGCTCTTTCTTCAGGACTGGCCTTCTTCATCCATTTCCATAAAAATTAACTGTCTTTCAATCAAAATATCCTGCTCTTTTTTCTAATGCCTGAATCAAACTATTCCTAGCAGCCAAACCGAAAAAACTTCTCTGGATATGCCCAGTCCTACACCTGTATTTGTGTGGTTGCAGATGCAGTACTCTCACAGAACCTACAATCATCCTCAGGTAATACCAGAGATGTCCCGCCACATTAAAACCTGTTTAAAACTTGTTTCTGAACAATTCTTTCTTTTCTATTTTAAAGGGCCTCTTCTCTTGTTTCACGTAACATTATGGAAAAAATTCTAAGTCCACTTAAACTCGTACATTTCAGACGATCAAGGTTTTGCACTTCTTAGGAGGTTCCTTAGTACTTATTTATAGTTCTGCAAACAGCGAGCACAGCAGACACTGCCTGTGAGAGAGGGAGCTGTCAAAAAGGGCACGTATAGCAACTCTTTCTTCCCCAAGTACGCACAGCATATTTTGCTGCTTCAGTCACTGCATTTATGTGGAAGCTACTGTTCACTTAATTTCTAACTAGAAGGCTACAAAGGAGAGAAAAACTCAATTTATGTCAGTGCCTGGGGTATGCCTTCCAGGCACCGAGCATGGGTAACTGTTTCTTGCCAGAAGACAGAATCTCAGAGATACTGAAAAGATACTTACAGTGAATGCCTGTAAATTTTTACAACTACCCCACCCCTTCTGTAAGGATTCATCTTCTAAAAACTTCTCTCATTTGCTGTTCTTATGTGACTCAGGTGGAAGCACAAAACAGGCTTTGTTGTTGTAGCCTCTGCTAACAGAGAAGCTCAATAAAGCAGCTATCAAAAAGAAACTCTCTGATCATTCCTACCAGCACACAATCTGCTCCCTTCTCTGCAAGGCTTGGTCATAAATATAGCAGCTGTAGACACCAAACGCAATGTGGTTGCTGGAACTGATGTATAATATACACCACAATGAAATACTGCTTTTTTTTAGCTCAATTCAATTCAAAACAGGCTTAAGTAGTTTGCATTAAAGTCTTTGGATAAAATACCTCATCAGCACTGGCAACCCGGACCAGACCCAAATCTCCACGTTGCACTACTTAGATTTCCCCTTGCTATTGTGAAAGATTCATGGATCAGGAGAGAATAAGCAGTCAATCAGTCCATCCACAACAGAAGTGGAAACCAGTCTTATTTCAAGGTCTTCTATAGCCTGCTAGAAAATGTATTCACCTAGGAAGTGGATTTGAAACTCCTTAGACTGAAAAGGCACTTGAACGCAGGTCTCCCACCTCCTAGGCACATGTACTAAACGTAAGGTTACTCCACCAACCAACTTACTATCTCCCCGTATACGAGGAAACAACAAGCCATTCATCCATGCTAAGTGCCACTTACATGCAAGAGGACCTGGGCTTATAGTTTGACAATGGTGTCTGCAGGAGAAAGAGGGGATTTCAAGAGCAGCCTGAAATCAAGCACCTCRGTATGCATTAAGTCCATTTGCAGCCTCCATGGTATGTCACTGCTTCCACTGGAAGGAAACTTGAGTATGGGAGTCAAGCCAAGTGCCAGCCTATTCTTGACCTAGATGGTCAGAGGTGTAGGAATGGGAGGTCACCACAGAGAACATTACTGTGAAATCTGAGTGGTCCCTCAAGGAGTCTGAGTTCTCAAATTAGTTTGTCTGTAAGTACAAGTGTTCACCTTCACAGAAGAGCCTTCACAGACTGATTAGTGAGCACTAACAAGCCCACCTCCCTCCCAACACCTACCTGTTACGGCCTGAATCTCTAAACCCTTTGGCGAATGGATTCCTATCAATCTTCAGACGAGTTATCTGTGAATATGATTAAGAAAATTATTACCTCAAATTCAGCTAAGTAAAACACAAAATTACTCTCCTGACAGAATTAAGCTGACAGTAGAAACCCTTCATATTTGTATGGTTTAAGATGAAAAATAACAAAATAAGGGCCAATATTCTGATCATTATTTTTGCACATCCCCAGAGAAGCTAATAGGTATTTAAAGCTGCCAAATGGCAGATGAAATTACTGAGAAAAAATTTCAGGCAAATGTCATTTTTCACCTAAGAGAGTACACTGCCTAACCGCAATAAAATTTAAATTAAATTTTATTTCTGTATGAGTCAAGAAGGAAATGTGAAAAAAGAGATTATCTCTAGGTTGTTATCCTCCAAACCAAAACACCAAAACACTCCTCCCACCAAATACTTGCAATTTATTTTAATAAATGGGAAAAGCACCCAGTACTTATATTTCAGTATTTACATGGCTCTCCTGCTCTTCTCTTTCTAAAGATATCAATGCATATGTAATTTCAAAAAACACAGCTGCAATAATTTATATGGAATTAATAAAATGTCACAACATTAACTGTGGTGTCACTACATATGCTAGTACTTAAATGAGAGGTAATAAGAGCCAAACACTGGAGTGATGCAACCTGCAGTTTACTTTTATCTCCGAATCAGTGTGGACCTAAGTAAAATGCTGTTAATAATAAAAGCTGAATGCAGTTAATAAAAACAACTGCAACTTTCTTCAGAACTCAGCTTCTCTATATGGTCCTGCGAGTATTAAAAGCACTGGAGAGAGGAACAAAAATGCTTTAAAAATTCTATCCAGACATGTATCTACATTTAAAGGTACAGAAACACCTTTAAAAATTAGACTGCTCTTTGCCTTGTTCTTCAGTGCTGTATTTATAATTAAGACACTATTAAGTGTGCTAATTAGACTGTGTGATCTCCATAATAAGAATTATTTTTTACATGCATCATCTCTGAAGTCTCAGCTATAGCCTCCAGCCTACTGCTGCAATACTACCAGTGAAAGCTACCTGTAGTACAAAAAGAGTTTAGACAATTTTGTTTTAATAAGAGGTATAACAAAAGTATCTGCTTTTCTCCTATCTCTTACATGCCTGGTCTGCTCTGAAAAGCCTGTAAAGTGCTAAGCAGAAAGCCCAAATTACCTGTTGATTTTGGTATGCTGTGACAGTAGTGAAAACTGTCTCTGGAAAGGAGAAGGCTTTCACCCCTTCTCCTGAAGGGATGGGCTTGACAGGGGACAGTTCATCACCACAGTCTTTCCGGATGACGTGGACACGAGGCTGATATTTATGCATAGAGTGAAGGATAATCTAAGCAATCATGAAAGGAAAAAGATAACATTTATTAGAAAGGACACCCTGCTGTTTCAGGACTAATAGCTTTTTGGAACAGATTATGGTATGTGTTTACCATGCCACTTACTGGAAATCAAATGTTTTCTTTAACCTCTAAAGGTTCTTGTTACAGTAGTCTAATCCCTGAGCATTTATGTTACTGCCAACCCTAAGCATTTAAAAATTACGACTCAGGAGCTCCAAATTCAGGGACTGGCTCAATTAAAACTGGGTTAAAAAAAGGAAAAAAAGAAAAAAAAAAAAAGGCAAATCAGGAGTGAAGTCCACATCCCACTGGAATTATGAAAATTTTGTCACTTTTTTCCACTGAAGTCTGGATTTGATCTAACAGGATTAACAGCAGCAGAAAATTTGCCTTTTCTTTTTGGAACCTTCAGGATATGCTGTTGGAGTAATGTTTCTCCTTGTATCCCAAAGGCTAGAAACAAATTTTGGTTGGAACACAAGCTGAGACTCTCACACTCCGAAGAAGCATAAACTTAAGAGTAAAATGATACCAAAATACCAAACTCTGAAGTGTTAATAACAATAGATTTATAATACAGAAAATTAATTTCAATAAACAAAACCCTCCCAGCATACAAAAACTCAATCAAAAATAAATTATAAAAGAGAAGTAGATGAAGTCATAGTGCATAAAATTAAACACACAAATACCTCTTGGTACTGCATCTCAATTTTAGAGGAGGTTTAAAATACAGAATTTTTCCTCTACTTTACTCCACTTCAGCTAACCACTATTAAAATAGAAGATTTCAAGAAAAAAAAAATTGGAAGTCCAACTATTATTGTTGGAAGCCCTAAGAAATTAGTAACTTGATAAATAAATAGTCGTATGGCTATTGGCCTGTGGAACCACTAATCAGCATTCTGGGGAAGCTTTTTAATTTCCTGCTCCTTGAGTAGCCTCAGAATGTTCGTATGCTCAAGGACTCAACAGAGCCCCTATGCCAGACACCGTGGAAGTTCATTCAATCAAGTGATATAGAGGACTTTACATTCATTTGGATAAACTGGAGTTTGGCTAGTTTAATGTGCTTGGTCCTGGCCAGATTACATGGTCCTGTTTTGGTAAGGCAAGTTTCTGGATAATCAGGGGTTTTATTAGCCTGTGACTAAGGTTTTGACAATGACATCACAGGCTCCAATTAATTTGCTCAGGGAGTGCCCTATGGATGTTCTCATATGAAGTCTTTTTCGAGTTTCTGAAATCTCGAACAGAGCAAGAATTTTTATCATGCAAGTGTGTATTCTCTTTTACAACACTCAGTTCTCCACTGGCAAAGACCTACAAAATGAAAATGGAGGGAGGACAGCATGTTCCTGACCCTGTTTTCCCGTGAACACCCTATGATACCAGGGAAGATACTGGTGCAACAGAAAAAGAAGTGATCAAGGGAAGATGTTTCAGTGTTCAAACCCACTGCTATTCTGTGCCTTGCCATTTGTCTGGGTGCCACTAAGCATGCCACGTTCTGCTCCCACATAGATTACCTGACCCCATCAGCTCTGCGGTGCAAACTACCACTTGCCCACACAGCARTGATAACCCTGGCACCTACAAAGAGCTCTGCTCATGCATCTGAACACGAGAAATCAGAGCAACACAGAGATGAACACCTCCTGCTCCTTATCTGGGTGGAAATTACAGCTAAACTAATCCGTGTCGTCTCCTAAGAGCAACCTCTCTGGCCTCTGTTCTATATTGAAATTTCCTGTGCTGACACACTGTTTTGGCAATTAGCAAATCCATAGCAATAATTTATTCTTTTTTATTTTGGACCGTATCTGCTAACAATGGGATCTTTGTTAGCAATCTGAAGGACTCTGAATTCTAAATAAATAATGCATAACTGCAAAGCCCTGGTGAATTAAAGAGCAACACTATGAAGATAGGACATAAAAGGCGAGGGAGATGCAACATCCACTCCAAAACCAGTTTAGCTCTATTATCCAAAGCATCAGCTAAAGCTATTGTGAAGAAAAGCTAAGGAAAAAGAGATTCCGGCTTTTCATTTCACAGTGCTTGCACACTTAAAAGCACCAACGGGATCTAACAGTTTCTCTGCAGAAACAGCAGCTTTCCCTTCATACCCCTAAAATCCAACAACAAAAAACCCCAATCAGAAGACCCACTGTGTTCCCAAATATTAACTGGCATTATGTTCAACTCACAGTTGAAGAACCTGCCTCTCTACAAACCCCTCACCAGGCAAGACCAAAACACTTCATGGGGGAATAAACCTCCGCCACAGTAAGTAAAACTATACTTCGGCCAGAGCAGCTGTCAAGAAATCATTATCAAGACAGAAGACACTGCAGCAGGGACCCCACAGGTAGGAGGCACAGCAAAGGTGACCAAAGCACCTGCAGACACAGAAAACTCGGAGTACCTTTGCAACATGGCTTTTGACTGCCGCTGCCATGATTGAGGCCTCAGAGCTGACTGGGAGCACAAGCACCACTGTGGCACAACCATCACAGCCAGAACAAATGAGAGCTAGATACTCCTTCACGGGGGAGATGCCAATCTTCTGGCAGCTTGGCCGTGCCAAAACTACACAGTCGCCTCCCCACCACCGGCATGGTCCTTGCTGCTGTTTTTGCCAAAAATCCTGCTTTATCCTTCCTCCACAGCACAAGCATTCAGGCTTTCTGCAATCAGGGAAGTGTGTGGGGCTGAGCAGCATGGATTCTCTCTTTACTAAGACAAAAACTGCAAGTGCAAATGCTGATGTTTCACAGCTTTTCATTGTGACAAGAACATATAACTACCCATTGACTGTAAGGAGAGCTCGCTACTTGGAGCCAAGTCCGGGCAGAGAGTTACAGTCCGCCTCTGCTTCCAGCCTCGCCCCACTTTCAAATGGGGAAAAAACCCCACCCCAACCACCAAGGAACAATTAACACACTAACAGCCTCATTTTCACTAAAAGTTAAAAGATGTTCCTCTGCATCAAAAAATACTCAGTTGAAAAGCATGGAAAATAGCATAAAAAATATTGACTTTTCCTCTCTACTAAAATTCAGATTCAAAACTGCATTGAAATAGAAAAATTAGCCAGCTCTAACCAGCTGGAGGAAGAGACTGCTTTTACAATGCAGCACTTACTCCACAGATGAGAGAGGGATGAGAGGCATTAATAAAGAGCATCCAGACCATGCACTTCTCAGTGACAACTGCAAAATTCAAGTTTACTTGTCCTTAGAATCACAACTTAGATGAAAGACACAAAAGCCAGTTTGTGTCCTAAGGACTCTATAAGAAAGCAGTATTTTCAAAGTAGAGAATTCACTCTGGAACTCCCTATCGAGGTCAGAAACACACAAGGAAAACATATCCTTACAAATTCTCCTTCATCCTCTCAAACTGCAAGTGGAACACACATATTTGAGTGTCCTATGTGCAGACGTACTTCAAAATCTCTCCGCAGAGCACCACTATAAAATTGCGTCGTCACAAACTCCACTTGAAATACTGATGAAAATAGCAGCAGGCAAGATGGAATCTGGAAAGCGCTGAGCAGCGAGTCTCTTAGAGATGGCTGATCTCCTTTCACAAAATGCTAATCCTGGGGCAATACAATGCAAGGGGAACTGGCTGCCACCAACTACTACCACAACATAAACACTGCGTAGGAATACTACCTTAGTGCCTGTTTGCAAATACTGTCTCCATTCCCACAGACAAGGGTCACTTCTCTTACAGATTCTGAGAGTTAATGCTCTAGAATAGGTAAAAGGGCTCTAGATTGATATGCAAGCTCCGTGCCTCAATGCCTGCAAGATCAAAACCTGCCCCTGGGATTTTAACACAAAAACTCTGCAAAAGCTTACACCTTTGATGAGCACAGGAAGCATAAAGGAACAATTTCAACAAGGATTAAATTGCCAAAACCAGAGAGCAGGGAAAGCACTCGCAAAGAACAATAGCTAAAGCCCAACACTGCTTGGTAGAGACCCCACCAAGGTTTCTCTGAGCCACTCTGCCTAACCAGGAGAGGAAAAAAACCCACTTTCTAATAATCTCAAATACACATCATGTCCTATACAGGAGTGGGAGAGTCAGAACATTTGATGTAAGAACAAATATTGGAAGGACAGTACAGCCTTGACCCCTAGCTCTTCTAATTCCCCATCCGTCCCCCGGTACCCTCCTGAGAAAAATGGTTTCTTCCTGCTTATGAGAAACAATTGGTTTTTTTTATATTCATCACAAAATATGATTATTCGTTTTCCATTATTGCTAGAGGCATTCAGAGGCTACATAGCTTTTTCAATACAGCATTCCACACTACCATAGCTTTAAAAGAAAAAATGTACCCATTGAAGAGACACTTTTCTGCTTTCTGCTTTTGCCTTTTCTGGTAATTATGAATGACATGTTTGCAATTTCCCAGATTTAAGAAATATGAAATTATTTTACAGTCATCCTTCTTTTGTCCTTTTATTTTAATACTTAAATTTCCATTTTGGGGAGGAGGGGCACGGCCATAGCTCTGAATCAGTTCAATGTGTCTCAAATCACTGTACTTGAGCTTTGCTTCACTCGTTTCCAAGTTGAAATACTTAACTAAAGACCAGAAAATTTATATCCCCCCATATTATGAATAATGGTGTGCTGTGTACACTACACAGGTTCTAGTTCTGAATAAAAACAAAGCTAAAATCTGGGATGGAAAAATACAGTAACACAATTCTCTGCATAGCTGAGATTTTATCACAGGGCAGTTTGTGACTGCAAGTGCACGGGTGGACCACAGTACCCACAGATCGTTCCTCTGCATCGAGTGAGTACAGAAACCAGCTCCCCACTGGAAAAGCAACATTTTATCCATTTGCATCTGCTTCACTTTTAGAGCCCTCACAATAGACTTAAGACTCAGGGAAAACAACTCCCACTTGAGAGGAGTCACAAATGCACAAATGCTGGGGGAAATAAGGAAACTTCATGTGCTAGCCTTAATTCAAAATGGACACTGCCAAATAAGACCACCTAACTGTAATTCTGGAAAGAAGGGATATAAAATGTCTTTCTTACWATCCTAAAGAAACACGCTGCAAACTTAAGAGACATGAAAAACCCCACATTTCTTTTAATGAAGAACAAAATAAAATTATGAAAATTATTGTACAAAGGGAAGTCATTTTATCCTTGTTATCACATTTTCTAGCTCAGCCCAGCCACTCTCATGTATTCCTGTCTCTGTTAATCTCATTTGCAAATGAAAATCGGGGAAAAAATCTCAGACTATGTATTAACAAAATACCTGGCTCAATATCACAGAGTTACAACCATACTGAAAGATGAATGTAGTATCTTTGTGCTCTGTGCCAGGTATGGTTTCTTTCACTTCTTTGCTTCAAGGAGAAAGTATCCTGGTTAATAAATCGGGTTACACTAAGGACAATGGAATCCACATCCTGTCTCAAAACTTGCCTCCAACATCTTAAAACTCTACCACTTGGAACTTGATGTTCTTTCTGAAAGGATGCCAACATTTGCCATTTATTACAGGAGTTTGTAAAATCAAAGACTTCACCCTGACTAAAAACATTTCTCATTTTTTAATTATTTCTTAAGGTGTCAAGTAAAACTATTTTAGGGATTGCTGGAATGATATGGGCTTACATCTGTCATGTTTCAACAGTTTTGAAGAGAAAAGGAAATATTAACATAACACATTTTGTCACATTAGATAATGTCATAACTAAACAATTTAGAACTTGCAAACAGAACACTCACACTGCATACGTCTTCGCCAGTTTTTTGAGAAGTAATGAGCCTCAGCTGTGAAAGGGTCTTGCTTCATAAGGTATGTAATAAATCATCATCGGAGCAAACACAGCTCCCATGTTGTTCGTTTCTGACTGCAATTATTAACACCTCACGGGATTTCACACAAACGTTTAAGTTAAGAAAATACTTAAGTGTATTTTTATTCACGTGAAGTAATTACACACTATTAATGTTTCTTCTAGCCACTTGTGAATTTAGGCATCCTTTTCAATCGTAGCAGAAGTTACGAGTAACACGCTCGGTGGGAAATACTGAGAGCAATTCTGCCCCTCTGTATTAGGCAATTTAGCCTTGTAAAGTCTTTGCAGAAGGAGCTCTCTTTTTGAGGGGGGAGTAAAACAGCAGGCTCTAATAAGTTAATTATTGGAGCAGAAAGTAAGCAGATTTTAGAACTGGACAGTAAAGTTCCAAAACAACTCTGAAAAGTCAAGCCTATTTCTGGCACCCTGAAGCTGTACGTCAGAGTCTCTCAGGGCTGAGCAATGTGCCTACACATAATACTGCAGAAGAGCAAGTACTCACATGCCCTTGATCATCCAGCTCGTTATTGGTAAGCTTCAGTTTGTCAAAGCTGATCACTTGTCTCATCCATGTCTCCCCCGAGGCGGGTGAATCAGGGTGAATATAAACACGTGGCGGTACCGGGGAGTCAGCATTACCAGCCACCATCCACTTGGAACTATGATAAACATACCTGTAAAAAGAAAACAAATACCTTTAACCACAAACCCCAAAATAATTTATTAGACCCATTCAGCATTAACAAATTAGGGGCCCATGCCTACAGCAAGAACCCATCAATTAACAAAACATGAAAGGATACAATTTTACACAAATAAAAGGAATTTTTTTTTTTTTAGTTTCAAAACAGAGTTCTGGAGCCTGGTTAAAACCCATGCTCTGATCTGGCCTTAGTCTTCCTAAAATCAGTCACAGTCTCAGCACTAGTCTTCACACTGAGCTTTAAGCTGGTGTCAGTGCACTGATTATTACAGCTCTGCTCTGAAAAGGCATCAGCCAACATGGAAGAAATCTGGTCCCTCATTTATCAAATCAAGTAGTAATTCCATATTTGGAAGATTTATCATATTGAGCCTAATATAAGACTCTATAAATAAAGCTATTGAAGGGGAAGAACACTATGATTGGGAAAAATAATGAAAGTATGTCAAACCATGCTCTTGATATTTCTGCAGACCATATTAGTTGGCTTGAATTTTCAAGAAACCTTGAAAAAGGTTAAAAAATGAAAACACAGAGTCTGTATTTCATTTCATAGGCCAACGCTAACAAAGTGATTTTATAATAAAAATAGTGCCTGCTTTGGTAGAAAACCTATTTTGAAGGCAGATACTTCACAAAGCAATTTAAACAGCACTAATTCAAAGCTGGTTTTTTTTTCAAGTACAGTAAAATTCCAGTAATTCAGCTGTATTTTTTAATGAAAACAAGAAAGACTTTATCACRTGATACCTTTGTACAATTCAGTTCCTTCTTAGAAAAAGACTAACAGTATAATCAGAACAGAAAACAATCATCAAAATGATCCACTGCATGTATCGCCCCATACAATTCAGACCAAGCTCCTTAGCTAAGATCTAGCATGGTGGTGAAATTCTCTCCTGGGGACAAATTCTCAACCCCAGATCACTGTTATAACACAGTCAACTATCATAACGTTTTTCATTTATTTTATATTTCTTGGTTTATACTAAAGATACCCCTTCCCTAGAAATGTAAATAAAGTTATAAATACACATTTAGTTATAAATACACATTTTGAGCTACAGCTTAACCTTCCATACAAAGTCAAGTTTTGCTAGAAATCCAGACCTAGACGTAATTTTCTTAATTTCCATTTAGTTTTGCTGTCTGTCAGCTAAAGACTAGGCTCCATGTGACTGCTGTCATGTCTATGAAATTTAGAGAGCTGCAAGACAGTGTGTGAAGCTGCATGAACAGCCAGAGTTGAAGTAACAGTCAGTAACAACAAGCACAGCAAAGAATGAGAAGTGTCATCAAGTAAAACACATAAAACATTAATATTTAGCAGAAAGCATAAAGGCATGGTTACTAATACATGAATACAAAAAAATTTAACTTTGTCAACTAAGAAAATACTGCCCTTCATACAACTCTTGTTAAATTACTTCAGTTATCTGGGCACCATGTATCACGCTGGGAAGATAGTGCAGGTCAGTATGACTATTTCAAATTAAATTAGGTTAAAACAACTTATAGTCAATGTAAGTACTTTTAATCTTTAGTATTAGCATTTTAATTAATTTGAAATTTTCACCTTGCTTTTTCTATTAATTTAGGACTTGCTCAGACCTTCTAGGAATTATACATTTAGATTGTTAAGTAAATGCACACATGCAACACAAAGCAAGAAAAAAGCTTTCATTTGAACTGCACTGCACTGGTACAAAGAAAAAAAGCATTTTTTCCTCTATGGTACAGCCAGAAAAGACTCCCTTAACTGTATATGCTGGGCATCCTCAGCACTGGTATCTGCTGCCCCTTGCTGAAAAACACAAAATCTAAAATGGACCTAAGAAAGGTCTTATACACACTTACACGAGAAAATGACAAAATATCAGTCAATGAAGTAAGTACAGGAAAAACATAGGGCAGCGTTTTCTTAGCAAACAAGGCGGCATTCCTGCAGAACCAACCTTTTAATCTTGGTCTGAAATATTCCTAGTTCTAGAATTAAATTTGCAGTGGTTTTCCCTACATTATACTAAGTATAGGTTAAAACAATCAAACCCGCAATTGGTAAAGACCTGATCCTGTCTCCACTGAACTACGTTGGTCAGGCTTCCCCCCTGGCTACTATGGAGCATGGGATTGCATCTGTAAAGAAAGACCTACAAAACGGCCTCAACTGAGAACAGGAACTGCTGCGGGCCCAATCTTGCAAACATTTCTACAGGACCAGTGCTTCTGCAGAGGCCAACTAGCTCCCTCAAAACACCACTACTCTCGAAATAGTGAGAGCTTCAGCACATAATTTCTACTCTTAAATGTTCAAAGAACAACCTCTTTTGTTCCTCACATCATTCTTCAAACAATAGTGCCATTAATTCTTTAAATAACAGTAATTAGAAACATTACCCTTTGTGAGTTTAAGCAATGAAATATCTCAGTGATAAAATGGCTTTTAAATTAAATTATATAATCAATTTGAAGCATGACCGAGAAAGCTTATAAGTATTTAAATCAGGTATCCATGCTATTAACGTTATTAATTAATGTTAATGCAATTTAGCATTAGAAAATGCACATTTTCATATTTATTTTCTCATAGGAAATAATTCCCACTGACAGGATGAGGAATAAAATATTGTAACATTTCCTGACTGCACTAGAACTTCACTCTCTGAAAGCCAAAACCTGAGCATTTGCCCACAGTACATATACAATGTGAGGCAAATGTATCCTAAAGAGCTTCAACAGAAATTTTAGTTGCTTTTGCATACTTGGCACAATGCATTTTTTTTAAATGCAATGGGATGAAAATATGAATCTTTAAGGAAATTTAAACATGACCTTCTCCTAGTTTATATTGTGTTAATATTTTCTTCCAAAAGCCAAGCACCCTATGGCTTACATCATATGTTTTTTGCCTAAAAGTCACCATACCTGTATCTTTTGTTATCCACTGGCACAATATCCATAGCAATATAATACTGCTGATGTGGGTCTAAACCTGAGATCTTCACTCTCATTGCGGGAAACATCCGCCTGAACATTGGAAAGAGAGAGGTCATTTTTAATACAAAACAGACGCGGGAATGGTTGTTTAGGAAAAGTAACCGCTTCGTGGGATTTTTCTCGTTCTTCCTTTTAGCCTACAGAGTCCTTTTGGACGATTATAGTTACACAGCCATGAAATGGCCCGTTCGATATGTCAAAACAGATTTCTAAAGTGCATTTACTCGAACAATGCTTCGTATGTTTGGGTTACGCTTTGGGAGTGCAGCTATTACCACATCATTTCAACTTTATTGTTAGACAGTAAATCATTTGGGTTTGAGACTTTACTTTAGCAGTACACACATTTAAAGCCCATTTGAGATATTAGCTAGAAATGTATTCCTGGATATATGCAAACACCACCTCCACCCAGGAAGACCCAGACTTATAGAAAGGCAAATTGCCACTGAAGTTTCGATTGACAGCAGAAAATGGTGTATCATTGCTGTAGCAGCAAATTAGAAAGCTAAATCCACGGTGATACAATTATAACACCGCAAGGATGCAGTTATAAAAGCCAATGTGCCATGCTCTAGCCCAACAATATGGTCTTTATTGAGACGGGACTTCCTGTCTGCAACTTACTAAAGGTGAAGTGCGAGAGCTACTCTGTCTTTGAAAGGTRTAGTAAAACTTCTTTATTGAAAGCAGAAACGAATCTATGAGCTAATTTCTAAAAAAACCCCAAACAAACCAAACCAAAAAAGACCAAAACCCAAACGTTTAAGATTTAGCCCCTTCTGTGCAGAAACGGATTAATTAACCAATGAGGTGGTTTTAACAGAAAAATGCCCTTATTAGCTTGGCATGCCTGTTATCAGAAAACTTCATTCTTGAAGCAAAAAAAAAAAAAAAAAAAGTCCTGACTGCAAGCTAATAAAATACTCTTCTGTATTTTATAAACCTGAAAGTTATTCCAGTTTACTTTGTATTTGCTGCTGTGTTAAAATAGATACATATATATATAYACACACACATGTATATACACAAAAATCAATTGAAAGTCGTTACTGGAAAGAAAAATCCTATCTCCGTCATTTCCGAATAAGCAGAAGGGTAAAACCCTGACTGTGGCTAACTAGTTTTTGCTGTTATTTCAGTGCACCTGTAAGATAAAACAGAAATTCCCCGACTGGACTCTCTTAAGACAAATGTTGCTTTGTGCTGTTTAAGACTGCGTTTCAATCATTAATAAAGCCTCTCTGAAAATGTAGACGGTAGCATATGGATTCAATAAAATATGTTTTTGTAATTTCTAATAAGTTCAGATACTTTTATACTACCCAGGTTTTTACCATGTGTATCCCCTGGAAAGGGGAAAAGCTTCCCCCCAGAAGGGCACGGTGCTCCCAGACCTCGCCCTAATGAACAGGAAACCCGAAACGCCACATGCTCCCGTGCCCATCTAACATTATCGCCATCTACCTGCCTCGTAAATCTGGAGGTTTCCCCCGGCTTTCGCCCGCTTTTGATGTGCCCGCCCGCCCGGGAGCGCGCGGGTGGCGGCCCCGCGGTGCCCGTTACCTTCCCGCCTTGGTGATGATCATCTCGGTGCCGATCTCGTGGAAGCGCTTCCAGAGCTCGGCGCCCTGCAGGTCCACCCGCGGCGCCTGCGGCGTGGGCAGCGGCGAGCCGGGCCTCGAGCCCTTGGGGGAGCCGCCGGGGGAGGCGGGCGGGGAGGCCGCCAGGAAGCCCTCCTCGCAGCCGCCTGCGGAGAGAGCTGAGGAAGCGAGACGGGCCGGGGGAGCGCGGACTTCGCKACCGGGGTCTCCCTCAGCCCCGGCCGACCCGCCGCCGCGCTAGTCCGGCGGCAGCGACGGCCTGCGCCGGGCCGCAGCCTGGGCTCCGGGGCGGGGGGCGACCCTCACTAAGGGTGGCCGGGCTGCGAGCGGGGTCCCCGGCGCAAAGCCCAGGGACGAGCCGCCCCCAGCGCCGCACGGGCCGAGGCGGGCTGCAGCGGGTCCGGGGTGCGAGGCCGGCGGCGCATTTCGTTTGGCCACGGGCTTCTGTCCCGCAGCATGAAACTGCGCTGCCCGCCACACACAGTAAATTACACGCACACATATATGTATGTGTCTCGTGTGTGTGTGTGTATCTATCYATATATACAGACATGCACACATAATTATACACATAGTTGCATATGCACTTTTAGCGGCACACATAATGCACATGGATTGTATAAGAGCTTTTGCCTTTCGTCGGAAACAAACCCCCGCGGTCGCTCCACCGCGCTGCGGCACCGACAGCCCCGCCGCTAGCCGCCCTGCCCGGTGCCAGGGTCCGAGGAGCGCCGCGGACTCTCACTGCCAGGCCAGCGGGAGGGGTGGCGGGGGGCCATGCGGCGTGGAAAGACAGAATGGATAACGGGGAATCAGCGCGCGGGTCGCGGCGGGGAAGGGGGATCCCGAACCCAGCCGAGGAGCGGGCGCGCGGGCAGCGGCGGGGCAGCACTCACCGGCGGGGGCGCGGGAGGCGCAGCCCAGGTCCATGTCACCGCAGGTCCTGCCGGCGGCAGCGGCGGGGGAGCTCTTGGCGCAGCAGCCGCTGCCCCCTTCGTCCTCCGCCGCCTCGTCCTCGCCGCCCAGCTTCCGCCGCTTGGGCTGCCGCGGCGGCGGCGGCGGCGGCTGCTGCTGCTGCTGCTGCTGCTTCTCGGCCCCGATGAGAGCCTCCACGGAGAAGGCGTGAGCCTTGAGGCTCATGGTGGTGCCTGGCGAGGACCGCCGCTTGTCGGCCATGCCCGCCACCCTACAACCCGCGCATCCAGGCGCCCCGCGGCCGCCGGCACCGGCACCCACGCCCGGCCCGCCGCGCCGGCCGCCCTCCCGTTCTCCCGACCGCGCAGGCAAGGGGCTGGGGCTTTTCCTCGCCTTTCTTTTTAAATCCGAGTTATCAGCCAAGTTTTTTTTTTGGGGGGGGGGGATTGTTTTGAGTTTTTTTAAAGTGGAAAAAAAAAAATCTATTCCTTTCTGCAGATGCGTTCCTTCTCTCCCCCTCCTCCTCCTCCTCCACGTTCTGCCCCGTCTGATGGGTCAGGCAGGACTGACATGGGTAACAAACGCTCTGCGGACACAAATTAGGGCTTGTAATTGAAATTTGTTGCCTTGATCTGTCAGCACTTCCAGGCAGGAGACCTGTGGGAAGAACTCGCTCATTAGTGTCACTGCGGCGGCGGGGGCCGGGCGGAGCCGCGGGGCGGGGGCGGTGCGGCTCGGCCGCCCGCAGCCCAATCAGCGCCGCCCCGGCCCCGCCGCCCCGGCCCCGCCGCCCTTCCAGGGGGCCCCGCCGCCGCGGCTGGGGGGGAGCGCCCCGCCGTCCCGCGCCCGCCTCTGCCCAGGCCGAAACAGCCCCGCGCCCCCGACCCGCGGCAGATGCACCCGCAATGAACGCTAAAGAGACACCCCCGCCCCCATTCGTTTCTCCCCCCGAAACGCAGAGGAAAGGGGGCTCTCCTGGAGCGCAGCGTTTCGGCCGGGAAAACCGTTCGGACGTTAAAAAATGACGTTGTGCCCTGTCTTGCTGTAAGGGATTAGGAATTATTGCTGTTACTGTTGCGCTTGGAGATTCATCGCGTTGTTATTCAAACTCTGGCTGCTGAGAGGTTCCAGAATAGCATCCTCTGCTAAACACAACCCATTACCGCCGAGGCTGCAATAAAACGAGAATTAAACCGAACCTTGTATGAACATCGATGCATCCAGTCGCAGCAACTTTAACAATTATCATATTAAGGCGCATAGAATAGTTACCGGGAAAATCTTTCGTATCTTTCCAGTGAGTAAAACTATTAAAGATTTGGAACCAGATATTCTTTCCATTGCATATTCAGGGAAATGAAAACGCTACTGAGATTTTTGTTGTGTTTTCTTTTTTTTTTTTTCTTTCCTGTTGGGACATTTTTTCCTTTTTTTTTTTTTTTGTTTGTTTGTTTTGATCCTCAGAGCTAAATGGAGTGACGTGCTCCCTTGAAAGAAACACAATAGAAACCCTCCAACTCTAAAAAAAAATCAATGGGGCAAATTTCACTGTTTAGGGGACTAGGATCTCAGGCTCATTTCACTGTTTTGGGCAACAGAGAGAAAGAAATTCGTGATGTGGTTCGTGTGTGTCACAGCCTTGGAGGTCCTGTTCGGGCCGTCCAGTGGCACAGCTGAGATTTCTGATAGTAATCTAAAACGGAAATAGCTGCCACTTAGGAGACGCAACCGTTTCCACTATAGCATTTTACCTACCCGCAAAATGCAAATTTATCGCTAATTTCAATAGCTGTTTCGTCAGAGACTGCGAGGAATGGGCTGATTAATAAATATACCCTAGAGATAAATTATCCCTTCAAATAAGGTTATCAGAGTTAAAATTGTAAAAGTGCTTTCCAGACATGAAAAATTAGGTATGTGACAGAAAGATAATTAATTAAAGAAAAAAATAGAACAAAAACGAAACCGCTGTAGGAGCACCAACTCTCTCCACATTGGAAGAGTTGGCAACTTGTCTGAGAAAAATCTGTCACTGCGAAAAAAAGTTCCGCTGCAGTGGCTGTCGTTCTGAATTGATAGGAGAGCAGAAAATGCTTAATGCCTGTCACCGACGAATAGTGCTGTGGAGTTAGTTTATCTGTACATTAAATCTGGGACATATTAACTGTTCCGTGGTCTAAAGTCTGTCTACTCTGCCTATTCCAGACATGATTGAATCTGAAGGAAATCAGATGTGCGAGAGTGATCGAAACGTGCTAAGCTAGAGGATCTTCCTAGACTTTAAACGCCGTCGCGGTGGAGAGGAGATCGATAGGGAAGAGGAAGGAAGGAAATGGATGTTATATGTCCGAGGGCGCTTCGGCAGCCTCCTCGCCCGCCCGCCCATCTCCGACGGCACTTTCCGCCGCCCCGCTCCGCGCTCCCGCCGCCCCCAGCCGCCGGGCCACACACGCCACCGCCACCGGTGCGACGGCCCCGGCGAGGCCCGTGAGAGCAGGTACCGATCCCCGCCGCCGCGGCCTGGGGGGGCGCGGAGGAGCGCAGGAGGAGGAGGGTGCGCTCCTCGGCGGCGGGGCCCGGCTGCTACGGCGGGGAGCGCGGGGGCGAGGCTGCGCTTCTGGAGAAACGCGGCGCGGAGAGCGGGGCCGGCCCCGAGCGGCCGCCGGGACCTGCCGGCGTAGGGGCGAGTTGCCCCCCTCCTCCGCCGGGGTCTCCGCGGCGCAGCATCCGCGTAGGGCGGCTTCGGCGCCCAGGCAGGGACGGGGACGAAGTGGCGAGGGTGCCGCGGAGGTCCCGGAGAAGCCTCTGGGCACCGGGTTGCTCATCCTGCCCGTTTTTTATTCTTTTCCCTCCCTCTAGAGCCAGCCGCCGCGCGTTCCCGCCGAGGAGACCCTGACCCTTTGCTCCGCACCGCTCCGCACCCCTCCGCGCCGCACAGCGGGGTGCGCGCAGCCTGCCTGCCGCACGGCGGATGGACAGATCGCTCGGATTGTTTTTACTTCTAGAGGAAGGGCCCTTCTTGTTGATTTTTTTTCTCCTCACTAGATTTCTGTAGGTTGCTATGTGGCATGTTGTTTTCATTTCTTGACTTTTTGAAATAACTGTTTGGATTTAAATTTATCGAACAACCTGTTATCCATATGTCTGTCCGATTAATTTTTTATGGGATGATGAAAGAGAGAAGAATCTCTATATATAGTGATCTGCTAATGGAGTAATATAAATATCCAAAACACCTTTCAGGGGTYACTTTTGTTTCTGGACTTTAAAATGCAGTATTGGTTTCAGGCAATTGGGTGAGGAGCTGCTTATTTGCTGTACGAGAAGCGCATATTTAGACTTCAGGGGGAAAATACATTGTTTTCCACCAGAAAGATATTTTCCTGCCTTCCCTTCGAAAATCTCGAGTGACATTTACAGGATGGTTGTGGCCATGTTTTGCCATTCACAGTGTGATTTCTGCAAATCTTTTCGAAAATTGAAGCCGGGTGCCACTAAAGAGTAGAATATCCACAGCATCCTTTTTCCTTCAAAGACAAGATTTTCTGTAATTACCCAGGAGGGATTCATAGGAGCGGTCACTAAGGAAAACAAATTTATATCATTAGCCTCTTCTTCCCTCCGCCCCCCTAAGTGACCCTAATCGCTTCACCCTAAGGAGACGTGGCGTGTAAAACTGACAGCAAGTAGCTGACGGCGGCTAGTCAGTCAAACATTATCGAGTGGAGAAAAATTATAGACGCCGGTGAGAAAGTCGTCTGTAAACCCTGTTTCTGTGCATCCCAAGTGCATCTTCGCCCCCGTCCCTCTCCCTTGCTCTCGCTTGTGGCTGAGCGGGTGTCAGGGGCGAATTAGCACTTCCAACTTTGCTATAACGGGGTGAACAGCAAGCCTAGAGCCCAGAGATACAGAACACCTTCAAAAGAGGTTTGAGAGGAACGGGGAGAACAGCTAGCCTAGAGCCCAGAGATACAGAAGACCTTCAAAAGAGGTTTGAGAGGAGGCTAAGCGTGGCTTAAACTTAAAAGAGGCAGGAAAGTCCCCTGAGCCCGCCGGTCCCGCTCCGCCGGGGACCGTCCGGCCAGGCTGCTTTCCCCGCTGCCAGGTGGGCTGCAGCCCGACGAGAGAGGTGGCAGCGGGCAGGAACGGTCTCCCGGAGCGGCGGCGGGGCTCTTCATCGGTTTCCGATGAGAGCGGCTCTGCCCCTGCTCCCGCTTGTGCGGCACCTTCCTCGGGCGCATAACGAGCGCTGCTCACAGCGCGGGGCGCGGGCGGTCCCGGCTCATCCCACGCCGGGCCCAGGCTCGCGGAGCCCCGGCGGCCCCGGGCAACCCCTGGTACCCGTCCCGGGGCCTGTCCCGAACACACCGCCTCGTGCGCCCGCCCGACGGGCTTTAGCTTCGCGGCCGAGCTGGAACGAGAGGGAACCGGGTCGGTTTCCCAACACTTGACACTCCCTGGGCTCCAACTCGACTGACGGCTCCCAAAATAGGGGGGCGGCGAGGCAGACCGGGACCCAGCCTCCAGGACCAGAGAGCATACAGCATCCCGTTCGGTGTTCTAGCTCAGGAGTCGAGCAAGGGGAACCGGGCCGGGGAGGCGAGAGGAAGCCCCGCGCCCTCATCGCGCACAGAGCCCTTTGTCGCCTGCGGTGACCCAGATTTAACCTGAACCGCGGGGGGCCTCGTTGCGGCTGGTCCGGTCGCGCCGAAGCCAAACCCAACCTGCCAGGAGCGCGGCCACGGCAGCGAGACGGCGGCCCTCAAACAGCCGCCGCGAGTGGAGTTAGAGGAGGGCTCATCGGTGCGGCGTGGCACGTTTTGTTCCCGCTTCAGCACCGCGGGACGGCCGCGGTGCGGAGGAGGCGAACGGGTCGGGGTCGGCCTGCCGTGGCCGCCGACGGGGCGCCCTGTCCGCCGGCAGGTACCGACCTTTCCCCGTGAGCCCGCCGAGCCCCTCGGCACGGCCCTCCTTACCGGGCGCTGCCGCCGCARCCGCAAGTCTCGTTTTAAAACTTAGGAGGAAAAAAAATATTCGCTCTCCTGCTGCGGAGTATAAATAAGACCAGCGTACGGAAATAAACGCGCAGCCAACCGACCGGCTTTCCGGACGGGTGAAAATGCTGAGGAACCGCATTAAAGAATTGAAAACACAGTTTAAAGGCATCCGTGTTAAAATTATAAACATTCTGGTGATTGCGTTTTATAGTGCTTATATTACTATCTTAATTTGTAATTACTCAGCCACGAGTATGAATAATTTTAAGGAAATCTGCAGTCTTTAATACGACGCTCCCACTTACATTTATTGTTTGTTTCAGACAAACGATTTTTAAAAATAGCCTTTTCATTACTCCAGTCACAAAATAATCATTTGTAAACGCTAAACGAGGGTTGAAGAAACCTCTTGCTTTACTTTTTTACTGCTTTCCTATGAATTTAACTCACATTTTCGCTATTGTCTCAGGAAAAAATGAAAGCATGTATGGAATTAAATTAAATCRAGTAGCTTTAAATCACTGTAGTTTAAGGTAGAGTCACTAATTGGAAATATTTATGTTTGCGAGGCTGGGATTTCAGCAGTAATAAGGTACAGTATATCCCCTTTTTATCATAACGCGAATCTACGGGAACATTTATATCATACCATTGTAAGAAATGATGTGTAGTTAAACAACATTTTTTAAGCGGGGTTTGTGTCTTTTTATGGCAACCCTCGGTCTTTAGTCAGGGCTAGTTCTCATATTACATGAAATGTACTTTAAGAAGTACTACCTGCTCCAGCTGTCCAGGAAAAACTGAATTATGGAACTAGGAAACATATGGCAGTTGCATATTGCACGAGTAAGGTACATATGAAAGTTATAAATTTCTTTTTTAAGTAACCATTGTAAACGCATTTTTATAGGTTTCACAGTATGTATTACATCTGTAATGTTAATTTTTGCAATATACCTTTTAAAAGATACCTATGTTTTCTGTACTCCAGGGAAGGAAATGCAAAGCGACGTTTACACGTAAAAAAAAAAAAATGCTTCGAGCAAAACAAACAAGCCAGGTAAATACACGGGGAAGCGGAGCTTCCTCACAATGGAAAGGACACTATGCCATCTATTGGCAAAGCAGTTATTTACAAAGCCAAGGGTACCCAAGTGAGTATTTTCTGTTCTTTCAGAGAGTGTCCCACTCGTAGCTTTAGTGTATTATAACAGATAAAGAAAGATATTTCCACGGAGGTCCAGGGAATTAAAAAAAAAAAAAAAAGAAGAAAAAAAGAGGAGGAAGAAAGCAAAGACAGTTGGCGAATTTATACCTCACAAATTAGGTCATTAACCCACGGGGGGATTTTGCAGCTAATTGCAAACTCCCTTCTTGGAGCGCCCGAGTGGGAGAGCTTTAGCTTCTTCGATTGTTTTATTACTGAACCGTGTCAATGAAGGTTTCTTTTTTTCTTCTTTTTTTTTTTTCTTTTTTTTTCTTTTTTTTCTTTTTTTTTTTTTTTTTTCTCCTGTGTTTTTAATGCAAGGTTATTTAAGGACTTTATGGCCACAAAACGGCCCAGCAGGCTGCATCGGAAGCTGACCTTACGGTCTTTGCTCAGTCTGAACGCTGTGCGGGAATGACTGCAGGATCGGGTCTCCTTTTCCACGCCTCGCAGGGCTCCCCCGAAACGCGGGCCTGACCTGCGAGGCGCTCTAAGGTTCTGTCGGGCACAGACGATGGGGAAGCGGCCGGGCGGGCGGCGGGAGCGGCGGGGGCAGGAGGTGCGCGGAGCCGCTCCCGCCCCGCCGGCGGCCGCCGGGTCCCACGGGCAGCGCTTGTTCGCGGCGACAGAAAAGCTTATCCCGTAGGAGAGAGCTACTACTGCTTTTCCTGTTTCCAAGGAGGCGAGGGAGAAGATGATATTTCCACATCAGCTATAAATAAACGGAAATAATTGCACCGATGTGAAAGGAAGAGTCAATTTTTCCTGTTCCAAGCGTAGATCCATTTCTGAACGAAAGTCCCTGCCTCTCCGTCTTGAACTGGCTTTCTTCCTTCTTCTCTCACTTGCTAAGGACTTGACTTTTTCCCTGCCATGACCAGCCCAGTACTACTCGGTGGGAAACACGAAAGCCCTTTGTTTTAACTTTCGACTTGTAATCTCCCTTTCCCTGTCCCGCTCGGCCGTTCTCTCCTAGATGTGTGCGTGGAGGGGGCGGGGGGAGAGAAATTCCTGGGAGCACCTGTATTTCTCAGCTCGAAAGGTTAATCTTTCCCCACACAGAAAACGGAAAAAAAATCCCCAAAATAAAAAAAAAACCCAATCCCCTCCGTCTAAAACCAGACCCCAGAGGACAGGAAAATATAAAATCCAGACCCTGCACTCATATCCTTTTACTGCTCTTCCCGGTGTGAACGCGTGAGTAGATGGTGTTTTACAAAGTTGTCTGAATTTCATGAAAAGCCGTTCCTGTGTTTATATGCGAGGGGAATTGCACTGTCTCGCTGACTGAAACGCACCTTCGCCGATTGGTCTTTACCGGAGCAGTGAGACGCGGCGCTGGGAGCCCGTAGGCTTTGCCTCGCAGCCCCAYGCCCGGATTTTCGGATCAGCCCCGCGCGGTTCTCGCTGCCGAGGGAGCGCAAACACACGCACTCTGGGGGCAGCACTCGTTTTCTGCTTTTTTTTGCTCCCCTGAAAACATCCCCGAAGCCCAGGCGAGCCGTGGGCTGGCGGCGGCCCAAGTCTGGGGACGGTGATGGGGCACCGCGCACTCCGGGACCCGCCGAGGCTCCCGGCAGTCCCGTATCCGTGCTGGGACATCACCTCCGCCCGTAGCCACGCTCCCTCGGTTCCGCGTGCCCGCTTTCGGGGAACGGGGCCGTCGCGCCCTGGCGCCCGGCCTGGATAGGCAAGAAGCGGCGGGCGAGCGCGTTGTCGGAGAAGGAGGCAGGCGGGTAGGCTTTAGGGGTAGAAGGGCATTGATGGAGGAGAAAACTGAGCTCCATGTGGCAGGGATTTTTGAAGAAGACATCAAACAGGCTTCTCTGCCGTGCAGCCCACGCACGCCGGCTCCCCACGCCGCCCCCGTCGCCCGCTGCAGTGAGGTGCTGGCCCAGCCCTTGAGCATGGCCCGATTCACCCTGCCACCTGAATGAAGGGATTTGGCTCGTCAAAATTAAATTCYTCTGCAATCAGCCAGACCAAAATGCTTTCAGAGTAACATCCGGGAGATCATTTCCCCCGAGTTCCCTATCAAGTGTTGCATACAAAATATATCTTTTAAATATATTGTTTTTTCGATGATGTGCTGAAAGAGAGACAGTTATTAAAAACTGTTCGAGCGCTCTGCTTGTAATTACCCGGAGAGCGGGGCGAGGGCGAGGCGCTAGTGGGGACTCAAGCAAAGCGGGGCTTTGCAATCGCTCTCCTTTAAGGTTCGCGTGGGTAAAGCCCCTTGGCGCCTTTTTAACAATGAAAAAATGCCTCTGTGTATATGCATACACATATACTAATATATGTATGTCTAAACATACACATACACACATAAATGTATATCGATTACAGTATTCCCCATCAAATAGAGACATGCCTCGCGGTCGGGATTCTTTTACTCGTTGATGTCTGTAAATAAATGCAATTATTTCCTTTAGTATTTTCTTCTCTATATATACTTTTTTCCCTTTTCCCCTCCTTTTTCTTCTTTCTTTCTCTTTCTTTCTTTCTCTTTTCTCTGTGGAAAGTGCACAGTAAGTGTGAAATATACATCATCGCCCAAGGAATTTGTCTTGAAAAGTCCTCTCAGCCCCCTGGTGTTCAAAGACTAAAGGATGGTTATTGATTATTGCACTAGATCAGAGCCCGCATTAAAAGCCCGAGGAACGAAATGGACCGGCTGTGAGGGCCCGGCTCCCGCCCGCGGTCCCCGCGGCTCGCCGGGGCCGGGGCTCCGCGACGCCGCTCCGCTCCCCGCCGCGCTCCGCACCCCCGGCTGGCGGGACGAGCCGCCCGCCGCGGTGCCGCGAAACGGCTCTAAGGCCCTTGGGCACGGCCCGTGCCCGCCCGCGTGCCCGCGGAGCCCCGCGCAGCTGCTCCGCGCTCCCCAGCCCCGCGCACGCCGTTTTCTCTCGCCCTGGTCCGGCAGCAAAGCACCCGCTGCATCCTGCAGCAGTGCGGCTGAACTGTCCGTGCTCAAGCTGGGCATACCCGGACTGCAGGAACAGGCCCAACACGTGCAAGTGTATATATCCAAATAGACACACAGGCGTATAGAGGGCTTCAGCTGGGTAGAAGAGGCCATATATTCAGAACGATGAGCTCTTGGACAAGTTTGTCTGCTCTTACCACGCTCATGCACCCTGAAATCCACCACCTGTCCCATGGAAAGCCTCACTGAAGGGGCAGAAGGGAACGCTGAGGTGTGAGATGGAGGCTGGGAAACCCACTGGCAGGAKAGCACAGCAGAAGCGTCAGTGCCAGGGCGTGGTGCAGGACGGGGTGAAAGCCTCAGCATCCAACTACAAGCCCCCTACTCCAGGGAATGTGAGGTGGTACACAATGTCTCTGCCCCCCTGCCTGACCATAACTGCGTGGGTGACTGTGGCTGTCCTGGGGGTGTATGTGCTCCTGGCCTTCACCATCTGAGGTGTTACATCAGCACAAACTTACCTGCTTGCTTCTGAAAGTGTGTGGTATTAGCTGGTGACTGCAAGCTCTCCAGATCCACTGCTTCTTTGGCCAATGCAAAACAGAGACATCATCTTTTGCCCTTAAAAATTGATCGGCAGTGAAAAAAGATAATGCTGAACACAGTCCCTTCAGCTGGAGAGTGACGGTGCTGTTTAGGGAGGGATTTGTGGAGGGCAAATAAAAGAGGAGCTTTGGAAAGTGCTGTGACCTTGGGCTTTAATTTACAGCAAATTTTGTCTTGTATATAAACAGAAGATCAAGTATATTGTGGAAAACTTCAAAATGCATTTTAAATTTTATTCTTTTTGTCTTCCTTTGGGCTGCAGACACTTGAATTCATGACAATTAAAATGATTTTCTTTAGGAACAAGAACATCAACAACCCCGTTGTGTCCTGTCACAGTATCCTGGTATTTCTACATCCTCTCTGAGGTTCACTTTGAGACTTGGAGGAATGTGATCTCGGAATTAGGTTTTGGACCATTTTGTTTCCATTTTGCAAATGCAAAGATGCAACAGTGAAACACACAGTGGTTTGTATTTCTTCCTCTCTGTAGGCATGTTTAACTCTCATTGACACTGATGTGAGTTATGCACATGTCTAAAGAGGAGAAGGGAGTCTTAGATCTCTTTCTCATCGTTTACATGAGATCAAAAGAAATCAAATAGAGTTAATGAAGGGCCAGATGGTGCTTTATTTGTGCTCTGGAAGAGCACAGTACAGGAGAATGGGAAGGAATATCTATAGTTTAACCTGGCAAAGAGGAGGAAAACTTACTATCTCATTTAATGGGCACTGAAGCAAGTATGCCGTATCTTCAGAAGTGGGAAAGGTTTGCTTGTTTTCTCTCCCTCAGTAGATTTTGGATACAGGGCTAGGGTTGTTTTTGGAAGGCACCTATTGAAGGGATTCCAGACTCTGAAATCATTCACATTTTGTCTTTTTTGGAAACACAAATTTCTTTGGAGCAGCCAATTCTTCAGGTTTTGCTTTTAAGCTGTAGGATATGGGTGCTCCTCTAGTCCACGGAAAATGTGTAACCTAAGCTGCTATGAGGAGGCAGGGCTGCAGAAGTAGAAGAGCCTTTGATTTGGATCCTCACTGTGAGCAAGAGTTTGGCAGGAGAGGCACAGGATGCTGTAAACTTTACCAACTGTGCACAGAGAGCAACTCATATCCCTGAGGATGCAGACAGGGTTGGGGCCATCCTGCACTGTGCCTCTGTGCCATCTCTTACCCCTTGCACCTGGCTGCTGGGCTCTTAGCTCAAGCTGCCCCCAGGATCTTCAGGGAGGAGACGGTAGTGTTGGGCATAGCTAAGGACAAGTTACTTTTACCCTCACTGCTGGTAGAATTATCCAAAAAGAGATTAAAATCTTGTTTCCTCTGTAGACCTAACACTGATCCTGGCAGGCTCTTGCTGATATAGGATACCCCAAAGGGTCCTAACTGGGAAGTGTTAAGGGAAACAGACATTTTTACAGAGGATTATCCCTGCCCGTGCTGATCTTGTAGAGATGAGTCTGTGGGGGCAGTAGAGGCCATCTTATTACTTGTCCTCTGTACATGCCATCATTGTTTTAATGCATGACACACCTATGCGAGGATAGCTCAGCACTAGACCACAGATTTCCCAATAGCTTGATGTCATAAGTCGGCCTTGCGTGATATTGTAATGCCAGTTGACAAAAGAAGTCACTTTACTGTTGTTCCCCAAGGCTTCCTTTGTTGACAAAGTAGCTCTCTGGATTTGGAAGTCTTTGCAGTTGAACTGAAGGCCTGGAGGCTTTCCTGTTTTAAAAGCAATGGGAAGAGATGCAACTAACATCTGTGCACTTGCTTAAGGATGCCAGAAATTGTTTGTGTTTATGCTTTCTTTTCAGAAAATCGTATCAAGAGTACTTTAATAGCAGTACAGCCCCATCTACTCTTTGCCCCCTGGTACAAACCTAATGTTACAGCTCCAGCTGACACTATTTCCACCTGCTTTAAATGTGTTCATGTGCCTCTAATCCTGTGTGCAGCTTCACATTTGTACCCATTTCCTGTATTTTATAGGCACATGTGGTATGTTGAGGCTTGGAAATGTAAGCCCTCATTTTGTGCTGCTAGTTTTTTAACATTCATTTTCCCTGGCCGTACTCCTTGCTTAAAAAAAAAAAAGAAACAAACAAAAAAACTCAAACCAAAACAAAAACMAAAAAACCACAACAAAACAAAAAACACCAAAACAAAACAATTATTATTTTCCCTGTTGAGACTTAAACAAAACCTTGAGAACTTCCTTGCTATTTTATATATGTAGCACTTTTATTGAGTGAGTGTGCAGTAATTTGGTGGGTTTACTAAGTAACTTGACAGTTAATGGGATACATCTGCAATAGATTCCAAAATAATCATCTGCTTAGAAATATGATAAAGACTAGCATTTTCACTCCTTTCTGTTCTTGTGAGAAATTCCTATCTGCTTCAGCTCCACAGAAGTCAAGATTCCATTAAAGATCCATGTATGCTAAGAGCTGCTACCAGCTATAATAAAACTAACTAGAGCTGACCCTTCCAAACCTTCTGTTATATTAGAAAAATACTATGGATTTTAATCTAAAGTATTTAAAAAGCTACATTAAAAACACACAAAACTATGCATACACCTGGAGATACACAGTGGCTTTACAAGGCTTGAGAGCATAAAAAAACCCTCAGCCATGAAAGAAAGAGCCCAGACTTCATTTCCCACAGACAACTCGGCTGTTTTGCATCAGTGACCCATAGTGGTGTGCTTACTTGCTCCTATGAAAAAGTGAATAGCAACATCAATAATGCTTCAGCTGGTGCACCATGGCCCAGAAGGGTTGGGAACTCTGGCATTAGGGAATGTAGACTCAGTCAATTGGGGATGGAAGTCTCTAAGAGGAAAACTCTAATCAGCAATCTCATATCCCTGAGAAAATTTCTGCATTTCCTAAACGGACTTCCTCATGACACAACAGCCAATAGCTATTCTACCCTTTAAATTTTAGGGATAGCCCTCACTACAGGGAAGCCCACAGTAATGTGAATCTGTAGGAATGAACAGGATGGGGGAGGAAAACCATTCACGCTGGAGCTACAAAGTTTGAGTGGATGTATCTAGCATCCTGTGGTTCCAGAGGGAATAAAGAAAAGGAACAAGATGAAGGAAATTGAGAAGAGTTCTCCTGTGCCTAAGCAATTTTCCCTATGAGGTGGTTAGTTGATCTTATATCTTCAGTGCAGCTCAATTAACTTTCATTTGCCAGATTTTAGATGGCTTCAGATAGGTGTTTCATGGTAATGAAGACAAACAGTTTTGGTGAACCGCTGATATATAACAATGCCCTCTGTGACACTGATGTGTCTAGACTTGCAATGCATGCATCACTTTTCACTTCTTGGGGTTAAAAAGTTGGTAGAAGGAAGACCCTCCKCAGATTCCTTCTGCAATTTGTGGACAAATTCCCTATACTGCTTTGCCAAATGTTGTTTAAAGCCCCGACGTGTCTGTTTATTCATTTGAATTCAACAGAAGGGTAGAAACATAGTGCTAATGTTTATGTTCCAGTTAAGGAATTCATTTATGTTGCTGCACTTAAAAATATTCTCCTCAGAGAAAATATAAGTCCAAAGTTGATTTATCAGGTTTAAATTTAAGAAAACTATATTGTCAGAACAACCACACATTCCTTTTTGCACCACTTTTGAAATCTGTTTCCTATTACCATCTCCGCATCAGACAAATACAACCAAGTTATTTACAGGCTGTGAAAGATACTAAATCTTTTCTGAGTAATATTACATTGGATCACAAATTCTCACTTTTAATAATAATTGACAACAAACTAAAGTGAAGGATATTCACAATTAGTAACAACAGCACATAATGCTTTCCCAGTGCCTTGTATCTTCAAGACTCAATGCGGACGTAAGCTGCTGAAGTCTCATTAACATTTACCTTGGAAGGATGTTAAGTATTGTTATCTCCGTTTTACAGATGGTGAAAGAGGCTCAGTAGGATTGTGACTTGCCTAAAAAAACTCAGAACAGTTTAATTGCAGAAGCAAGACCAGAACTCGCAGGCTCTTGGCTCCTACTTGTGTGAGAGAGCGAAACACATTTTTAAAAGCATCCTGTGACTTAGGAATCCCAGTTCCAGCACACACCAGGGCTTGAGCGGCACTGGGGCAGTGCAGCTCCTCAGGGGCGCTTTGGGCTCCCAGCTCCCATTAACTTTGAGTGATTTTGGAGCTCTTGAAAACTCCTTTCAGTCCATGGAGGGAAATGCACAACACCTGTGATTCATAGAAGCGGTGCACGGAGAGGCAGAGCAAAGGCTGGGAGTGACGGCCAGCTCCACGTGCAGCTCAGCCGCGATTCAGAAGCTGGAGGGCTGAGTGCTGAGCCTGTCTTCCAGGGCTGAGGAGCCGGGGGAGCCAGCAGTGCTGCCAGCTCTTCTCACTGACATGATTTTCTCGGGAGCAGAGCCAGGAAAGATCTAAAGACAGAACTCCAGCCCTCTAATAAATTTCAGCTTTGCCTTTGGGAGGAAGCCCTCCTTGCCTGGCCCCTTGCGCCTTGCCCCTACACCTCCAGGAGAAGGGAGCAGCTCAGGTGGATGCACATCCCCAGGCTTTCTTCACCCCTCTTCCTGGCCAGCCCCTGCTGCCATGCTGTGAAAGGGGGAACTGGGAGCAGGAAGGTGGGCAGAGAGCTGTGGAAATTCCTGCAGAAGCAGATGTACTAGCAGTGTATTTGCATGTGTGTGATGGGAATGCAAGAGTAATGAACCAGAGTGCAGCTGGGGAGGCAGCCCCTTGGGGCTGGAAGCGCAAAGTGAGATGGAGCTGGGCAGCAGGGCAGGCAGGGGGCAGAGCAGGGGCATGTGGAAACGGGTGGGAAGCAGCATCTGCTTTAGTTAGATCGAGGGGTGCACTCATGCAAGGCATGCAGGTTGTCAAATGAAGCAAAAGTCAGGAGAAGCCATCAGCATTCTAATGCCCGAAGATCTGTGGCAGCTATTCATGTCAGGATTGGGATTGGAGCTGGCTGTGCAGCTCTCGCCCACCCGCACGCAGCCTTGCACCACTGTGCACACTCCAGCCTTTGGAGATGAGGAAGTGAAAGGAGTTCAGGCTCAAAAGAGGGATCAAAGACATTCCACATACATGTATGTATCTGGCAGTGTCTTGCTGTTGCCCAATTTGCTAAATTTTTACTTTGGCAATGCCGGTGTACAACTAGCTGGAAGCTTGGAACAGGAGTGGTTTGAAGTGAGGAGGAAGATTTCTTCATAATCAGGAAAGAGACTGGATGTTAGACAAAGTAGGACTGGCTTCCCCAAAACACTGTTGAGAAGGGAAAGAAAACGTTGGGTGAGAGACAGGATGCTGAGGTATGTGCAGGGAGCTGGGCAAATGGCAGCTCTGGAGAAGGCAGAGCAACCCTGCAGCCTCAGAGAGGGTGCAGCCCTCCTCTGACAACCAGACACTAAGCCTTGATTTTCATGGAAAGGTTTTAGATTTTATGCTTTGGCTATGAGTTTTGGCCTTAGACAATGCTCGAAGGGATGCAGAAACCATTTACAGTACAGTCTCAAATTTGCATCTATGTTTAGAAATGCTCAACAGCTTCATCACATGAAAACGTCTTAGGAAGCAAATACTGCTAAGAAGATCTTGAGGTAATTCTGAGTAAGGAAGAAAGGCTTTCCTTATGTGGGAAGGACTACCAGGCCAGAGGACTAACTTTCTAGGCCAAACCCTATTAAATTCAAGGGAAAATCAACTTTTAGATGGCTTTGTGCCTACACTTAGAAATTTAATTGAATCTGGAGTAGGCTTTATAGACTGAGGGACTCACAGTATGAGATTAATTGTTCATTGCAGTGATGGCAAATGCAAGCAGTGAACTGGCCAGCTGGTCCTATCCGGGGTATAAAGAAATCTAATCAGGACAAATCAGGTAAAATCTCTAGATGGTGGAATTTCACTCCAGGGGCCAGGATGGGGAAAGGTCTCTGAGAAAAAAGTTGCTTTTTAATGTTCTTTTGCTTGAACATGCTAATGTCTCAGAGGCCTATTCTTTACATAATTCTGTTTGCACAAGATGAAGGGGGTACCAGAGCTTTGCCAGCTTTATGTAACTCGTTGCAAAATCCTTGARAATACTGTTTAAAAATATTTATGCAGCAAAAAAAGCTATTTCACACATTTTGCTTCAGCAGCCAGGTTTTAAAATAAACCAATCTGTCCTCAGAAATAAAAAGAAGAAGAAATAAAGATCCAAATTCACAGTTAGTGCAAATTGCCAAACTTTCACTGAAGTCAATGCAGGGTTGCCAATCTAAACTAACAGAGAAACTAGTCCAGAAACCATGAGCGTGATTTTAAAAGTCTTCAGAACAGGGTTTGTGAAACATTACGTGGCTGCAGAGTACCTCGCAGAACGGTGAAGCATGGGGACAGTCTCCAGGTACCCGAGGATGGAGAACAAACAGCAGCACTAGGACGCAGGAATGTTACATCAGTTAACACACAGTATTTAAAGGGTACCAATAAATAGCATGTATCAATCAATAAGTGCTTCTCCATTAAACGAACTGGCACAGTAACTAGAGTTTTCTCAAGCTAAAGTAGTTAAACATTTAACCAAATCTGCTAAAGGTAATTAAATATTTCTTTTTGAAACATTCTTGACATAAATGAATGAACAAATGAACTGTGGGCTCCCATGTCTCTCCAGCAGATCACTTAYCTGAACCACGGAAAGCTTCTTTCAGACGGGCTCTAATTGGTGACACCTTCCCTGTCACCCTTTTGCAGGACACTGTATAATTTTTAAAGGTTTGTCTGTGAGCCAGAAGTTGGGAGTGTGTACATTTTCTCTCCCTTTTGGATGTGAAAGGGTGATCTTGGCATCCCAAGAGGGAACATAAGCCAGTTATTGGCCACACTAAGCCATTAACAGTCTCTCTGGAAGAGAGCTCATGACTGGAATATTTCTCTTGAAAAACACACTGATTAAGCTCATGGTGATGCACAGATCAGATATTCTCTTACTTCTGTGAGGGTCACTACAACCTCCCTATCTTATCCTCTGCCTTATGTTGCGTCCTGTAACTTTTCTTTCCAGCAGGTTTCTTGAGGATGTGAAAAGGAGGGTGAAAACCCGCCCTCAGCACGAATGAGTGGGTATTCGAAGGCAGACAGGGCTGGTGTGCACCCACCTGGCAGCCACGGGGCTCTCCTGCTTGGTGCCTCCAGTTCCTCTGCAGGCACTTGTCAGTGATTGCTGCCATGGCAGGGCTGACACCTTCGCCAAGACCCACGGCTGTGTTCAGTGTACAACCTGATGGGACCTCATTCCAGGCCTCTGGGTGCTACTATATATTAACATTACTGTCCCACAATAATAAAAAGAGTACATGTTTTATGAGGATTTCTGGAGGGCCAGAAAAAGCAGTCACTATTGGAAAGGGAACACAAAGCCTGTTGGCCGAAAATCACCCAGTGAACTTCCTCAGACCAGGGGCCAGGTCCTTCAGGTGACATGATGCGGCATAGCCTTGCTGGGTTGATCCTGAGGCATAAGGATTAAACAAGAACCAACTGTGCTGAATTTGCTTTTTGTTTACTGCAGCAGTTGCCACCAGGCAGCCCAGAGAGGCTTYGCAGGCATCTCTGAGGGCATGGGAAAATCACTGTGTTTAGCTTTCCTGGGCTGAGCACTGGGCTCAGCTGGAAGTGTGCACCCTGAGGTTAGCCTTACATCACCAGGGGTGGGCACATAAGCCTACTCTCTGACTTCTGTCAGAGCTAAATTTAAAACCTTGATGGCTTAAATGAGTTCTGTGGCAACACAGTGATAGATTTGAAAGGGAATGAGAAAAAAACCCCAAAATCAACATAAAAAAACAACAACAAAAAAGAAAAGAAAAGAAAAGGAAAGAAAAGGAAAGGAAAGAAAAGAAAAGAAAAGAAAAGAAAAAAGAAAAGAAAAGAAAAGAAAAGAAAAGAAAAGAAAAGAAANAAAAGAAAAGAAAAGAAAAGAAAAGAAAAGAAAAGAAAAGAAAAGAAAAGAAAAGAAAAAAGAAAAGAAAAGAAAAAAGACAGGGAGAAAGAGCAACAGAGCTTTGACATGTCAAAAATGGAGAAAACAAGACTTATTTGTGGTCAGCAGATCAGAACACAGCCTGGAGGGGAACCAAAGCCTGTGTGCCCTTGCTCGCAGCTGGGAGATGTCCCCCTGCATTTGGTAAGGAGCTTGCAACAGCCACAGCTGCCTGACTGAAGAGCAAATTACTTTCTCAAGCCTCTGAACTCTTCAGGGCAGCAAATATTTTGCTCTTCTCTATTTCTRAGGTGCCTAGAAGAGGCAGGTCCTGATCACTAATAGAGACCCCTAAACACCRGCAACACAGCTAATACTGAAGACCTGTTTTAAAGGTCAAGGACTAACTGGYCTGTTGTGCTGGTCAACAGCAAGAGAGTGCTGTACTATATCCGTAGTGATGGGGCTGAGCCACATAAGCTTTACAGGAAAACATCCAGAGGGAAAGTTTTATGTATTTGCCATGAAGAAAAAGGAGAAACACCAATTCTCATATTAGATGAACTTGAACTGCTTTACGTTATGGAAGTAAATGCTTCCCCCATGAAGAAGAGTGCAAATATTTGCATTATTTGTATGTCATTCAACTATCTAGTTACATGTACATGGTATATTTAATGCATGCTTTGCAGTAATATGTTTATTGCATGCTGTTGGATAAGGCCACTAATAGAGATTTAATAGGTACACTGTATAAAACTCAGGCTTCCAATTTGCCGTCATCATTTTATCTTTAGCTATAACTAATAATTATAAGAAACATCTGTGTCCCAAATAGCCTCAAAGGAGTTTATTAAGCAGATCTTCACATTTTAAAAGGCTGCCCTGATAGCACCCTTGTTTCACAGGGGAAAAAAAAAAAGAAAAAAAAAAAGAGAAAAAAAAGAAAAATAAAGAGAAAAAAAGAAAAAAGAGAAAGAGAAAAGGACAGCTCTTCTGCCAAAATAAATCAATTAGCTCATGGATTAAATGTTTCTTCAGAAACATGAAAAGATGGGGAGTAATGTTCTGCTTTTTCTTGGAGGAAGTTTTAGGACACGAATTCTCTTTCCTGAAGGGTCGATATTATTTGTTCTTTGGCAGCAGTCCTTTCAAGAATGTTGCTGGTGTTGCAAAAATGTACCCATAGGTCTGACACTGGATGCACATAGTTTATAAACTACAGGTTGGGTCCCATGCAAAAGAGCCACTCAGATTAATGAATAGCACAAGCTGTAGTTTGATGCTGGATTTACAAATAGTCTGGGGACTATAGGTCTGGTAGACTGGTAGATTCAGGATTTAACAGTGTCTCGAAACTATGTGTCATTTTCCATTTTTCGCAAAAGAAGAGTACCTGTAATATTACAGAAAATGGGACTAAAGCTAGATAAYTTTTCTATCTTTTTCTTTCACTGACCCATTATTTTTCCTTAACTGTCATTTCTTTCCTCCCAGGAACAAAAAACAGAAGAGACATGATAAGTGGGAAGCTAACCATGAAAAGCCTTCCCAGGAAGTTTGACCTAAATATCAAAAAACAAAGATGGAAATTATGAAACTGGAAAAAATATTGAAACATGAATAGTATGCTGGAATACTTAATATTTTCTTGCTACWTTTACTTTAGACATACTTTAAATTATAAATTGCCTGTATAGTAAGCTTTCCATCGAAAGTTTGTTTTCTGATTTGATTTAATTTCTCATCTTCTTACCATTGTTATTGCCAGATAGATGCAATACTTATTCTTAGAATTTGTCTGTTACTATTAGTGTTATTTACATGATTCTGTGTTTTATTATTGTGACTGAAATGTTCTAAGACTCATTAAATTCATTGAGATATTGAAGACAATTTTATTGTGTTACATTTGTTTCAGGATTCAAATGCTATTAATTTGGAAGGGGATTTCTACGCAGTCTTCCCCTCCCCCTCATGAAATCAGTACTCTTAAGGAGTTCCAGAATTTTTTTTCTGATAATTCTTTACAGTCACCGGTCCGAGTAACAAAAAGACTTTGATAAAATACAATGAGATGAATCTTGCAAAGCAAAAGGAATGAGTTTTGCTGATTTTGGTGGAGATATAACAAATGTCACCATGATTGAATGAATCTTCTAACAGGAACCAGCTGATTTTATAGACAAAAGTCCTGATCCTCACTTTGATAAATCTCTTCTTATTTGAATGAAGATTGCAGTATTGGACCCACATGGAACTTGGTCAGAGGCCAACAATGTGCTGTGGATGGAAACATTAGTTTGTGATTAGAAATCTGACTCTATTGTTGTGCAGGTTTACTCTATTGTCCTATAAGAGTCAAAAAGGGCAAGTGAGGTAAAAACCCTTTTCCTCCAGGAAGAATTGCTTTTCATCCATGCTCACAAGACCCCTACGTGCTTGTTTACTACAACGGCCTGTTGCACACAAATGGCTGYATGCCTCATTCGCGCAAAGATGGTGGCAATCTGAAGGTGCACATCTCACTCCTATAAACTCCTCAGGATGGCTGGGAATCTGACTCAGACGCTGCCGTCAAACTCTGCTTGTGCATGGCAGTTCCTGGTAGGTGCTCCAGAAGTATTCCTATGATCTCTGCAAGGAGGGGAATGCTCAGCTGGAAGATGGTAGGACTTCCACTCCTGCACCTCAAAAGGTCCTTCTCAGCCACAGGGTGACTTTCGTTTGCCTTTAGCAGGATTTTGGGTCAAACTTGAAGAAGACAAAATGTAATTAAACGCTCTCCTGAGAGTCATAGGTCAAGTATTAAATATTGTGCAAGACTGTCAACCTACAAGCTTTCTTTGATATAGGGAGATCTTGGAAGAAATAGCTCAACTCATGACATTTATGAGGAAATGTGAGTTTTTCAGTTATTTGTCTCCCATGCAACCAAAACTAGCATTCAGCACTGTGTCTATTCCCAAAATTTAGCTCTCCGAGTTAAATGAGCTCTTGCTCTGTGCTGCAACAACTTCCAGCGACAAAGTGTGACTGGATACATCTACACCATTAGTTTACAGATATTGCAGTCACTACTCACATTGGATCACAAATCGTATAGAACTCCTGTAAATGTGGAAATACTATAAGATATCTTTACTCACTATACTGTCCAATGATGACCACAAACAGGTGTGTTGGTTTTGCATTTTAGTAGTTYGTCAAAGACTACCAGGATGCTGGGATTATTGTTGAGTTCTGTCCAAATTGCTGGATTTGGACTTTAGAAAGCATGCTGTACTCATTAACAGGCAGCTAATTAATAGCGGTGGCAAGTCTGGGGAAAAGCTACTGATGTTTAATAAGTCTTTTGTGTCTGGCTTCTATAATGTTTTCCGTTACCAGAAATGTGATAGATCAGATTCAGGCAGCAGTGAATCACACGTATTTCTTACTAAATGATTGCTGTTGAAATGGAATCTTTATCAAGCAAGAACATACCTGCACTCCAAATTCCATTGCAGCATTAGCATTTACCACTCTGTTTTCAGATGTGTGCTGGAAAAAAATGTGTGTTTTGGTACATATGAGGTCCTTAAGGGGAAAATAAGCTATGTTGTGTGGAGCAGCATGTAGTGGCATTCAAAATAGAAGTCCTTTGGGTCAAACTTATCTCTGGCTTATTCTCAGGCAGCTGAGTGACTCCTTGTATTTTTGTCCTGTCACTTCTCCCTCCCCACTCTCAAAGCTTGACTACAACAAAACTATTAAGAGTGTTTCACCTCCCCTTTCAAAAGAACATGGATGCACCTTCATGAGGGTGCTTTCTACGGGTATTAAACGGGTTCTGAGCTCTCCTCAAGGAAGGACAGGTGCACAAATCCACAACATAAATACCCTGGGAAGCAGAAAGGAAATCTACATTTTCAGTCCTTACCTCCCTACTACTCCCTCCCTACTCATAAAGTTCAAAAGAATTCAGCTCTTATGATTTTAAGTATTTATTTCTGCTACTTATGTACATTCTAAATTTTAAGATGTTCCTTTGACCATATTTACTTCCTAAAGAAGCTTTTGAAAGTGATATTGTTATATTGTGACTCTTGTAGAACGAATGAAGTTTCAATATGCAACAAAACTTCAATTTATTTTTTTAATGAACAAAATTTTGATTCTTAGATCAGCAACTCTAATGAATTATAGAGCTGTTGGCTTGTTAAACTATTATATTTTTCAAGCTGCCTTCCTGTATTTCCTTCACTCTGCACATGTTTATATACATTTTCATACAAGACGACAAAGGCTTCTTGCTTTCTGTAGATGAGCATAAGATTATTTTGCCCTCCATATGTGGTGCTGGTCTCTCTTCCTCTTCAATTTTGGCTCTGCTTAATACTACAAGGACTAACATCTTTCTGATATCACTGTTCAAGCTAAAGAATAGCTGTACTTCCAACAAAATTATTATGGGCAGGAAAAAAAAAGGGGGAAGGTGGCAGTTGTAAAGAACAATAAAAACATGCTACAAAATCTTTGTACCAAAAGGTGATCTACATTATCAAAATCCCTGAGAACTGTGCTTTACAGTTTAATATATTGAACAAAATTTATGTATATACATATAAATATTTATATTCCAGGCTTTTGTTAGTCTCTATGCAACCTTAACGGTAATAGCATTTTATGTTTTAATTTCCTTAAAGGAAAGTCTTCTTTGGAACCCATGAATGCTTCAATGTTTTGGAAAGATCTAAATATATGTCAAATATCTATTGAGACCTATGATTTTTTTTTAATCCACTCAGCAATCATTTCATGTATTATTTTGAGAAACAGCACTACATGTACTCTAAATAATACAGAAAAAAAATAAGTATTATCTGATAAGCTGAAATAGCTCTGTCTGTTGGTTAATTACCCAAATACTAAAGAAAAGTTAGGCTAATGATTTCCAGACAGTTGTTATGCCATATCATGTTAAAGCAGCTGTTAACCATATGCACTACTGTAGTTCTGCTTATATTAACCATTATGAAATTTTCCTTGGGGAAAAATGCTCACGTGCTTGCAGAGAACCTCTGTGCCCTCTTTCTAAATGAAATAAGTTGGTTATTCTTAGAGCATGGCAAATAATTTGTAACAAATCAGTTGGTGATTTTCTCCTGCTTGCAAATGGAGATTGTGTTTTCCAAAGCCACCATGCACCCAAGGCGCTGAAGTCTGGTAGCTGCAGTAGAGCAGAGGGAGCACTGGGAGAGCCTCCAAAACCAGACCTGGTGTCACGACTTTGGGACACAAGGTCACATTTCCTCATGGCGCTGCATGCTGTTGTACCAACCCATCAGCTCATCTGAGGCTAATGTGGCAATCAATCCCTGACATTGCTGTTTTGCACAGGACTATGGCCCTGCGGTGGGATGGGGTTTAATCTGACCTTTTCCTTTTTGTCTTTCTGAGAGGAAGAGAAAAAGAGTGATCTGTGAATTCCTGGTGGCTTATGGCAGCAAACATTTCAGTGATGACCACCAGAGAAACAAGATCTATGGACAGAGGCCACCTCCTTTACTAGGCTGACTAGTATAGTTGGAAAAAAAGAGATGAGCTTTTGGGTCAAAACCCCCTTGTCAGGTCCAAGATAGAAGCCTGAGGACAACTTGTGGATGACAGTTAGCTCATTTTTGTGTATTCTCCCTTCTCCTTGTCTAGAGCATAAGGAAGACACCATGTTTTCCTTATAAGCATTGCCACATTTCTCTTAAAACATTAAAACTACTACATGATGTACATCTGCTACCAGTTTGATGAATATATACCATTTTATCTTATCAAACTTGCAGAATAATTTATCACCTTGTGTCATCCTCAGGAACGTTATCTATATTAACTTAGAATGAGATGACATTTACACTTATTTTAGGGATATCACTCTGAATTTGTTACAGCTGCCTTTGTGTCCTCAGTTGCATTCACCTGTGTGTATTCAGGGAAATGTTCAGGAAAAATGAACTTCAAGATAAAAACGGATTTACTGGATAAAGATTTCTTTTACAATACCTACCCTGGTCACAGTGTGAATGATTCRCATTTCTTCTCTCTGCCTCCTAATCCCAGAGCTGAGAAGAAGGCAGCTGACAGGTATATCATCTGTAAGACATAAGTCATGTTCCTACTGCTCAGTGTGGGTAAACCCTGGGTGTTGTACACTGAAAAGATATGGTGGATGGATACCAGAGGAGGACACCCACCATGGTCAAAGGTCTAAAATCACATTTACAAATAACGGCTGAAGGAATTTAGATTGTTTAGTCTGCAGAAGAATAAAACGGAATTGTGACAATAGCCTTCAGATACTTGAGGGTAGCAGCAAGAAGAAAGAAAAAAAAAATTTCCTTTGCCCTTTGTGCATAAAAAAGGAGGTAATTTAAACAAGGAATAATTCTGTTAGGTACCAGAACATAAAGATATTGTTTCTATTGTAATAAATAACCAAGCACTGAAATAGATTTTCTGGGGAAACTGTGAAGCTAAATCATCAAAGAGACCCAAGAACAGGTTAGAAAAGCAAATGGTAGGAATGGTGTACATATAGTTTTACGCCCTACCATGCCCATGGAGGTGACTCAGCTAGATAATGTCTTAGTGTCCGTTACAGGTCCTTTTCTCTGATCTTATGAGTGATAATTGTATAATGATGGCAAAAAAATGCACAGAAAATATATCCTCCAAAGTCATTATTCTCTCTTCAGTCTGAGTGCTTGACAGTGAATAAACAAAGGATTTTTTCCCTAAAAAACTGTCAGTATTTTTCATCTGAAACCTGACTGTCATGATAAAGCAGTGTTATACCAACACAACTCTGTCACACTCAAATGATCAGTAACTTGATTTCACAAGTCTATTATTAGGTTATAATATTAGTAGATTGCTGAACAGAATGAGACCACTGACTCAGTGCTGAGAAATATCCAGATGACAGGAGCTTCCACTGTGTCCTAGTGGACATTTCTGAGGCCAAACAATTCCTCTCAGCAACCCAACCACTTGCTCAAATGTCTGTTCCTGCTTGTGACAGATCTGAAAAATCACGCTTTGCAAAGAAACCAAATCTGCTCAGACAATGACAAACAATTTGAAAATAACTGGTCTGACCGGGTGTCCAAATTGTTGACAGAAAGGAAATGTTCATGTGTGCAACGAGGATGAAAGATGAAAGCCCTTCTCTGGTGCTATTCTTCCACTGAAGCTCTTACTCTGACCTGTGGCCTCACTAGATGACCTGTGAGCAGAGAACAGGGAGAGTATAAGAAAACAGTTCCTACTCAGGCTTATTTTCTGAAGGAGAGTCTGCCCAGATGTTGCAGCCATATTTTTTCACATTGCCTGCTAAAAAAATCTGTAAAAAGTCAGTAAAGTGGTCTGGAAAAACAGTAATTTTTGCCTTTTTGGACACAGCAAAACTGTATTAATATTTACAGGGCATATTTATGCATTTTTCTCTTCATACATTTGGGTCCACCCAGGGCAATAACTGCAGGGCTGGGAGAGCTGTGCATGTCTCACTCACACCCCTTCTTTCCACAGTGTCCCATGGAGTCCAATGGCTCTAAGGCCAAGGATTTTGCTTCTGATTTCCCAACTTTTCTTGCTAGGTGGGAAACCTGGGCAGCCTGACTCTTGCCTACAGCACCTCCTGGCATAGATATCACCTTGCATGTGAAGTATTTCATACTTAATAAGAACTGAAAGTATACTGGGACAGTGACCACTTCACCCCACGAGCATCTAGAGTGTTAAACACGATACTGTTGGCTGGACTAAGAGCTCTACCCTAGTAAAAATTACTCCCAGAACTGTATCCACATGTCTGTTGGTCCATTAGTTTTGTTTATTTCAGAAACTAGGCAGTTTTTTCAGATGTTTCCCATGGGCGAAGAGCTCCCAGATTATTTGGAGATACTGCTTTAAATGCCCATGATCCTGCAAAATCATGTGGTTTTCAATCCATTATGATGCCTTTTTCACAGTTTAATCTAAATAAAAGTGTGTTCCAGTTCTTTTCATCCTGTCCTCCAAACTCTTTACCAGTTCAATGGCCTGCTATGGCTGCAGCACAATTCTGGCTGGAATAAGTCTTAATTAGCTGCCAATGATGTCATGTCCATGTCTGTGTTAAAGGCACAGGACTAAGTATTCCTCCTTATTTAATGTACTGTAGAAATTCCATTTTGGGATAGCATTAAGATGCTTCAGAGCCAATCTTGTATTTCTCCTGTAGTTGAGACGCTTGGCCTTCAGCCTTCTGACACTACCCCAGTTGTGCTATAATGGTCCAGAAATACACTGCCTGTTGTGTTTTATTGCTTATGTGAAAACTGTCCAATTCCTTGTCAGTTGACAAGGGAGGAGCGTTGCAGTGAAGGATTGCACAGCAGTGTGTCTGGGAGCTATGTTATTTCACACCAGCAGCAACCCTTCAGTGTTTGCGCGGCAGCCCAGTAGAGCCTTGGTGCTCTTGCCACAGAGCAGAGAGCAAACCCCATTGTAGTCATTCTCTCTGCCAGAGAGACTAATGCATGCTGCCAAATATCTCCCCTCAACACATTTATTGAACATTAAACCAGCAGAATAGCATTGAATGAAGTCCAGTAATTTTATAGGATATATTTTAGTCACTAGACTTTGAAGACTAGTCCAATGTTAATTATAAACTTTCTGTGTCTGGATAACATATTGTTAACAGTTATTTTGTAAGTGCTAATGGCAAGATGGAAGATTTCCAATAGTTTTATTGAGGAAGTGGCAATTAAAATGTTGAGCACTGCAACATACATACAAAATAAAAATAATCCTGCATACACAGCACTTTGTGTCTAAAAAAAAAAAAGAAAACCAGAAAAAACAGGGATGAATATTTTCTTTTGAAATAAATGCAATCACTTTATTTCTAAAAAGTTTCACTTTTGGAAAAAAAACCCAAATGTTGATTTACTTGCCAACTTCAAATGTCACGAGCCTTGAACAAGTTTGACGTTGTTTAAAAGCACATCGTGAAACTATTAGAAAGCTAAGACAAGTTGCTATGTTATGTTTTTCCACACTCAAAGAGCAACAATATGTTCTCAGTTTGAGTAATTTCTTTTAGATTAAGGGAAACAAAACAAGAAAGAACAAAAGCAAACTGTTCACAAGACTCTGTGGAAGTGTCTACACAGGACAATTTTTAATGCGTGAGCGGGAAAAGGTGCTATGCAAGCACTGCCCCAYGAGGTCAATTGGGCACACTGATGCTCCCATGCCTATGTGCAATAACATAAAAAAAGAGCAGCTACAGCTCTTTATCATCCACCAGTTAGCAGGTTCAACACAGATTTTGCTTTGCAGAGCAAATGGCTACCACCTGCTAAAAAAAAGGAGTCCTGGTGGGATATATAGCGGAGATGGGAGTTGAGCAGCACTGGGGCTGGTTGTTAGCACGAAGTCGGTCAGTGTGAGGCACATAATCCCTGCAAGCTGAGCAGGAGCTGGGTCTCCAGCCATTTGAGTGGGTTTAGGTTTGCTTGCAACATACCTGTTTTAATCTAAACCTGCTGCAGTGGACAGGTTTTAAGGCCCTTCCTTAAYGCTTTTCCAGACAGCTCTGTTTCCAGACAGCTTGGTGAGGCTGGATTTCACATCCTCTTCTGGTTGAGTGGATGTGAATTCTGGGGATCCAAAAGCCACTCCCAAGGGGCTCTCAAGGCATGTCCTCAGCTCCCTTGGCAGACCCAGAACAGGTAACAGCCTTTTGGCAGCTGCAGGTATCTGGGGAGAATAAGGAGATGCATTTCCTAATTTTCCAGACCCCTGAGTATTGATCAGCCATTGCAGACCCACCCTGTATTTCCCTCTCCTTCCCTCTCTCCTCCTCCTCCTCCTTTCTCCCTGCACAGTGGACTTGCCACTGTCTTCCTTGCTGGGAATTTTCTATTGTCAGTTCACTGCCTCTCCTATTGAGAAAAGATGCATCAAAGATTTCATATAGCATTTTGAAATACAGATTCACTTTAGAATAGATAGAATCCCATGAAAATCATGGGAGTAACAAATGCCAACTTTGGGCACTTGACTGAAGCACATTATCTGCTGTTCTCTGTGTAACCTTAGGGAATTGAGTGAGGAATCTCCAAGGGCCAACTCAGCCCATCAGAGATCTGAATCACCTCTGGAGGATTTTTCACTCTCCACTGTCTACAGGGAAGTGCCTTCCTAGCCCAAGTGTAACTTGAGGTCCCTGAGGTTTGGTGGGGCAAACCTGGACCATCTGTCCTGAAGTCTGCTTGCTCATTTGCTCAGATAAACCAACAAACCAAAGATGTGAAAGTACAGTAACACGGCAAACAGCAATATAAAAACCCGAAGTGAATAAGAATCCAAGACTGAATGTTCCCTGCCTCTTGTTCCTACCTTTTCCCTTGTATTTCCACAGGAGGAAAAAAAAAGAAAGAGCAGGGAATCACTGCACTTGATCTCCTTTCTTTTTTTTGSTTTGACTCTCTTTTCCCTTTTTGCATGGTCATAAAAGGCAGCAAGGAGATTTTGATCACCTGAACACCCACGCACTGTACATGGTTCTCCAGCGTGACCTGTGTGGCAGAGCAAAAGGACTGGGGTTTGGGGCTCCTTGCAGTCCCTGGGCAAGTTGTAGCAGAAGCCATTCAGCTTCCTCTGAAGTTCAAAGCTGTGATGCATCACTCATGTCTGGCTGGACACAGAGGAAATATGTTAATGTAGATCTAAAGCAGCTCAATCCTGCTGACCTCTTGTGAAAGCCAAATTCTTTTTCAATAAGCTTTGAAAAAATACTACCTCTCCTCTGCAGTGCAYGGCTGTCTGAGTGCATCTTATAGAACAGGGTTTGAGGGCTCAACACCTCCGAGCACTGGGAAGTTTGACTTCACACCCTCCATGACGTACCTCAGCTGTACCTCTCATCCAGCGGTAATCAATCTTTTTTAGTCCACAGCCGCCTTTCTAATTTTTTCAGGGAATATGCCCTTCACCACAAACATGAGGATTCTGGCAGGAGGAGTTTGCCTGTTTCAATTGCAAGTTCAAGGGCCTTTCAGAGCAGTGTACAACTTCCAGCAGACCCATGGGCTGAGACCCGTCACACATTCAAATGGCACCTCAAATCTTTTCCTGGAAATTACTAACTTGTCTGATTTTAGACACTGAACTTTGCCTCAGATGAGTTTCCTGGGCTTGCTCTCATTGGGTGCAGGCTAGTCCATCAGACTAGCTAACTCCATCAGACCCCATAGCATGTGGGTCCAGTGCCTCCTGCCAGCTCTTATGACCACCTCCTGTGTGGAAAGGTGGCCAGCTTTTGCTGCTAATGGCCCTCAGCCCAAACTGAGCCACATGGACATGCAGCTCTCACCTCTGCTGCTGCTGTTGTGGGGAGCTGCAGGTACATCACCTGTCAAACATATGCTTCCTGAAGTGTAGCCTTTAGCACCAGTTTTTGCACCAGGTTTTGTGAGCACTGTTCAAGTTGATGAGTCCTGAACTGGGCAAGGAATGTCTGTACTGGGAGAAGCAGTTGGAGTGCCCTCAAAGGGCACACTTCATCTAGTCCCTGGGCTGCACAAAGGGACCAACCAGTATTAGCCATTATATGGAAAATCCGGTAGTGATAAAAGAGCGCTTTGGAGATCTTCAGCTGTAAAACCTGCTACAGACACTTTTCTAAATCAATTCAAGCTTTATGTATAACTTGATAAAGGATTTATTAGGTGAAGGATAATAAATATGTTGAAATGAAAGGTATGGAAAATAAAAGTAATATACCTGTAACTGGTCTGCTATACTCAGCTGAACTAAATAAGAGCCTGTCTGGGACAAGCTGCTCCATACAAGGTGTTTATAAAGCAAAAAAAACCCCAACCAAACAAACAAAAAAAACACCAACAAACCCCACAAATTTTAAAAAGGAGTGGGGTATAATGACTCTGTGTAAGATCAATGGTAGAGAGCAAAATTTTCTGACCACTGATGCTCCGTTTCTCCAGCTGTTTCTCCAGGGTCTCTGTTAGCTTAAGAGTGGGCTTTGAGGTGTTAGGTGTCAGCATTTGTGCTCTTGTTCACAACGAGTCACAGTCATACTGCAGCTCAAGATCAAAAGGCATGAGGCAGCAGACTCCGATCGGGAAACACAGATCACTGGGGCAGATGCTGGATGCTTTCTGTGAATGGTTAAATGATCCATATGGTAACTAATGGGATCCTGACACTGTGAATTACTGTTATTAAGAAAGTTAGGAACACCTGGAGAGAGCACTGAAACTTTCCAGGAAATGGTTATACTGGTACTTTTGGTGTGGCCTCAGTAGTGATTTAAAGGCAACGTGCTTGAAAGCATCCTTGCAGTACACTCTGAAAACTGTGCCAGGACTGAACTGGTGAATGAAGAGAGAAGATTCCAAAAGAAAAGTTTGCTATTCACAGATAGACTTCTCTACTGATGATATCAGAATTTTTCACTGAGAATGGTTCTGTCAGTAGAGAATCATCTCCAGAAAAAGCCAGCAATAACAAACGCTTATTTTCATTATTCCATCACCTAAAAATGTCASCAGTTCTCTCTATGCCATCTCTCTTTGTCAAGACATATCTATTCTGTAGGGAGAGCAGTGAAAACACTTCACACCAAGTAAGTGTTCATGTGTGTGACCATTCATGCCATTATACTTTATTACAACTTTACTCGTCAAAGGCAGCATATAATATCAAGTAGGCTCATTAGAAAACAGTATGTCATTCCTGATTTGCCTCTGCTCACGGAGAAAAGAAAGGTTGAGGGTGGGGGGGGTTTGTGTGTGTTTTGTATTGGTTTTGGGTTTTTTTCTTTCTATTGGACTCCAGCTTAAAACGAAACAACACTAGAACAGAGGTCAAGAACTTGGAAGAATTCATTCAAGCGGAACCAGGTACAGCTTGATTCAATATCAATATTTCATATGTTCTGAGATTGTGGTTCAAACTATGAGATAGCAGAACACCATTTTTATAGCTTTCCATCTGTGAGAAATTATTTCTCAAAGCACTCTGTATGAACAATCTAACAGATATTCATTTTTGAGATCATATATTCTGCTAAGTGGGATCTTTTTGATGCACAATCTGGCTGTGATAGTAATTTTAAAACTAGAGAGAGAATTTTAGAGCCAAATTCATAAAAATAAATGTCTTTCACACAAAGTTATTTTCCATGATGCATTAACTCCTTTTCCAGGCATTTGCAGGAAAGTAACATGCTCAATATTATATACTTGTAGAGCAAAGGATGAATGGATCAATTCAAGAATCATAAGGAGATGATAAAGTTTATATTCAACATACCCTTTCTTTTATAAATGTTTTCTTGCTTATTTCAGAGCATAAATAAAAATACTTTGAGTTTGAGAACAGCTAAAACTCTTTGATGGTGCTGGACTAAAAGCATTTCGCATTGATGCTCTTATAAATACGATGCTGTTGTAGCGTATCATATACCTGGTATTTAAGGCATTTTGGAAGCGCTGGAAATCAGTTTCACCCATCCAGTATTCAGGAACCATATGAGACTGGCTGTCTTGACAGGTCAGGCTGGAACCTTGATTTCTGTGGCCACTATATCCCGTGCCACTGTCTTTGATTTCTGAAACCTGATGAGCAGGAACTGATTTAGAGCAGGAATGACGGGTGGTGGCCTTGGTTACCAATCAGTAGGCGGGTTTGCCACATACCTTTGGACCCACAGCAAGGATTCTGAACCCACACTACAAGTGCTTCCATACACTTGGTTTAACCTTATCATCCTTTTCCTGTGATAACAAGAAATCTCCAATGAATTTGTAGAAGCCACATTGCTGACCCACCTGGTTATTTCAGTCACATGTCAGGGCTGAATTTGAAGCTCTGTGTTTGATGTTACATAGAAAAACATGGAACCTGTGGATAAAACAGCTTTTTCCGGCCTTATTGTCCATGACTCTGATGAATTACAGAACAGAATTATGTGGAGGTGTTAGCAACTGTTGCATTCACCATCACCCTGTATTTGTGGCACTTCTATGAGCTTTTGAAATATGCTGCAGTGGCACATGAGCTTCCAAATAAAGCTGCTCAGTGTGTGTGTAAGACTGACAGGAAATTCTAACTCTTACTCTCCCAGCAGCCTTATCCCTTTCAGTTACTCTCCCAGCAGCCTTATCCCTTTCAGTCTTGCTTGCTCCAGTTTTGCTTACTCCAGTTTTACATGCTGTAAGCATACTCTGCATCTAAGAGATAAGAACTAGAAAGTAAATGCCAGAAGTTAAATTCTGACTTTACCAAGGATGTTAGAAGCTCTGCTACTGTTTCTTGTGGAATCAGGAACATATTTGTGTATTAAGAAAAAGTGAAGGCTATTTTTTTATTTTTGCCAAAAAGGGAGAAAATACCTAACTCAGTCATTAAACCCAATTCAAGATAAGTCACTTCTCCATTTATCTGCTCTAAAGCCTTCACTATCCACCTCTGTAGCCTCTTAGAGTCTTCTGAGATGAAAGGACAGTGACTAATGTGTCTCATGGTGTCTTTTGCTCTTTTTCTTCTCTTGCTGTAGGTACAGGTATTGACTGAAATATTACTAGACAGTTGTCTGTCACCCACCTCTGTTCTCATTCTCTCTGTTCCACATGTTTGGCTTTTCATATGTTCAAATTTTGAAAGAGAAGAAATCTTGCACATGTTCTAAAGGTGGCAAGTGGCTAAACGGAGGTCTAGCTTTAACCTCCCCCAGTAAACTACTTCCACAGCAGGATCTCTTGACAAAAAGGGTTATTTCATCTACTGTTGGGTTTTGGTAGCTGTAYTGACCTGGAAGAGGGCAGTTGTCTTAATGGTTCTCAGACACTTTAAAATAAAAGCAAAATAACAACAGTGAAATCTGATAGCAAATACTACAGCAAACAGCTAAGAACAAGAGCAACAGTGAATAAAAGGACCAGTTCACAGGAAGGAAGCCCTTGAGATGGCTTATATTGCTACAGGAGAAAGTGGCTGTAGTCTTCAGGACCTAGAAGCTCTCCAGTACCGTTGTGTTAAACCCTTATTTCAAAGACTGATCACTCTCAATCAGAGAAAAAAAATCATGATGGGAACATACAGGAGATTTAATAGGGGTTCTCTGATAACAGGGTTCATAGTCCAACGTTCATTCTTTTTTCATGTGTCTAAAGGCTCTTCACCAGCGTGACCATGGAGAGGGGCCTGAGGGGGTGCCTGCTGTATGCAAACATTTTATAAAAGTGGCATCAGGTTGAGTGTGGGTTGGGGGCATGGCATTAAGCTCCAGGTCACCTTTATAATTTAAAACTAAGAGATCAGCAAGCTCCTTGAAGGCGTAACTCCATCAGACAGCAGAAGAGGCTTCCCCTGAAACAGTCCCAAGAATGGCAGCATCACTGGGTACTAGAGCCTCTTTCAGCAGAAGGAAAAGATACATTTTGAAATGCATGGGGAGACCTTTGATATTTCTCCTTCTCCAGATGACCAGACATCTGGAGGAAATCAGCACAAGACAGCTTAGATCCAACTGTGAAACCCTTCATATAGGTCTCCATTACAGGAATCCTCTGAAACTTCTAGTCTGAAGAGTCTGCTTTGTTCAATCTGAGAATAGAAATGAGCAAGGAGTGAACAGCAGCACCGTGAAAGAGGCTTTGTAGATCTCAGAAAAGAACAAATAAGATAAAGAGTGTTTTGCACAAACATTCAGCTCTGGAGATGTTTGCTCCAGCCTCTGAGTCTCCATTACAGAGAATTGCAGAGGTTTGAAATGGCACTACAAGTGCAATGTGTGGATGCACTGACATTTTCCAAAGGGGGATGTTAAAAATGGGAAGAAATTAGAAACTCATATGTGGGTTGTAACTTCAAACATTTCGACAGGATAAATACATGCAGAGTCCTTAGCAATGCTGTGCAATGTTTTTTTGAAATTTATACTCCCTAATGTTCTTGTAAGCAGGGGGAGTTCAAACAGCAATCAGCCAAAACTGAATAGGTACACTCCATCAGAATAGATTTTCCCTATAGTTGCCCTCAAAACAGCACAATTTCTCATACTGTTTGAAGCTGATTTAAGTGTTGGGTCTGTGCCAATTATTTGTTAAGCCTTCTGTCTTCATTTTATAGCTTATATGATACAACTGACCAGCTCACGGAAACATCTGTTGCACGCAAAGAGTACTAGAATCCTACCAATGTTTAGATGATCGCTTTGTCCCTTTTCTGTCATCTTTACCCCTGAGGGTGGCCTCAAATGCAGATTACACTCTTCTGAAATGTTGTTTTGTTCATTTTGTAGAGGTGGGAATTTATTGCTCATTTAATCTAAGTTGATCTTTGTTAGCTAAGTGTACAATTAAATTTACAGCATTTGATGTAGATCTGGGTGGCTTATAGCACCAACCTCTCACTTCTAAGCATAGAGCTAAAGTTCAGCCAGAGGTCTTGCATAATATGAGTTTTCAGGGATTTTAGCGTAGTCCCCACTGGAGCGTTATCTACAACACAAACAACTATACATCATTTGGCAATTCAGGACAAAATTTGATTAGGAGACACTATTCTAGCTAATTTTAACATATCGAAGAGTGTTYTCCCTCTGCGCAGCAGTTATTTCTGGCAAGACCTGGAATTGCAAATGATGAAGAGGAGATTTGCCGTACTACTAGCCTTCAAGCCTATCAAATTTGGCACTTCTCTTAACAAATGTATAGCACGATATTTCACCTAAAACATTTTATTGAAAGGTGACTGATCCAGTGCCAAGGAGATCTGAATCTCTCTCAGAAACAATCCTTTGGCTTTCATTATGTTTTATAGGTTTTATTTAACCCAACACTGACTAGTGCCTTTAGTGCCATATTTTCTAAACACCTTGTAGTGAATGACAGCATTTTATAGAACAGGGTCCCTTTCTCAGCAAAACTATTGCACATTTTGACAATGGGGTTCATTTTGCCCTGTGTCATAATTGGGTCTGTGTCATAATTGTCCAGTCTAAGCAAGTTCCTCCTCTAGTAAATGGAACATCCGACCTCTAGTGAAGGACTCCCATACCAAGTTCCTCCAAGAAGGCTCTCTTCAAGGTTGTCTGTTCCCTGAGAGACTAGGAGTTATAGCCTTAAATGCTGGAAACATTCAAATTCAATTTGAAAACAGTTCAAAAATCCATGATGCCAAAGAAGACAGTGGTAAGATGAGGAAAAATAAAAGTCTGTGGAGCATTACACTGTGATGAACTTCCCCCAGTTTCTGGTTGCAAAGGAACTTTCTGCTGAGCAAAGCCCAAGAGACTGATTTACGCAGAAGTCAGCTTCAGTTGGTGTGAGCAAAGGTGGGACCAAGATTTTAGCTGGGCAAGTCCAGTTGTAAGGAGACAGACAGGTATCTTTCAACTGCCTTAAGTTCCTGCAGCTCTTCTCATCTCTTTTGCTAAGTATGAGCTATATGCCAACTTTCTAATGGTATTTTGAAGTGTTTTTAATTGGATGTCAAAACCTTGGGACCCATGAAGTCCGGGAGAACTTCAGTGCCTCTTCCCTGTGCACCTGCTGCTGTAAATATGGCAGCCAAAGCCTTAATCCTTCAACAGAACATTTCCATGCTTTTTTTCCAATGTTGTTGTTCCCTTTCTTTTCCTCCATCTCTTCTGTCGAAGTCCTTCACCTTTTACTTTTCAAGTCCGCCTAAATATCAGCCTTCTGCTATATGGCAGTTTGTAGCACACTTTGAACCACCAGCTTTTTTGTCAGCTATTTATATGATAGCTTTTATTTTTATGTGGAACCTTATTTCACAGTTTCTTGTTTTAAATAGCCTTGTTTTCAACAGTGGAGTCTTAAATTTAATTTAGTTTTCTAATTAGAAGTAGTTAATGTTTTTCTGTTAGCTGTTACCTGATATCTGTAACAATGCAAATGCATTTTGTTTCCCCAAAATTTGTTTGTGTCTTCTTTTCTGTTTCCTCTAATTCTGTCTGCATGTATTATTATACAGAACTTCATTTTTAGATGAACTGCCTAAGATGTTCTTGTGTTAGCCTGYCATGCATACCTCACTATTCTCAGCATCTACCTGTGTCTGTCAATAGATAGAAGCTCCACAACCATCAGTCCTCCCGAAAGTGCAGTCCAGTTTTAGAGGAGTTCAAGAGATGGCTGAATGCCTCAGAGACAAAAAGTGCTTTAAACCATTGTAAATGTAGCTTTCTCACCTGAGGAGGAAGATCTTATTTAGTACCTCCTCTGAGAAACATGTGAACAGAGATCAGCCTGTGGTGGCTGTGTGATGCCTGATCCATCAGCACGGGACCCGCCACACTACCAAAAAAAAAGGTAGGTATGGGAGGGCTATTGAATGGTAGAGGGCAATAGGCAATTGAGGATGCTGGAAAAGCTATTAAGGTGAATAGGACAAAACTTTTTGGAAAATCAAGTTTGTTTAGGTCTAGTCTCCTGAAACAAACTGTTTCTGTTTACTGTACTTCTCTCTTCTAAAGAGCTGTTTCTTGCTGTTTTTTACTTCCCTGTCTCCTTATTTTTATATTCTCCTCACATCTCATCTTCTCCATCTGACTGCTACGTAGTTTCCCACTCATATAGTCATATAAAGTCATCTATGCTAAACCCAGGCAYGGCTGATGATTTGTTTTCCTTTTTAAATATAAAAGTGATGGGGGGAAGAGGGGAATTCTTAGCTTGCAACAGAACCAGAGGAGTTTACTAAAGCTGCCCGCCCATTCCCAGCCAGCCTGGGGACATTGTATTCAAACAAGCCCTTCCAATATTTCAAAGCCAATTCCTTGACCACTGAGGTTTTACTAGGCCACTAAAGAAAAAACACCTCCCTTCCACYGGTTTGCTCATCTGTACCACTACAAAATTTAATTTCACACATTGCAAAAATAGAGATTTTTTTTCCTGTAGCAAAGACACAGAAGGCACATAATTGGCTACAGACACAGTCCTATACAGCATCATAATATAAAGCTACTCGTACCAGCACAAGCGAGCACTCTGAGGTAACTTCTGATTTGCTTTGGTGGCCAACATCATGAAACAAACTTTGGGCCAGAAGGCTTGTCTATCTTGTAACAGCAAATCTGCCATCTCAGAACTACAGTGCTTCACCAGATTACCACGTTAGGGAAAACTGTTAAAAAAATAGATGTAATATAAGGAGAAGGAAACAGAGGCAGGGGCACAATTCAGTGTTATCTGAAGAAAGATGAGACTGAATATTGATAATCACTTGCAAAGGATACAGCAAAAACTTCATAGCAGAAACATCCACTTGAAACAGAGACTGGAAGTCAGCCAAAGCCCCTAACCTGTCGGCGACAAATCATGGTTGTGTAAGACATCCTCCAAATCATAGTAGAAACTAAAGAGGGGAGGGAGCAGAGCAGATGTTTGGAGGTCATTAACAGGAGYTCAGTTTTCCTTGCCTGGTGGCTACCTCTAGAGATATCTGATTCCCAGAAATTTCCTTGACCTCCAAACATCTGCTCTCTTCTCCTGTTTTCTTTACATCCGCACTGCAGAGAGCCTCATACAGTCATAACCTTTTCAGTCCTTTTTTATAAAATATTTGTATCTCACTCCCCTAAATCATGAAGAAAAATATTTAACAGGTCTGGGCCTATGATTATTCATGGTAGGACCTTCATGTCCATTGCAGTTGATGCTAAACTGTACTGCTTGGCACGTTTTTTTCCCCTGCATGCTGTGAATGTACACATAAACTGTACGAATAATCTAAACTAGAGTATTTAGTTCTTTTGATTTGAACTCTTAGACATTTTCTTTATATTCTATACTTTGCCATTTCTTTATCAGCTGCTCTTTGTCAAGTCCTCAGGCTCCATGAGAACTAGACATGCCCGAGACAGCTTTATTACTTTGCAAAACATGGGGACCAAACAAATCTTTCCGAGTATGATTGCTACTACTTTTCTTTCCTCTAATGGTCAAGCATATCTAGTGAAAGTTGTTGTGTACAATGAGCTCTGGTATTGCTCAGGAGTCCATTATCTATATCCATTTACAATGTTTTCCCCTGGGACAATGACAGCCAAAGTCATTCTTCCCTTTTTGGATGAGTAGTACTGTATTTGTTCATTTTTTTTTTCTTAAATTTTCCCATACCTCCCAATTTTAATTCAAAGAAAAAATAGATTACATGTGCTACAATAAGCTTCACTGCTAATCTTCTCACATCCCTCAGCACTCATATCTAGCAGATAGCAAGTTCCTTGTGTGMTCACATATTCTAAATATCTCCCTCTTTATTAATATAAGTTTCTAGAGTAAATATTTTCTCTATATTATCTAGTTTACCAGGAGGGGTTTAAAATTTTTTTTTTAATGAAATGTTTTGTTAATCTGTTTCTCAGAAAGCTCTTGGTATCTCAGACATATTGGAGTCATTGTTCTCTGTTCCTCTGCTCACATCCTTGCCAGGATAAGGTGGTTTTTGGGTTAAGGAACTGATTTTTCGTCATGACAATCAATACACCTGCATCTAGAGAGGGACCAAGTCCCTTTTTCATTATTTAGATCCATGGGAAAACCTTGACAGTTTAGAAGCAAAGAGGACCTTGGAGTTAAAAACTATAATCTTTGCATAGGAGCCTAACTCAGAGACTTTTGAGAGAGCTCAACAGTCAGCAGCCACCCCCAGCTTTCAGGCTATTTTGTGGTTTCTTTCTTCCTCTCTCACTCTGTTGATGCCCCTGGGGGTTCTCTCTGTGGCTGCATTTTCTTTTACTTGCTATTCCTTAATATTGCTAAATGGTCACGTGCTTCTTTTACCATCTCAGTGCTGAAATCTCATCAAATTTCTCTCTGCCCTATTGTCCTTTGCATCTCAGTTTCTCCCCTCACTTCTCAGGACGGCCATGCCCAGGTTCAGCTCAGCTGGGCTGACAGCAAGGAGGAAAGCTCTTCCTGAAGGAAGTAGTGTGCGGTTTAGGGAGGCAAGGTTTGACTCTGCACTCCACCCCAAATTCCTGTGGGCAAGCCTTAGGGTCCACCTACCCTAATGAGGGGGGGTGTCCACTCTCACAAGGATGAACACATGCAGACATCCTTCTAGAGGAGAAATGATGGATTTAAGCTGCATATGAACTCTTTCCAACTCTTTGGACACTCTGGACCTGGACAGAGCAGTGCTAGTGTTAGCTCCTACTTTCTAGGGAGATAATCCCTTCCTCCTAGGTGGGAGCAAAACCTTTACTCCCTTCAGGGTCCAGTCCCATCCTCCCAAGATGGTTTACTGTGGTTTATGTGTCTTGAGCTAAATGCATGGGTGATACACAGGCTCCCACTGACACAGAAAGGAGAGATATCACATCTCTCTGGCTCAGGCCACCACGTACACATCATTCTATATTCAAATGCCTTTGGTGGCTTACCATCATCTTCCACCAGAAGACTGATGACACAGTTCTAATTTCTTAGAAAATAAAGACTCAGGTCCCAGCTGCATCGAAGACTGGGGTTTGATCTGTAAATGATTGTGAAAGCTGCATATCTCTCAGACAATGGACTTTCAGACTTGCTGATAAAAGTGTAATAATATCCAGGAGCAAGGAGATAAAGTCAACCCAGTCTGAAAAAGAAGGAATTTCCTAGCTGTAATTAAACATGGGAGCACTTTACCACAGACGACCACAGACTTCAGTAAGCTTAGGTATGTCTCTGAAGCTCATGACCATCTGGCACCTCTGGCAACAAAATGAGTTGGTCTAGGTTTGCAAAGGGAAGGAGGAGGCTGGCCTGCATGATGCGGGTGGTCTTTGCTGGTCTTGGACTCTGGGAACTGGTGGGTTCCTCCGGTCACACCATTCTTTGTCACTGTGAGGAGGGAGAGGAGTCTCACAACATTTGCCTTTCCTCACTAGGAAAACAAGTTGCTGAATCTTATGTTTCTGAGCAGCAGCCAGCAAAGGACTGCCTGATAGGTTATGATCTGGATGAAAGCTGGGAATGCTGCAATTTTGTTTATGCTCTGAAGAAGTGAGGGGTCTGGCCTTTCCCTGCAGTGACCTTGTCTCATGTCAACCTGGGTTAGCCTCAACTAGATAGTTCCAGGGCTGCAACAGCACAGAGCCTAGGAGAGGTTTTGGGAGCCTGGATAAATACTTGGTTAGCACCGGCAGAGTTCAAAACTAGCAAGGGACATGCTGGGACAGGACAGATCAGCATGCTAAGATGTTGTAGCAAACATTTGGGAGAAGCTTGGCTGCTCAGCTCCCAGAGTTGGGCTTCTTGTTGCACTAGGGTGAGGAAAGAATTTTCATTTCCATCAGACTGGTAGGAATTCTAGATGTATTTTGTCTTTTTCTCTTCTTTGTGGTACTTGTTTTCCTACCAGAATATTTGGACATACCCTATCTAGTCGTGTCTCCACAGTACAGGGACCTCCTGACTGATGTTGGTCTCAGCTTGCAGTAATTTCTTGAAGCCTGAAGTGCATCAGTCTTTGAGACACATGCAGATGTCTGAATGGACTGGAGCACCAATGAGAACAAAGAAGTGAATCCTCATGTGGTTTCTTCTGTCTTAAACTTTACAGAAAGAAGAAAGCTATGGCTAAGTCATGATTAAGAATTGAAGGATACATTTTTTAATCAAAGGTTGGGGCTACCCTATATTCAGTGGGGTTGGGGTGTTTCTTTTGGATATGTCCTCCTTCTCTGCCCTTGGAGGTCAGGGGTACTATTTAGTGAAAGGATGGTTTGGACAGAGTCTGGATTTTGAGGTCTTATCTGTGAGGAAGGCAGATGGAGGCTGGCTGTGCTGCACAGCAGAGTGCTGGCTGTAGGTGCTGGTGAGCTGTGTGAGTGATAGGAAGGTCAGGGCATGGGTCTGAAGTGTTCTGAGTTTTGGAGGGGCCAGGGAAACAAGCTAAAGCAATAACTACATGTGATGTGCTAAATTATGAGGCAAACAGAGAGAAGTCAGAGAAAGGGCAATGATTGGGGAGCATGGGGGAGATCACAGAACTGAAAAGACATGGGGGAGTCCTTGCGGACAAGCAGAGGGAATCTGATGCTTTATCTGGATCGAGGTGGGAATAGATGTGGGAGGACTGACAAGGCTTTGGACGTCAGGATCTTTAAGTCCGTCAGGGCTTTTTGGAGAGGGATTAAGTTAAGAAGTTAAGAATTTGGGTTTCTTGCTGTGGATAGCCATGAAGCTTTTGTCCATCTGGGACCTACTAGGAAAGGCCAGGAAAGACTTCATTAGGGGATACAGACACACAKAAAATCTTTTCCCTCACCCTATCAGCCACCATGTACTTTGTGCACATGACAACTGCTGCATGCTCTTCACTATATGCAGATGGGACAACCTTTCCCAAAACCTTGGGCAGATCCAGACTCTGTCAGTCTTCAGGTAAAACTGGAAACTAAAACTAGAATTTAGACTCTTTCATCTGTTCCCAAAGTCACACTAAAACCTACACTTTAATCAAGAATAGCTGTCATAGAAATAGAGCAATTTCTGAAAATGCCTTCGGATGAGATTCGTGATGTTGGAAAACAAGGAAACAAATTCTCAAAAGTGAGTGAATCTACAGAAACTGTAGCTCTTAATTTTTATATTACTGTGGCTATACTGATATTTTTCTAGTTTAGCCACTGTCATTTTTTCCCCACTATGCCTCTGGTCACTTCTTGCTAATTTCTCTCTCCACAATATCAAACATTTTGTCCTCTCATTAAGAGCATCCAAGATCTAACCATCTCTTTATTATAGCAACTTCTATGTTACCTCATTTCTTGCAATAAAAAAATACAATCTCAAGAACTGATCTAGCTTTTTATTGAGGTATATGCATCCCTTTCTGATCTGTTTCTAAGTTAATTCAGCTTTAAAAGCTGTACAACATAGGTCTTGTTCTTCATCATCTTCAGTCACTGTTTGGGTCATATCAGATTGCTTTTCTTCACCATCTTGTTCACATATACACTTGTCTCACTCCATTTCAGTATGAGGAAAAGTCTTCCATCACCTTCTCCACTATGTATTCTTCTTCGTATACCTTCCATGGGATGCATCAACTTCAGCCCTTTCAAAATTATGGTATTTTTTCATGACAGCACAAGCTCAACCCAGAGCAACCAGTAATCCTTCCCTCTGATGGYTACATTCTGAATTATTAATGTGTATTGCTTTACTTGCCCATTCATATTGCAACTAACTCTTCATGCCAGCATATGACCCTCTCTGGATAAACAAATAGTCCCAGAAGACACAAGGTAACTCAAAGCCCTCATTAAAAAAAATGAAATAGTCATGTTCAAAAAAACGAACCCAGCTAATTAGGTCCTGCAAAATCCAATTTTCTCAGCAAAGTTCCCCAGACCATTCATTTTTAAAATCACAGTACTTTATGTTATGAAATGTCTTAAGTCTTTGAATTTTCCCTTTAGCCACCATTATGTCATATTTCAAAYTCCTGGCACTCTTACTGAAGTCCCCAATAAGTTAAAATATTATTAGGTGCATTTTGAGTCTGTAACACTTTCCCCAAATATACAATTAACATAAATCAAATATTCATCATATAATCGTGATTCAAGTATATAACATTCCAGACAGGTTTAGATCAACAGCTCAATGTCCAAGTGGACACCAGTGATGAATGACATTCCTCAGGGGTTGGTGTTGGGACTGGTGCTGTTTAACATTGTCGGTGACATGGACAGTGGGACCGAGTGCACCCTCGGCAAGTTTGCTGATGACACCAGGCTGTGTGGTGTGGTCGACACACTGGAGGGAAGGGATGCCACCCAGAGGGACCCTGACAGGCTGGAGAGGTGGGTCTGTGCAAGCCTCATGAAGTTCAACAAAGCCAAGTGTGAGGTCCTGCACCTGGGTCAGGGCAATCTCAAGCCCAAACACAGGCTGGGTGGAGAATGATTGAGAGTAGCCCTGAGGGGAAAGACTTGTGGATGTTGGTTGATAAGAAGTTCAAAGTGATCCAGCAATGTGCACTTGCTGCCAAGAACAACTGTATCCAGGGCTGCATCAAAAGAAGTGTGACGAGCAGGCTGAAGGAGATGATTCTGCCCTTCTACTTTGCTCTTGTGAGTAACAAATCCATCTCTTATGCCCCAGCATAAGAAGGATGTGGACCTGTTGGAGCAAGTCCAGAGGAGGGGCCATGAACATGACTGGAGGGCTGGAGGACTTGCACTATGAATAGAGGCTGAGAGAGCTGGGGTCATTCAGCCTGCAGAAGAGAAGGCTCCAGGAAGACCTTATAGCAGCCTTGCCCTGGTTTGTAGCCCCAGTGCATGGGAACTCTCGGTGTCTAAAGATGCCAGTGCTAAGTTTCCTTTTAAGTAGAAGTTCTCCCCCTCCACCACAGCTGTATTCTGAATTATACATATACAGCCCGTGCACATATACAGTGCAAAGCCACTGCTATAATCACTAAACAGCACATGGAGATAAAAAGAAAAATAAATTCATCCTCTGCATCCAGCAATTCAGATTTTCTCTGCAAAGGGCTTAATTCTATTACTTTTTGTGTGTTTGATGTAAGTACCACAACTACAACCACATATGAGCAAACACACCCGCAGCACCCGGAGCAAGGGAAAAAGGGTGGTTGTACTCCAAAGGTCACATTTCCAGCAAACACACCCAGATGAGTGCATTTGAAACCAGCTGGAACCTCAAGTTAGTGTTCAGATCACCTCCCAGGGTGTCACACATGGCTTCTTCACTGTGTACAGAAGTAGAGACACATTCAAAGCACTCAGGCAAGCAGGTCACACTTCTGCCATGCCACTTCATGTTTTAATTTGCATGGAGTCTCTTTGATCAGCCCAGGTACGGCAGGTACTGAAGGTTTCCATTCATTTTACTTTTTCTACAAAATTCTGGGTTTTTTTTTTCCAGAATCCTGCAGGATGAACATTTCACTCTTCAGATCTTTCTCCTTGGTGATGGGGAGCTGAGACTGCTCAGTTGTGTCTACAAGCATAGATTAAAGAGACAGAATAGGGGGGAAACCTCTGCATCAGTGGGAGTGCTCAGACTTCCTGCATATAGAGCAGGACCAAAGCAGACACAGTATAACAAACACCTCTTCTCTGCTCCTCTTCATTTCCTATTTCCATGCATTCTTCACCCAGCTCCAACCCCTTTTATTTCACATTCTTGAGGATACATGAGATGACGCAGTGACATAGCATGATTAGTGTGAACTTGTGGATAAGGAATGAAATGAGACTTACATTGGCCCATATGCACCCTCCTTTTCCACCAGCTGTGTAATCCTGGATCTTGGAGTGCTTGCAGTGTTTGCATGCTTAAAAGCTACATGAAACTGGGAAAGCTGAAAAGCTGTCAGAGCACTCTGTTTAGACTATTTAGTCTCTCTGGTATCTGCAAGCAGCCTTCACTTGTCCATCCTTACAGGAAAGATAAGAATGTTCTTTGTTTGGTTTCACCTGTCAAGGAACTTCAGGATCCTGGCTTGTATACACAGACCTATATTAAACCATAATTTAGCCTGCTATGTATTTAAATGCATTCATATTGACGCACACATGTAAAACTATATTTACACCTCCAAGTATATACTCCTTACATGTTAAATATGTGCTGATCATACATTTACTGGAAATTAATTTTGAATATTTGCTAAATAAAATTAAATTACCCAATTTTTGCACTAGGAAGGAGAAAAAAGAAAGGCAAACAGAACAGACAACTTGGCTGTACTCACCTAAGAAAAAACTTAAATTCTTGCCTTGATTTCAAGGCCAGATGGAACCAGTCATGATACTTCAGACTGATTTGCTGGGAAATGTCAACATTATGTTCATAATCCAGGTCGAACTATTGAGTATGAATGCAAAAAAGCAGGAGGAGCATTCCTTGCATTGCTGGGAGGCAGAAGATAGGCTTGTCTCAGGTGAGCCACAGAGAAAAAGTAATAAAAGCCCATATGATAACTGTGTTACTCAGAAAACAAGCAGAACCATGTAAGCTGGCAGAGGTTTGCTGTGTACGTGCTCCAAGCTCCAAATGACCAGCACAGAAGGAGCCAGCACATCTTAAAACCATCTTTCCCTACCATACTGGGTTTAGCTCCCCAGATAAGCTGAGTAGGAAAACACAAAAGTATGTAGGAATATGATGGGGACTTTGGGAAATTCAATCTTAATGAAATAAAGAAAGATCCAACCAGTGAAGAAACTGAAAAGAAGGAAAAGAACCCAAACCACAGCTTTGAAAAGGTAATGGTAGATAATCTATTTTTGTTCTGCTTGAGAAAAGTGATGATATGGTGGGCTGGATTAAAGCACAGAGGTTACAGTAGACTTATACTGGGGTCCCTTCCCAGTTACTGAAGTACCTGGAGGTGGACAAGTATCTTAAGCTTTAGGGCACTCCTGAGCTGCAGGAGGGGGCGGAGGCCATGTGCCTGTTGGCGAGCGTGGGAGTGGAAGGGAGACAGAACRCAGAGCAATTCTGGGCTTGCTCACTCCTGTGTTAGTGGGATGTCGAGGAAGTCCCTTGCATCAGGACTGCGTGGCTGGAGGCCACATCACCACTCCACCTCACAGCATTCAGAGTCTGGCTGTGGGATGTGTCTGGGAACCATGTCTGACACACGTTTTCTGTACACTGGCACCAGGCTCGGGTGAGGCAGTCACACTCTCCCGTTCAGGGCACCACCCTCTGTGCCCAAAAAATTCCCTGTGATGCCATGAGGTTGGAAAGCACTAGTGAAGGCAATAAAATCTGTGGGTATGTTTGCCTGCTGAGTGTATATGGGAGGCCAACTTATATGTGAGTGAAATTTGGTGACTTGAGCTTACCTCCAACCGTGTCCCAAGATACAGGGCCCAWCTACTCTGCAAAATCACATGCCTCAGCTATTCTGAAATGGCGTTTGCAGTTCATTTGGGGAGGAAGGAATGAAGGGATGAATGAACTAAAACTCACACCTGGGTAATGCCTGTACAACTGACCTTCAATCAGTTTCTAAAAGAGAAAAAACACTGTCTTCTGTGAATCTAAGCAGTGTCATTTTCCAGCAAAGCCAGGGACTACCATTTATGCCACAGATATTTCTTTCCTGCTGAGAAAACTCTTAAATTTCATCTCTAAGTGTCAGCATTCTATGTCTAAATATTGCTTATGCAAAGACCAAACATACGGTAAGCAGAGGCTAAATATTCCATGTTCAGGGAATAGGAGTAGTTTAAGGGGTTTCTTAGTAATAGTTCATTAAGAAAGAGTGAAGCACAAGAAGAGTATGTTAGAGAGCAGTCAGGGAATTTGAAGTGAGGTAAGTGAAAGGCACATGATAATTTACTGCCTTGTTCTACAGAGTACCAGATGGATGTCATCAGCATGTATGGATAGCTCAGGCCATGGAAGTGCTAATGATGGCTTATGGCATCCCTGTCTGTTCATCCTCTCTTGCCTGTTGCCTCTCTCTGCTTTCAGATTATGCTGACAAAACAGTTCTTGCAACAACACAAGATCAGGTTAGGGGTCTGGATTTGCAAAATGCCTTCTTTTCCTAAAAAAAAGAATTAAAATTTTTTTCTTAAAGCCGTTTTCCTGACGTGTTTCACAGCCTTTCCCCACAAACAGCTGTCCTGGCAAAGCTACGGGGGCACTGTACTGCAGCTTGGAAACCAGGAGAAGAGCAGGGGATGGAATGAAACAGCAATACCTCCGGCCATTACTGCCACTGGGGACCCGAAATTGCAGAGCTGCAGCCTTACGTTCTGCTTCTAGCTTGGCTCAGACTCACAGCAGGGCTCCGGGAAAGTTACTTGGCACTCCTGCACCTCAGTGCCTTGATTTCTTACTCTGTAAAATGGAATCACCCAATGTGGTGAAGATCTGAGCTGCACATGAGGTGTTCTCTGTGAATGTATGCAGGATATGCTATATTGCACATGCAACAATTACATGCAAATTATGTGCTCTTTCAAACATACCTGCACAGAGAACTCCTTTCCTGTGGACATTTTTTTGTGTCAGAAACAGGCTTATGGCCAGAAGTGAACAGGACTACTTCTCTGGGAATATTGTTCAGTTGCTAATTTCACTACCGGAACTGTGTTGCTGCACAATCTGGCCTTCTTCCACAACGGCCTCTATTGAAAATAAAGGGGACTGATGAGCCTATGGATAATGGTAAACATATGGAACGCAGGCAGTGCTATACATTAAAAGCCAGAACACATTAAAAGGTATTTTAGTTGTTGGCAGCATAAAATCAGTGTAGGAAACATCATCTAACAGAGAAATTTCATACCAAAAAGTTTCATACTCCGACAGCATTTGGCATTTTTCTTTCACTTAACAGAAAAATAAAATAAAAAATGACTAATTCAAAGCAAGAGTAAAACCGTTAAGTCCCAAATTAGTTTGTCATAACTGCAAAAATACTGGATCTTTGGTTTTGTTTATGTTGGAAAGTGGTTTCATTTCAAACTAGGTCACTTGATTTTCTTTTGAGTGTACACAAGACCTTTGACTCCTCAGAGGACACAGGAGACAAATTGAGTAATGTGATGTCATTGCCTCATTGCCTTGCAGAGTTCTCATAACACTAAATATATTAGTCACTCGCCTTGCCAGTACCAAGAGGGTAGGAAAAAAGAATCCAGCAAGATGATTGTATTATGTAGATGGACAACAATAATTGTTCCCTGAGATATATGTAATTTTCTCTCCATTGTTTCTATCCTTTTTGGTGAAGCCCATGAAGCCATATTTCAGCTAGGTGATATTTCTCACCCAAAGATTTGTCTTCTCCTTGCTGTTTACATTTTACATACACAACCACCGAAACTTTGTAATTGGTGACATTAATATCCATTAAATACCCTAAAAACATGACTTTCACTTTTTACCAGGACTGGAGGTTGTTCAGTCTCAGGAAGATACAAGAAGCTAGATATTTGGAAAAAATGTGTTGTTAGGCGTTGCTGGGATTTTCTCTTGGAGAGTGAGGGAGGTATAAATGAAGGTATGGTTACACTTAGCAAATACCTGTTCACTCAATGACATGACCATCCATTTTTACGAGAAGCGGGGAAAACTGCATGATTTCTGTTTCTCTTTATAAAGTTTAAGTGTCAGATCCTTGCTCCAGTGAAATGCAATGTTGGATTTCAAATACTTATCTGTTGGGTAATGACAGCATATTCTCACATGGGATGCCAATAAATAGAAAGATGCAGAATTTTCCTCCGTTTAAGTTTTCATAGCTAGCACTCAGAAAAATGAGTCATTTTCCATACTGACATTGGGATTACTTCAAGCAGATTTTTTGASTGACTTTTGCTCCTGTTTTTAATGCCATCGATTTTCTTGTGCAAGAGTTATTTGCAGTTTCATCATATTTTATTTTCAGTTTTATCTGCCAATAGAGAAAATACTTTCTTAAAACTCAGAGATTTAGCACAATGTGTGGATGACTAAAGACTACCTTGAAGTATAATTAGCCATTTGCTAATTCTAAAAGCAATTCAATATGTCAGGACTTTGCTTCAGGGATGTTTGAGGGAAAGAAATCAGCTATGCAAACTATTGTCCAGTGAATAAATTACGGTTATAAGATCCCAGTTTCTGACAGGCCTAGAAGTTAAATTAAAGGTTGGTCAACCCTTCTCCAAATCTCTACAATATAAATCAGCTTGAAGTACTACTTTGGTTTTACAGAGTCACTAGTGGAAAAATACCTTCAAAAACCCCCACCAYTGAAAGCCTCATACTGGCTCTCTCTGTTCTTCGGTGTCTGTGGTTAAGTGAGAAGTGACATGGTTTAACACAACTATGACTGCTCTCAGAGGTATGTGTTGTTCAGAACAGCCAATTCTTAGAGACTTAAACCAATGAGGAATTAACTCCTTCAGCTGGAGCTGGTGCCTCCTCCACCCAAAACTAGAAAGCAAAACAAGCCTCCCCACCCTTAYGGTTCTCATATCTGAAGCTGAAGTCATGCAGACAACATTATGTGTTCATAGGAAAGATAATGCTCATAAGYAATTTGTCATAAAACAGATGGGATTAGATTAAAGAGGAGGTGGAAAAGCCTGTATGCCCCATGTCTAACGAACTCCTCCTCTCTTTCCTCAAATCCTAAAATCTCATTCTTTCTCAAACAATAACCGTGTTCTCTGTAGCTTACTTATTCTACATAACACTATATATTTTACACACCGTGATGTCAAGTCATTCCAAAATTAAACAGAGGGTTGACAAAAGGACCTTCGCGTAGGGCCAGTAATTTTCTGTGGTCAGTAAAGTGATGTTAATGTTAGTGCTGAGCACTGCCAGCTCTCTCAGACTCTCCCAACTTGTCAGATGTGCCAGTCCCTTAGCCATCTTTGTGACTGAACTCCCTCCAGTCAGTTAGTCTCTCTTTTGTATTGGGAAACCCAGAACTGGATCTGTCACTCCAGATCTGTCTCACAAGGGCTGAGTAGAGGGGAATGTATCACCTCCTTTGGCTGCTGATAATGCTCCCCTCTGCATGGTCCACTATGCTGTTGGTCTTCTTTGCCACAAGGGAACTTTGCCGGCTAATACTGCTGGCACAATGGTGTCCCCCAGGACCTCCAGATATTTTTATGCAAAGCTGCTTTCCAAACAGTTGACTCCCAGACTCTCATGGTGCATGGGGTTGTTCTTCTCCAAGGCCAGGATTTGCATTTTCTCCCAGCCTGCTGAGATCCCACTGAATGGCAGCACAAACCTCTATTTTATCAACAACTCACAGTTTTGTAACTTTAGCAAACTTGCTGAGGGGATGCTCTGTCCCATCATCCAAGTCATTAATGAACAAGGAGCTATGCTGGTCCCAGTATCACCCCTTAGTGACCTCCAACTGGACTCTCTGCCACTGTCCACCAGCCTGCTAAGCTAAGCAGTCCAGGCAGTTTTCAATCCCCCTCACTGTCCGCTTAGGCTGCACTTCATCCTCCCTCTCAGTGAGGATATTATGAGAGACTGTGTCAAAAGCCTTTTTACAGTCAAGATAAATAACATTCACATTCTTTCCTTATCCAGCAAACTAGTCAAGTCATGACAGAAGGCTGTCACGTTGGTCCATCGAATAGCAATGCTGTTGTTCCAAATAACCTTTTTGTCCTCAATATTTTGGAAACATTTCCAGCATTATTTACTCCATCCTTTCCCTGGGGTATAGGTGAAACTGACTGCCCTCACTCTTCTTTGCCTTTCTTGAAGATAGCAGAGACATATACTTTATTCCCTTCCTCAGGAATCTCTCCCATTTGCTATAATTTTATCGCAGAAATGATCAAGAGTAGCCTCACAAACACATTGGCCAGCTCCCTCAGCACTCACGCACGTATCCCTGTAGGTAGCATGGACTTGCGTATGTTCAACTTGTTCATTCATTTGATCTTCCTCTACTGAGGAGGGTCCTCTTATTCATCTGGAAATTTATCCCTTAAAAATGCTCTATCTAAAATCACAGATCATGGGCCCAGGCCTTCACCTGACACTTTAAATTAAGTTCTTCAATTCACTTTCAAGGAAGGAACATAAGAAAATGTGGCTGTATGATACATTGTATGTGCTACAATTTACTGATTTTTATCCAGGAATATTGCTCAAGACTTATATCAAGCTATGAAAAGACTAAAAAGAGATCTCAATGTCCATCGTTATTTTGTGCATGAATACTTGAGCAAAACGCTCTTCTTTGCTGCCCAGCATCTCCCTTTGTTCTCAGCTACTCATCTTGCACTGAGATGTTTTCCAAGGAAGTTTATGCTTGTAGTCCAGGCTTAAGTTGTAGAGCCAGCTGTGGAAAGGCAGCCTTGAGCCTTACCAATTCCTTCCTGCTGTTCTCTTCTCAGACATAATTTTGATGTTATTATGAGGTGTGCTCTGGTCTGGGAGATTGCAGGGAATGCTGTTCCCTGCTTTCACCCTAGTCCACAGGCTAATACCTCCTTAGTCTTCCCCTGCATGTGACCTTTTCAATTAATACTAGTGTGATACAGATATCAGATATCCATCCTCCAGGGTTATTTTTAGGTGTAATGCGCTTACATAGCTAACAAGGGGTAGATGCCATGAGCAGAGCAGATGTTTCAGAGACATTTAGCCCAGATCCAGGCAGTTATTTGGGTTTCCTGACTCTCACAGAAGTCAGGAACACAAGTATCTCAAACCCTGGTGTCCCAATGCATCAGAGGGCCAGTTCTCAAAAGGCCCGATAGACTTGGTGCCCTTCCCACTTGGCTGCTGCTAGATTCAAGAAACAGCCACTATTGGCAGAGGAACTGGTTCCAGCTCATCACCTGTAGTGAGCCACAAAGCTATGAACAGATGAATCACAGAGATTGCTAAGCAATGAAATCACTGACTTTAGAGAGAGGCTCCAGATGGCTCAGAAAGCAAATGGCCCATTTTGGGTTGCCAGGAGCACATCACCCAGGTGCCCTGTTCCATATGTTGCTGGTTCCCAGCTGAATGCCAAGCCCAGTGCTTCACTCCCGATTTTTAAATTCCCATGCGGAACCAGTCAAAGGGGCTGTTTCATTCATATTTTCTGCTTTATTAAATTGGCTGAGTGTAGAGGTGATTCATCTTCCATTTAAACATACTCATCCCTCAGCAATTCATCTAGAAAGAGGTATAGTGTAAGTAAAGGAAAAAGCCTCCAAGGATGAGATGGTTTTGTCGGGCTGATGGGATGCCCAGCCCTGAGTTTAGTGCAGCCCGAGAACAGGGCAGGGGAGCAGTCCGTCTTGCAGGCCAATGCAGTATTTGGCATCCTAGACTGTAGTCTATTCAGCATTTCCAAGATTCCCTTTCTGGAGTGAGTTTGTTGGCTGCACTAGAGGGTTTTATAATTCTGTATAGCAAAACAGCAGATGTGAGTGGTCGTACAGCAGCCTGAGGACCACAATCTTTGCTGAAAAGCCATAAATATTGGCTGTCTGAATCAATTCCAGTGGCAATTTGGAAAAAATCAATGGTGACTCCTGTTTATATTATTTAGATCATTATTTATCAGAATTACACAGTTCTACCAATGCATAAAAAAATGTGTCATTATGTTGAAAAATGCCATAAAGGCTGCTCAGTTCAACTCTTTCAGTTTTGCTCATTTTCTTAGCTTTTAACTGTGTTATACTGCATATTTCCATTGTGACAAGCAAGTGTTTTATCTTCTCGTTCCCAAAGCAAAACTAAGACGTACATCCCCTAATGTGTTTTGTTTGGGCAATGGGATAGGGGTCATCAGCCAGCTTTCAGTTGAGGAGGTCATGGGCCAGCTTTGTTGCATAAGAATACATTGAAATTCAAAGTTATTCTGCTGTGGTCTGTGGCATTTCACCATTGTAATAATGCAAAATTTGACCTYTTATGTCCTCTTTGCAGGACATGGGGAAAATGCTCTGCTCTCTGGTCTTGAGGTTGCTTTTTGAGCTAAGAGGAGGACACTTGCATAAGGCTCCTGTGGTTCAAGAGCTCTCCTCCATCTCTGACATCTGTATGGTCAAGGAGGTGAGCACTACTGTGGGAAGCAATTGCCAAAGGGAATTGCAGTTCATATCATGGAGGGATCTAAGATTATGGATAAAAGCAGTGCTACTAGAAGAAAAGCCTGCCTTCCTTCCAAAGTACTAGGTGAAGAGGAGCATCTGACCTAGAGAAAATAAAAACAGCTCAAATGTCCATGAGCAGAAAGACAAAAAAGAGACAGCAGCTTTATACTTATGCCAACTATTTTATTTTGGTCAAACATTTTTCCTACAAGAAGCAGCTCTGGAGATCAAGAGAATTAAGAAAGTTTCCTTTTGTCTGAGGAGTCATGTCTATCCCCAAGGAGAAAGGTCTGGCCAAAGGCTTAGAAAGTCAAACAGTCTGGCTGGGAAATACAGCAAGAGTTGGGTTAATGCTCTCCCAAACACCTCCTATATGACTTTGGAGAGAATACCTATGCCCTGAATCAAGATTCGATGGAAAAAGTAATTTTAACTGTGTGCATCCATCTCAGACACTTTAAGAGGGGCTCGAAGCACCAAGGATAATATTATCCTGTTGGCAGGTTCCTACCTAAATTCAGTCTTTCAAACTCCATCTCCATTTTCTTCAGCCACGATATGAATTTGAAGACCAGAGTCCAAGGCCTTCTCTTTAAAGTGGCCAATGGAGACGAATTAGAAGAATGAGATACCAGATAGTTTTTGAAGTTGATACAAAAAATTCACCTTTGTCTTTGTCTGCAAAGGCAGAGATTGAGTTTCAGTCTATTTCTGCATTTTATTGGTTTTCATAGCCATTCTGGCCTGCTTCTGCAACCATTAGCACCACTCCAATTAATGTTTTCCTCTTTTGTCAGCATTTATGATCATGGATTGGCTCTTTCCTCCCATCAGTTGATGCATAAGGACGTAATTAATGACAGTTTGGTTATTAATCCTGCTGAAAAAAATCCGGAGAATCATCTTGTGAGCAGCTGCAAAGTAGAATGTATTTCCTCCTTTCCCGTATTCGAGAAGTAAAAGTCAAAGTAGAAATAGAAGACAAAAAAAAAATTCAGATAGGCCTATCCATCTCAAGGGAGTGTGTAGGAGGGAATACAGTGATGGAAGGACCCAAGCACTACGAGGCCTACAYGAAAACCAGCGATATTGTAAGTTGACATAGATGTAAAGATAATACACAGCCATGAATTATAAATAAAAATGTTGAGACTTATCAAGTTAAGGTGGAGCAGATATTCTTTGTTTTCCAAATTATCAGTCTAGTCCCTTCTGTGGGACATTTACTGGAAACAGATATCAGTCCTTTCTAAGAAATACCATGTAAGAAACTGCTAAAGCAGACATCATCAAGAAAAAATTTTTGAGTGATTTTTGTCTTATCCTTGGATAGAGAATGAATGCTGTGGTTGTTTAAAAATAATCTCAAAATAAATAAGTTGTTGTATGGGAAAAGGTTCTCATGTCAATGCTTGTTTCCAGGCCAACACAAGTCCACAGACATTGTTTTTATAATATAAACAAGATATCTTAGATCTAGACTCAGATCTCTCCCTTTTTATACCCATTTATTGAAAATGAAGTGCAGTTAGGGAAACCAGTCACTTTTGCTTTGGAGAAATTTAAGACTTGTTAACCTGGGCTTAAATCATTAAATCACTGTAATCGCCACAATGTTTAATGTCTGAGATTCATTCTGAATAATGCAAAACATCAACTGATGTTGAAGGCTTGAATTAAGAGTCTTCAGTTCATGGCTAGCTTATCTGACTGAYTTAGAGGAGACCCCACTCGGACAATCCACCTTTCTGGAAAGCTGGGCCTTTCCACATTGAAGAGCTAATAATTTTTCAAAAGATTGACTTTTATTGGATTAGCATGAAATTTGATGGTGAAGTCCAAAAACTTTTACTAGAGTCTACTACAAGGAGAAGGGCTATCTAAATGTTCTCTTGCCTCAGCAATTCTTTTGCCTTCTTAAATGCTAGGATGGAGACAGATGGAGTTTGTAGCACACTTGCATGTCACCAGATTCAGTCTATTTCAGAACAAGCACGGGGAAAGGGAAGCAGAGGGCTTTCAGAAGTAGGTCCACCAGGGAGTCTTCTACTAGCACATCTTTGGTTCTGCATTTCTGAGCTGATACCAGAGTGGGATGAGAGTGGCACTCAACTCTAGACCTAGGCCAATAAGAGCTGCATAAATCAATAAAATCTTCACYTAACAGGATGATAAAGATTCATACACAATTCATCCTTGAGAAGAAAATTTARGGTAGAATAACATTAAATCAGTGAGGGCCAGTTTCAGGAAGAGGAAATAGCTTGTTGTTGCTTCCAGGTTGCATATGACAGAAGGTCATAAATTAGTCTTGCTTCTGCTGCCTGTTGCCTATGCCACAGCCCATTAAAGCCAAGCTGGCTGCCTGAGAGTATATATAAGTAGGTAAATACTTCTAGAGAGGAAGATAAATTTTCTAACTCCCCATCCTTCACTTTCCTTGGCAGCAGTCAGTACCATGAGCTAATTCTCCAGAGCTTTCCTCCTGCTTCTCTGTCCTGGACTAGTCGTTTTCCTTCCCACACCCACCCCAAATAATTTTATTAACCCAAGTGGTCAGCTCTTGCCTGGACAAACCTTTATCCACAGGGCAATAACAATCCAGAGGCATCYGCACTGCTAAAAAACTTGAGCCATTTTTGCACCCAAGAGTTTCAATCTGTGTCCAGCTTTACAACTGAAATGTTCAGGAGAGAAACAGAACTTCATCTATGACTTTTCTACAGTCTCTCAGTTGTCATARGGTCATAGACTAGTTTAGTTTGGAAAAAACTACTGGACATCATCTGGTCCAAAACCTTGCTCAGATTTTGAGGTTAGGTCCAATTCAAAAGACGGATCAGAGTCAGATCATTGAGTCTTGAAAATGTTCAAGAGGATATTGGGCAACCATTTTCACTGTTTTACCATCTTCAGTGTGAACAAATGTACCTGATACCTAATGGGAATTTGCCATATTGCAGCTTGTGCCCATTGCCTCTCAACATTTTGCTGTTGACTGATGAGACAGGTCTGCCTCTGCCTTCTCTCTGTCCATCTGATTACCTTCATCTTTTCTTCTGAACACACCTAGGTCTGTAGGTTCTCCTTGTAACACTCCTAGTCTCGCCACCCTTGATAAATCATTCCCTGCTCGTCTAACATTTTCTTATGTTTTGGAGAACAAGAGTCAGCAGAACAACTAGGGGAAAGGTTTCCTTTCTATGGGGTTTGATTGAGTTAAAAAAAATTCTTTTTGATTTAGACAGGGAGAAGGAAATCAGAGGTTTAAGTTATTCTTCAAGCCAGTTTTTCTTTCATAGATGTTTTTATACTATCCTTTCCTTTGGTCATTATATGCCTTGTTATAAAGCAAGTTGGTGAGCTGACCTTGTGTTAACACTTGTTTCTGGAATCCACTGAGCATGGAGCAAAAAAAAGTTTGTGAGTACAATACAAATCCCAGCAAACTCTGCAAGCACAAATTTCACAGTTGCATGTTTCACCTTGGGAAAGGGAGGTAGGCTTTCACAAAGGCTAGCATAAATCCTTCAATGTGGACTGAAAAGAAAGGATAAATATAAAAAAGAATAAGCTATCAACAGAAGCCTTAAAGACTTTAGTTGACTTTGAGATCTACAGAAAAAGTTGAAATTATTCCTCACAGTCAGTGTATTAAGAAACATCAACAAACTTCCCCAATTTCGGCAGTGCTCGGACTGCAAGAATTAAAGGGTGCAAAACTGAGAGACACAGTGGGTGTTTGACTTCGGACACAGAGCTGTCACCACTCATCAGCCCAGCTGGGAGCTGAGGAGATAGCTGAGGCAAACTGAACCAGAAAGAGGCAGCAGCCAGGTGGCAATAGCTGGGCAAATAATGTCATGGTATGTCTGCTCTGGGTGGAGGAAAATGGCTTCCAACAAAGAAAACTGCTCAAGTTTCCCTTTTGCTTCCTTAGAGTGAGGAATGGACAAAAAGCTGGAACTGGCAGAGTCCAATTGAGAAGGGAAAGAACCCTGCATGGGGAGTGACACTGGCAGGAGCCCCAGGGCCACCAGTGGGACTGGAGAAGGAAGATGATTTCAGTCGTATGGGTGGGGCGGTGCCTGTCTCTGCTACAACGGGGGGCTATAAATTGAGAAAAGGCAAGCATGCACAGCTTCTGCCAGTAGAGACTGGATCACAGTCAGAACCATTGTGTGGAGTGCTGTGCATTAGGTCAGCTTGGTCACATTCTAGCAGTCTTAAGTCCAGTTGTATCACATCTATTAATGCGCAAACCCAGAGTAAGCTGGTCCAATGTGTGCTCCAGGCACTCTGAAAGATCTCCTCTTGGAGGGTGCTTTACGTTTACAGACAGGGGGGTACTTGAAGTGAATCTTTATTTTGGACTTTGTGTGACCGATTTATGTCAGTTTCACTTCAGTCCCTTTGCCCCTCTCTTTGCAAATAAGTCGGGCATAGTATAAGGAGACCAGAATGTCTCACAGTGTGAATTATGGGTGGGTGAGCTGGCACTGTCTTCACCTCAGTTTTTAATATAGCTTCTTCAGTTAGCTGTGGAAACAGCGTTTTTCCTAAGCTTGTCTGGCAAACCTTATGTCCTAGTCCCTCTCCTCTTGCAGATGCTGCTAAAGTTTCCAGGCTCAGAAAAGTTTGGAAGCGTGTCTGTCCGGGAGGAAATCTTGCATCTCCTTGGGGCTGCTTTTCAAAGGCTTTCACCACAGCCGGAAGGAAAACCTTACATGTGAAAATAAAGCCAATTTCTTTTATTTTAAACATCAAAATGAATTAAGGGTTGTGCTCTGTAGGTGTCCATGAATTCACAGGAATATTTCTTTCCCATGAAAATGTAGTGGAATTAAAAAGCCAAATAAACCCACACCAGAAATCTGTCCTTCACCTCTACCAGTTGCAAGCTTTAAAAGCTGCAAAACAGAGTGGGGCCTTTTCAGGGTTCACACTGAGAAGTTGTTGAAAAGTGTAACCAAGCGTGACTAATGACTACTGGGGTATTTGCATGGATTCTGTTTGCAAGCATCAAGTGTGTGAAACCAGATCATCTGAGGAAAAACGTAAGCAGCACAGACAGGAACTTGGAAGTTAAAAGGCTTGTGTAGTAGAGGACAATCACATCAACACAACCAGTGCCTTCTGATACTGGGCAGCTGCTCAGTTGCATCCGGTGAGAGGGAGGGTACATTGTTTACCTGCAAGGATTGATGTGATTAGAAACCAAGGTGTAGTAGAAAGCAGATAATCGATATGTGCATTAATGCCACCTGCAAGTTACAAAATGAGTATTTGGCAGTAACCTGTATTATGAGAGTTATTTGTTCCACTGGACGACAAAAGAGATCACCAAAAGGTATTCAGTATGTGTTGCTCAGTGCTCCAATCTTCCCTGTTCCATAAGCACTATGCACCATAAAACAGAAATTCCAGAGATTCGTCCGGCTTTCATGCCCTGAGCAGCCGTGTGACGCCTTGCACGTATGACACATGAGCAGCTGTGTCAGACTTGCAGTCACATGAAACCCTTCAGCTGAGAAGGGCTCAGCTTCCCCCTTAAGCCTATGTCGAGGTGTGGCAGGGCTCCACTCAGGAAGAGGAAGGATGCTCTTTCCCTCACCATCCTTCTTCCTGGGAAAAGGATGTAGCTTTTCAATCTAGGCATGCTGGATCTCCAGCATCAGTGTAATTCTGCCTTCTTACCTGAATCAGGGAGAGAAGCCTGCACAGTGAGAACCAGAAGGATAGAATTTTGCACAGTCGGAGCTGGCAGGGGTGCAAGGGCTCACCCTGCCCTCCCTGGTAGGGGTGCAGCCCACAGGATAAAAACCTGCCTCCATCTGTCCCTCCCTCCTGCTGCCATCTGGCATTGCATAGCTCTGCAGAGGATGGATCACTCCCCATTCCCTCTCCTTGTCAACAGTGGTGTCCAGCTAAAAAAGCACAAGGCTTTTTATCTCATGACAACTTCAGACAAGAAGGGTCAGAAGTGTTCTGGGATTACGAAAGAAGATTCTCAAAKAAAACCTGTCTTTTTTTCTCATCATTTTTCCTGCTATCAATGAGAGATATAAGCCAAAGGCTCGATGAATTCATACAGAATTATGAGTACTGAATGAAAGTCTGACCGCCTCAAAGGCATTATTTCACTGGACTGCTGTATGCATTTACCAGCATCTCCAAGAGTCTCTCAGGGTTTCTTCCACTTCCATTTATTTCCTGTCCTATTCAAAATTTCAAAGTGTGGTAACCTTACAGGAAGGGGAGGGCAGGCCAGGGTCCATTTTTAGGCTGAATGTGATACCTCTGAATCTATTACAGCAACTGCAGTAAGGCAATACACAGCAATGGCTCTTCCCAGGAACTTAAATACAGTTTCTGTTGCCTTCCCACATCAGCTAGGAGATAGCAATGCCCACACTGGGGGGACAAAGCGAAGGGAGATACACATTGCCTATAAAAGACCTCCAGTCCAAAGGCACTATGGTATTGCCACAGATATTAAACATCTGGATCTAGAACTGGGTGATTGAGGTGCCCTCTCTATGCCCATGGTCCCAACCCAGGATATGTGGAATAATCTATGTAATTATATTCCCCTTAGTGCTTCAGAGAAGTCCCAGTGACTGTAATACATGCTAACTTAATCTTGGCCACAGAAAAATATGTTTCTAATTTACAAATTCGGCAATTTTTCAATAAAAGTTGTTGCACTTTGTCTGATCTATTCTCAAAATACGGAAGTGCTTGAAGCATGACCACCTGCAATAACAGATTACTGTTCCCTAAAATATTGCCATACACCTACAATGTGGAGGCGTAAAGCTTCTCTAAAAAAGATCTTTGTTATTTTTTCTGAAAGAAAGAAATGATCCCAAAGTAAAGCTGGTTTTCAGCAGCCTCTCTGCTCCCCAATGCAACTGGCATCAAAGTCTAATGAAAACCTGTTTGCGGACACTGGATCCGATCCAAGGTACACTATTGGCATATTCTAGACCCCTTGGGACATGACTCATATAAAAAACACAAGGCTGTCATCAGATGGCTGGTGGCTCAAATAAATCAAATTTACTTTGAAAATTGAGGCATACCAAAATTTTATTAGGTGAAACTTTGGCATTTCTTATAGCCAACTTGCACATATATATTTTTATTACTTACAGCAGTTTAAAAGTATGCTACCAATCATATGCAAAACAAGACGCGATTGCAAAAGTACATTTTTTACTGGGTGGCAGGAGGAACTGTGTTGTTTTCTTTTAAAAGCCCTGAATAGTGCTGCATGTTTGTTAAAGGTGGCACAGCAGAACGGGCCTCTCTGTTTATTTTCCTGCGAGTGGCTGGGCACACATCCTCAGTTTGTGGTCTCAAGCCCTGACTTCAAAGAGCAGCTTCTCCTACAAATAATTACTCACTAAAGCTATCAACTGCAATACAAAAATTACATATAATGTTTGCAACGTATATTTACAAGAAACAGACATAAGTGCTGCTGCAGTCCCTTGATGGTTCAGGAGGGACCTGATCTTCAGGCTTAAAGAGGCTGTTCCCTGGCCACAGGCCAGCAGCCACTCCTGGCTCAGGTGTATGGGGCTGTGGAAGGTCCCCTTCCCTGCACAGAAGTTTCACCTGAACATGAGGAAGAACTTCTTTACTGTGTGAGTGATCAAGCACTGGAACAGATTGCCCAGAGAGGTCGTGGAGTCTCCCTCAGTCGACATATTCAAGAACCATCTGGATGCAATCCTGTGCCATGTGCTCTGGGATGACCCTGACTAAGCAGGGAGGTTGAACCAGATGACCCAGTGTGGTCCCTCCCAACCTGACCCATTCTGTGATTCTGCAGAATCTGCAGTTAGCCACACCCACAGAGACTCATTGCTTGCTTCAACACCAAAGGCACTATCAAATGCAGCAAGACAAAGGTCTGATTCCTATAATCCTCCAGCACATTAATTAAAATAAAGGCAAAGACCGTATTTTGGAAAAGAGTACATGCTTTTGGAACGTATGATAGAAGCCAAATCCACAAATTAGAAGAAAATACATTCATTTTTAAAAAATCTCTCTGATTTCCTCCTCTTCAGACAGAAGAGCCAAACTCCCACTGACATTTCTAAACTTAATTTATGCAAGAAAGCTGCAAGATAGCCTCTGCYTTAAACTAATAACAAAAGGAGTAGAAAGCTGTAGATTTGGTCTAGTTTTCCCTCAAACTGCAATGACGGTCTATGGGAATATATTCAGATATAGTCCGAGAAGGATGCTGGCTCTGCTCCAAAATAACTTAATTCACTGTGCAAACACAAAGAAAGGGAAAATAATGGCACTGTAGATAAAAACCACGAGATTGCTGTATCTGACAGTATGCAGCTTTGGGACCAAGATATTCTTGGCCAAATGCTGACACTGCTGCCACACAAAAATGAGCCACTGAGGTACTCAGGCGCTGGTTCCCGGGGAGCGCTGCGGTCTGGTGTTCCACCTCAGTGGAGATTGGGGCTGCTTGCTCAGAGGAGCTCACCCCTGAAGCAGGTGCTTCTCAGCGTGGTGAGATTCTTCCTGGAAAAGCACAAAGTGTAAATCAAAACAGAATTTGGCCCCAAATATGAAACCCCATGAACCTTAAAAAATGGAGTGTTCAGTGGTAAAAAGGAACATTTACAAGGAAGTGAGAAGGCACTGCCTTGGCGGTGTGAGCTGAGCCCTTTCAAGACTGCTGGGCAGAGGGTGCGATTCTTACAGATCCTCAGGATTGTTGGACTTGTCTTTCTTTGAAGCAAAAGCCACAAAAATCTATTTTACTTTCATGGGAAGAGCAAGGCCAGGGCTGAGCTGCTGCCTCCAGAGTCTGCCGTGATAGACTGTCTGACCAGTTCTTCTAGGAATCAGAAACTAGTCCACTTTCCATTTTGTCAGACAAAGAAACATTGCCTGAAGCTAACAAAAGTTACCTCTGATATACAGCATTTACATCAAATTTAAAGCATGAATGTTCAGGAAGCAACATCCTCCCTTTACATGTTCCTAATACAATGGGCTGTGAATGTTTTTCCAATGGAAATGTGAGGTCTCATCCAAAGAATTTGAAGAAACAGTTCCTTTGATATTAGAGGACTTTATCCTTAGCCCTTAATTCCATATGTTAATGGGTGTGATTGTTTAGTCTGGAGCTGGATGTAATAGCACTCCATAGACTTGAGAAATTTCTGCAAAATTCAGTCTTCTTCTCTTATCATGAATGGACACATACTTCCTCTTGAAATAACAGAAAACTGAGTCATTAATGGAGACATCAGCAGTATTTAGTCACTGAAATGCAGTGTTGTGACTTAAAATTTATCCCCACAGATATTTGATCAGCTTCCAGGGGAAAAAAAAAAAGAAAAAATGTAACAAAAATAATATTAATATTATGAACTTGCAAGTGAAGGAGAAATAAATTCTGGTAGCCTACGGGTCTCTTGAGATAATCTCTTGTCACTTCGATCCACTGCTTGAATATTTTCCAGTATTAGGGTTCTCTATCTCATTGTTTTGGCTGCTCTACATATTTCCACGATTTTCTTCCCCCTAAATAAAACAAAAAAAAATCATCAGGTCATAAAATGTTTCTACAATTTAATTTAAAAAATAATATTTACTGTCTGCACAATTTAAATTTGGCCTGCTTTACATTTGCATCAGGATACAGACTTTAATTACACGATCACATAGTATTTTCCCCCACAGGATTGCAATATTTTCGTTTGCAAAATAACTTTTTTGCCAAGTCCTTAATTTTTGAGTGATTGACTCTGAGACTGGGAAAAGAGCTGCAGCTGAGAAAGGGAGGTTTGCTCTTGTTACCTAAATATCCTAGGATCTGTTCCTCAGATTTCGCCTTTCAGCCATGACTTCCTTTCCAGCTCACCTCTAGTTCTCCCTCCTAAATCCTCTTCTGATCTATCCTTCCTTCCTTCCTTGTTTCCATCTCTCAGACCACGCCTCTTGCCTAAGTAGTCCCACATTTCCTTTCCACTCGCCCGTGATCCTACAGGAAACATCTTGCTGCCATAATGTGTCTCTTTCCTTTCCACCTGGCTGCGCTAGGATCAGATCAGAGGACTTCCTCCCCCTCTTCCGGAGGGATTCCCTGGCGGGTGGCTGCAGGAGCACAGGAGGCGCTGCGGGACCAAGGCTGAGCTGGGACATGCTCATTGCCTGAGCGGTGACACCTGTGCAGCCTGMGAGCAACGTGAGCACGCTCAGCAGCACTGCGCTCCTCCAACTGATCCAGTAAAAACCCTGCCTACAGGAACAGCCCTTTTCCCAAAGCTTAGCTAGTCTGGGCAAGCTTTCACAGGACTAACTCTCCTAGAAAGGCCACATAAGAGGGGATGGCTTATCCAGTGTGATTTACCAGTTTCTTTAAGAGAAGCAGAGCTGTTTATTTTTTTTCTCCTAGTCCAGTCTTGGCTGTAGATATAGATATGGATAGGAATAAGGCCATACATTTTCTTCTGCCTTAATAAATGCTCAACTGTTTGTTAGAAGATTCACCCGATCACAGATGACCATTTGGAATATTCAAATCATAATTTCGGAGAGTTGTTAGCAACTGAAAATGGGATCTTGTGTCRGGATGTGCCAATATTCTTAGCAAATGGTAGTACAGGTAGAACTGCAATGTCACCCTAAACCCCCACTCCACCCATGGAGTTATTTGACTGTAAGTATCGGCCCAAACCCCAACCTTCCTCTCAGTCCGCTGTGGCAGTGATAGATAACAACGGTGTCACATGTGAATGAACTAAAAGAAGCCACCAGGAGACCCTGCTGGTAATTTAATTTATGGGTGAATACTTCTAACACCCAGTAAAGAGATGATGGGGCAGGACCAGAGACAATCTCTACCTCCTGACTCAGACTAGACACAAGGGACTTGCTACTAAAGCACTATAGGTGAATTCTGCATCCCTAATCTTCAAAAAAAATCAGCTTTCAGAGCCTCTGATATTGTGGGAGTATTGTTTGGAGGGAACACTGCTTTATTTACAATCTTTTTTTCACAATTTCAAATTTTTCTTTGCCATGAATTACCAGCAAATGTTTCAGAAAGCTGCATTTATGCTATGGTCTCCCAGCTCTGAAATACTTGCATTAAGTTCCTTGTCCAAGGCATGGCACGTTCTACTAGACCTTGAAAACTGAAGCTGGGGCATGCAAGTTTCACAGAAAATAATAGAAAATTAGTAGAGGTGAAACATTCATGTGCAGCTGGAGACTGGGTCCACAAGGACCTCCAGCTCTGCAGAAAACCTGTCACAGTCTTGGGGTTTTAGTCTAATTAAAGCGAAGCTGGAGGCTTTGCAAAAGTAATTTCTTTTCTACATACATAGCTATTTCATGAACCAGACTTAATTCCTCAGTGCCAAATTGCATTTCAGAATGTGTCCTTGCTAAATAGAGTGAAATGTATTTCCATTTTTCGTAACAGAACCATATTTTAGCTGAGGGGGAGGCAGAAGTTCCAGTACCATTTCCTGAAGTTAACAGCAGACCTGCCATTAATTTCAGTGTCCCAGGGTTTAAGAAAAGAGATAACAGACCCTCAAATGGTTTTAAGTTCATTGAAATGTTAATCCAAAATGAAGCATATGCCATTCAGTTGAGATGCAGGTTTACACAGCTGAAGATGACAAGTTTAGTTTGACTGAAGACCGGAGGAGAAAACGATGCCTCCTCCTACATGATCTGCCCCCTGAAGAAAACATCTGCCTGCATGTTTAACCAGGAATGTGAACTGCTAATATAATCTGACCTTTAGACAAAGGGAAGAAGATCACTCCAAYGTACAAATACAGAACAGGCTAGAATGCAATGTACTCTTGACTGTTTTCTGCACGTGTGGATAAAAACAAAATGAAAATATATAAAGGACTGAAGGACATGATTGCTTAGTGAGTCAGGGCTTCCAGGCACTGAGGAGAAAATATGAGACTTTAACTTCAGCCTGGTGTAATTCTTGGAAATTATCTGAAGTGAATCCACTGATGACTTTGTAGAAATAACAATGTGTATCAGGGCTGTGAAATCTTGTTTTACAACCAAATTCAAGCAATCTCCAATTTAGTCCAAAGATCAGCACTTTCTATGAAAATAGGCTTTTGAGAGAAGGACTTTTCGTAATGATCCTTTGAGACCAAAGAACTTCTAGGATCTAGCTGATTAAACTTAATACTCAGTACAGTGTAAATGATGTGGGAGATGTCACTAGCCTTCTGTTTGGAGGAAGAGCAGGAAATAGAAGAGATCAGATAGACTGGATAGGACTCTTGTTCTTTGGGTAGATGGCATAAGGAAGAGTATAAATTTAGTTATTTTTCTGCTGCTTAGTACCTAAAATGCGTTTTGAGGCACTTTGAGGCACCTGAGGGATGCACAGTCCCTCCCTTTGCATATTCAAGCAATGGCTATGCACAAACCCAGGAAAAACCACAAGTAGGCACAAGTAAAAGACTTTACTTCTGTGGCTGGTGAGCATGTTTTCGTACAGTGACACAATCCAGCCCTTCCATCATGAGACTCACTGCCTCTGTAATGGTTCACGAAATGATGTTCTTTCAGGATGTTCTTTCAGGCCTACTTTTTTGAGTAATGAGAGTTAGTTCATTATGGGTGTGACATCAGAGAGACTGACTGGAATGATCCAAGTCTGAGTCATTTAAAGTTGCTGACAGCAGCTGAGGCAGTTGGTTTCAGAAGGGTCACTGGAGGAAAGCTCTCAGTTTTCTGGAGTCTTAGAGGTCTGTTAAAAGCAGCCATCAGCAGACCAGATCAAGAGTCATCTTAGGTCTGCCAGGCCCTTCCTTGCCTGATAGCACCAGCACATCACATTCAAAATGCTGCTGTACTATAGACTGGACATGTTTGGTCTTCTCACATTGACATGTCAGTCATCCCATAACTGTCTGATGGTCAAGATTTTCTGTTTACCCTGGATTTATTATGTTTGCATACAGCTAGCATGGATTCTTTAACCACACAATGCACAATTGTAACTTACATACTATTAAACTCTGCCTAATTTCGCTGCAATGGTCATCAATTTCTCATTGAAATCCTTCTGCATGTTGAAAATGCCTCCTCTCTGCTAGATCCTTCATCCGCAGGAGCTGCGACCTCTTGCCTTGCTGGTGGCAGCAGATGTGGGCCATCTGCCTGGTTCAGGCTGCCTGCACTGCCTGCACTGCCTGTGGGAGGTGCAGTCTTGTCCCAGGGGATGTGGGGATGTCCCTGATGCCAGCCAGTGGAACCTTGGAGCAGCACACCTCGATGAGCCCATAGGCTGGCTCTGCCTCTATGAGAGTAGTGGGGCCCACAGTACCAAACCATACACCCAGCTGCAGAGCTGGATATTGCCCACAGGATTCTCAAGTATTTAGCATAATCTGCCTTTTTTTTTTTTTTTACATTCTCTGTAGCCACAGTCACTGCAGCAAGGGTTTCCTCTGTGCATGGTTTAGCAGTGCTGAAGTCACATCCAGATATGCTTTTGAGCAGACCCTGATGCTTGTATTGTAGCTACAAGCAGCAGACTGTGAAATGAGCTCTGCATTAAGGCTTGCTCCTTTAATTGCAAAGAAGTCCAAACGCTGCTTAATTGAGTGTAGAGCTGCTACACTGTTCTCCAAAGTCTCCAGAACGCGATTTGGGGTCCTTTGCTCTTCCCCTTCTGGAAAGGTAGTTGTTCTTTTTTGTGTAATTTTTTTTCCATTGTTTTGCTTGTGCTTGAACATGCTTTGAAGATTATTTGCCACAAGAAGAAGGGGGAAAAAAGCATAGTGCAAGAGCTGCCTGTGCTGTCTGCCTCATCACCAGTTTATCTGCTGTAAAGATTACCAGATGCTGTCAGAGCACCCTGGCACCTTAGCAGTTGTCTTCATTGCAGGAGCCATTTGTAGCACAGAAGGGATCAAGTCAGCTTCATTCAATTGCTGTTTTTCTAGTGCCTTCATTTTGCATTTCCCTTAGAGCATCATTAAACTCTTTTAAACTAGTAGTACTCTGTTAATTTCATTAATCCAGTCACATATTCAGAAATTGCTTTTTCTATTTTTTATTGTTATGATTCAGTTTATAAAAAGAGAAATGCTTCATGCTCGCCCGTGACTTTTGGGACAGGCGATTTTGTAGAATTTCCACAGTCCCAGCAAATGCTTTGTCTGGGGGTTTAATAGGAGCTGTTAAACTACACAGCAGGTTGTACCTTTTAGCATCTATTACACTCAGTAAACCCAGCACATTTTTCCCATCAGTTACACTCTCTGTGATTATACACTGCTCCAGTCTCACTATAGGTGGGCCAGGCCTCCTCTGAGCAATTTAACAAGTCATTTTCCCGCCAACAGCCAGACATATTAATGCTTCTCAAAACACACAGACACGCTCACAAACACGCACGCTCGGGCACACAGGCGCAGCCCTGCGCCGCTCCCTGCGGTTGCTCCCTGGCATGGGATCGGGGTTCCGCCTTCAAAGCCAGCAGCTGGAGCTGTGACGCTTGGCCCAACATCTGCGCCATACAGGCGGCACACGCCGGAGCCGCTGGCTCGCCACGCGCTGCGCAGGAGCTCCCCAGGCTCGGGCCGCGCCTCCGGGCGCAGAGGACAGGGCGGCGGGAACGCCCCGGTGCCTCCGCCGCACCAAAGCCGAGCGCTCCGCTGATGTGCCCACGTGGAGTGCTGGTGCACTGGGACACCACGCTGCCAGCCTATTTTGAGCGTGGGTTGAGCCTGCCGCTGCTACAGCAGCGTTTGAACGACTCCCGGGTTACAGGCGGTGATCAAGGGAGTTTAGAGGGTTCCTGCCCTGTCCCAACACCCTGCAGGGAGTGGGAGGTGTGGTTCACCCGGTAAGAGCAATTGGTCCTTCCGATTGATGACTGTGCTGAAGAGGTACAGATGAGATTTTTCAGCAAATCACACAGAATAGGAAATACACACTGCAGTGAACATCCTCTCTGAGGACATCCCAAGAAATTAAAGAAAGGTTTTTTTACTTTATTTGAGCTGTTCTTGGAAGAATAATAGTTGGCCTGTGCTCAAAGCCCATGCCTGTGTCCTCATCTTGTTTATTTTACTAGGATAGGCATGGTCCTAATTTTTCTGTTGATGACACTGGGATGACTAAGAGATTTTTGACAATTTTAATGTAAAAAATTTTCTGTCCAGCTCAAGTGAGTTTCTGGATTCCTGCTGCTACATATAAATATAGCTGATAGGAAAACAGATGACTGATTTTAAAAAGCAAGGCATCTCAAGTGTTAGTGCACCCACTGATAGTCCCTCTTTTCATGGATCAGGTAGCTATTCAATCTTGCAGCTCGCTTGCTTTTTACAGAAAAGGACATCTTAGAAGTTTTTCTGCTTTAAACCTCAGTGAAACGTAGTGACCACTGCAGAACAGCCTGGCAGGAGGTAATGCTACAACTTCATGTGAGAATCACAGAGGAAGGTCCTTGGAACTGGTGTTCAGCAGAACACCCTGCACTGAGCAATCGTGAACTGTGTAGAATGTTCTTTCTGGAGGGAAAACTGATTTTTTAGAGGCTGGGTTTTCGCAAGGGAATTTTGGCAGTTAGACTCTCATGATTCTCCATGCTGGGAACTTTCATCAGCTACAATAAAAATAAGAGGAATTGACACGTGGGATTTCTGTGTCCTGGAAAAAGCACAGAATATGGGGCCTACAAGGCTAGTGCTAAGCGCCACTGAAACATCTCCTTTCATCTCCTGGACACGATAAAGATGGTGAAAGTATTTTCATTTGTGCCTCTGGGCCCAAACCTGCATGGTGAAGGACCGTCCTGATTTCCCATTAGCTTCAGTGAGATTTGAGGCTGGTTAGCAAAGGGGAATCTTACACTTGTCAAAAAGCACCTTAAGAGCAGAGGGGATCCTTTATGCAAGAACCTGATGAGAGCAAGACGTTTAAAGTGTTTTAGCACACTGAGGTACAGTGGGGAATGCATTTGTGAAACAATAGGTCTAGTAAATTGGAGACATCTTTCTGGGTTTTTTTCTCTTTTCACCACAGTTTTGTTAGTTTCTGTTAAAACATTTAACAGATGTCTAATTGACACAGTCAGAAATAGTTTTCCAATCATGCATCACTTTAATTATCTGATGGTCTTTTCAGATCTCTCATGGATACTCCATTTTATTGAGATAAATTATTTGCTGCATTTCAAGCTTCACTGCTTGAATTCTGCTTATCTTCTCATTACTTCTCCCATGGGAAGACTTTGTAAGAAAAGTGGGAGGGGAGAGGAGAATAGAAGACAGGACAGGACTTCATGCTATTTCAGCTACAAAGGTCCATTTTTCAGAAGATTTCATTTGAAAGTTGAAGTCTGAGTGCAACACTTTGTATTTTAATGAATCAGCGGCATAACTCTGACCTAATGGGAAGTGTTTCATGATACATGTGACTTGGGATTTTGTATCTGTGTGAACATCCTGTTCTCAGCTGCATATCCCAGAGCCATATTTGTGAGAGGAGCCTCTGACTGTACATCCTTTGTTCTTGGTTCTTTGTTTTGCGTATATAATTTCCAACTTTAGCAGAGATAGTGCAAACTTTATCAATGATAAAAAAAATGTTTAAGTCAATCATAAAGTTGTAATCCATGACAGTATAGACAGGATTTTGCCCAAGGTAGAAGGTACTGGATTTTTCTTTTTCAAAATTATGATATCACTCCATCCCTAAAATAATTTAATGAAAGATAAAATGCTCAGCATCTCTGAAAAATTAGCTTGCAAAAGCCTGAAATTCTATTAAGCACCATCACAAAGAAAAAGGTACCTCTTGAAGATATGTTCTCTATGTAATTTGCTTTCTAATGAGGGTTGATACTGCAAAACATTTGACAGTTGGGTTTGAGGAGCACAAAAAAGCAACCCTGTAGGTGTCATGCTGTAAGGCATATCACAGGACACCTTTAACCAGTCATGTTTCCCTAACTGCAGTAATGCTTTTTTCAGTAACATTGTCATGCCTTTAAAAGACTAACCTCTAGGGATAGATTAAAAAAATAATTTGTCAAAAGCTATTTGGAGGGATTTTTTTTTTTCCTCCCTCTTCTGAAATAATCTAAGCTTTTTTTTTTTAAGGTGATAATGTCACTGATGACATTCACAGTTCTGGTCACTGGGGGACATCCAGATCAACATTTCTCTAACATTTTAAGCCAGACATCACTGTCCATGCTCTTCCCACCTCCCTAAATTTTCCTTGGGTTATCATCTGTCCCTATCATCAAATTTTCCATTGGAAATACTATACAGGTCCTCTGGTTTCACAGATCACCCTTGCCACAGAGCTTACCCAGTCATTCATGCCTCCATGCAGGTCTTTTATAGAAGCATTACTCTAAATGCTTATAACTTGTATGAAGGATGTTAATGATCTGTAAACCCAAAGTGCATGTTCAAGTGTCCAGTTCATGCTTGGCAACAGCTGAAGGATTTGGGACCCAAAGAGACTCCATGTTGATCTGGAATGGCCTGGGGTTTTCTATTCTATCTTGACTGAGGACAGGCTCTTACAAGTGGGATAGTGTGATCTACTCCACAACATTGCTGCTGGAGAGGGGTAAAAGCTTCAGAGGCATGAGAGAAGTCTACTTTCCRTGGCAAGGTGATGGTATCAGCTAAGCTGCATGCTGGTTAAATATGTTTAATCAGCAACAGGTATAAAAAATTAAATAAAATTAAAGAAAAGGAGGCTTAACAGTAAAGAAACTAGTCCTTCCGAATTCTTACCACACCTGGTATGTAGCATGTAATTTAGCAGATGAAATCATTTACCCCTTATGACTGCATTATAGATATACATTAGATTTGCCTTTTTAAGAAAGGGATGTTAACAGCCTTCAATAAAATTGGGACAAATAGAGTAAACAGGATGGCATATAAAGTGTGATACAGTACGCAGAGGGCAAAGTATGTTTGAAGGTTAGCTTATTAATAAAACATGGCTGGCCTTGATTTCGTTTATAAGAAATTTAAGACATTTATCAACATCTGTCTGAACCCATTTCCAGTCTCTTTGGACTCTGTTGTGGATAAGCTGATTAATAAAAGATGATGCCTTAGGAAGGAAACTTAGATCTTGCAAGCAATGACAAAAGAAAATTCAGTGCTTAATCTACATATGAAAGGAAACCGGGAAAGTAAACTAGTTTACCACTACATCCCAGGATGCCAACCTCTTATAACATTTCATCTGACTTAGTTTTGGCTGGAGTCTGGAAAAGTAAGAAAGAATTCCAAAAATTAAGTGTGGAATTAATTTACAAGAAAGATCCTAGTGCTCACTTACGGAGACTCTGAAATCTAATCCCATTCCCTTGTGGCTTCCTCCCCTCAGTGTTTTTAACTTTGCAGCTTTCTGTGTTTGTTTTTCATTTGTCTCCTTGATCCTTTAGTCTTTCCTTTCCCTTAGGCTAGAATAAAGTTCTAATACTAAACAAGTGCCACACTTTGCTTATTGATAGTTGTTGCCCAATAAAACGTTGCCCTCGGAAGCCAATTAGTGAAATATGTTTCTCGTAATAACCAGTAATTTGTTTAATTTTCATGCATTCTTGCCTGATAGTCACCCAAAGGGATGCACACGCATAGTTCCTGCATCTGGGACACAGAGGCAGCCCAGCATAGCTGTGTGGTGCAGGGTGCTCCCTGCACAACCACTGGCACCCCAGGTGTTATGCCTGCCTGAAGTCTAACATTTAGGTATCACTGGCATTCAAGGAACCTCCTCCTTACTCCATGGGTTCAGAGATTTATTCTGTTCCATCACCGGTRTTTGGAAACTGGATTTTGCAACCCATCCTCCAACCTCTCTCTCAAGGATAGCCTGAAAAAGCAGTCACGGGAAATAGCTCCTGGAGCTATTCTTCTTCCCTGTTTCATTTTCACCAGGGTGCTGCTGCAAGGATCAAGCCAATACAGATTCACTACCTTTTCCCTAAAAAAAGGGTGGTTGCAGATGCCTTGCCTTCTGGGAATTTTCTCCGGCCTTTGACAACCATCAGGCAGGAAGGGAAAAATCCCAGACTGAATATTCAGTTCAGAGTTTCAACATGTGGGGAGGCAGCCAAACATCCCCCTCCTTAACACTTCATGGCCTGGAATACACTCCCATGAGCACTGGGCATTTGAACTCATGTCTCACTTCCCAAGGGTAGCTGTGCCAACCAGTAAAACACTGAGGAAAGAAAAGCATATTTGGTGGCTCCTCATTCAGCTCTGGAAAAGATGCTGAGCTTGTCAGGGACAGCAGTAGCTTGAACTAAACAGGCCAGAAAAAAACCCAGACCCTGCAGGCTTTCCATAACAAAAATATGTACATACCAACACAAAAGGAATATTGAACTTTATGAAAGTTGAGAGGGGAGTGATATTTCTCTGCAACCAGGAGAGAACCCATGAATGTCAGTGAAGTGGAACGTGCATTACTGTTACATTTCATTCCTGCTGTAAATCTTGCCCAAAGAGGTTAATAGTGCCTTGTAACAAGACATTTTCCTATCTATTTATACTAACTTTTAAACTGAAAATTACACAAAGTTGCAGGACAAATCCAAATTTTCTTGAATGGTGCACTGAGAGATTCAAATTTAGACCCTCTTTCCGTGCCAGCTGAGAACTGAAGACTGATGCATATTTCTGCAGAGCGGGAGATCAGCTTTTGAAGGCTCATTTTACAAGGAAATATCTCTGGATGCCATTTCATCCTTGGAAAGAGAAGTTTGTTCCTTGGGGTAGTTTTAAATGATACTGAAAGCTACTTTAGATTAACTTTGATTTAAACAGATTAAGCAGACACTGTGGAAAGGACACGCTGAGCCAGATTCTACACTGGGTTAAATTGGCATGGTGCTCTCAAAGACAAAAGAGCCACAATTAATACCAGCTGAATATCTGGCCCATTGCATTTAAAGACCATGTCAGAGACCACCTACCCTCTAACACAGCTTATAAACATGGTTGAAGACATTTAGAGCCTGTTATGCTAGCTGGAAATTCCCTATCTGGTTTCTGCATCAATGAAGGCACCAAAACAAAGATATTGAACCCACATCCACTTGTCATATTGTATATACAGATTCTACCCAAATATGTGGGATCATATATATATATATATATATCTCAAGGATTTGGAGGATTGTCCATATAACTCAGGCTCCAACTCACTCAGGACTCAGTTAAAAAACTGATTTATTAAGGAACAAATAGGGCAATGTAATTTTTTAAAATGTTGCTGTAATCACTCTTGGAGCACATCACACCATATGATCAGATCCTTTGATAGCAAATACCGATAGCACGTTCATGTGCCCTTTGTTGCAGTTTTGAATTACACTCCAAGTGTATTTCTCCACAGTCTGTAGAAGCAGTGGAGTTATAATATTGGCTCTTATTCTACATTCTTACCAGTCAAGATCATTCATTGATTCCTGGATGTGAGGATCAATGGTGGTGGCCATATGGCTTTSGAATGATCTGTTGTCTTTTCCATAATGGCATTGTGGCTTTGTGTTTCCCCAGCAGTGATTAATAGACACAAACATGCGTTATGCACATGTTGATAGATTTAGATGAACTTTTGAATTTTCATGGCTTTCTTCTCTCTCCCCTCTCCCGCCTCCCACCCCCTCTTTCTTTTCAGGAGGTGGGGAGAGGAAGAGTGATTCTGCATCGAGAAAGTGAGAACCAGGTCTTTAACGAATATTCACCTCTTGAGGACATGGTGTGATTTGATCAGCGTGGCTAGAAGACAGACAGACACCCCATCTAGATGCCCAGGGATAGTTATGACACTTTTCCCCAGAAGGACTATCTGGCTGTGTAAGGACCATTTAAAATAGGCAATCCCATGCTGGAGGACAACAAATGCCTTCAAATGCCTCTTGCTGCTAACCATGTGAGAAGGATGTACAGTGGCAAGCTAACCTCACACTTCTGATCTCCAGCAGCTCTAGCAACCAGGAGGCACCACTCTGACGGAAGCAGGTTTGCTTCCCCTGCCACAGCTAATGGAGGCATGCCATGTCCCAGGTCTTTTTCCTGGGGGGCAGAGAAAGGATAGATAGATAGATAAGACTTCATCCCATGTCCCAGAACTCTCCATTGGAAGGTGTGGGGTGAGCACCAGGAGTCGATATTCTTTGGGTACTCAGGGTATACCAATAATGGACTAACAAGCCTGTCCACCAGGCTGTTCTTGCCTACCTTAAAACTGAGGAAAAAAAAGCTGTTTGGTTAATCCTTTCATTAAAGTTTGAGGTAAAACTGCACAGCACCAACATAGAGTCCAGAGAGGAGTGGAGAAGGATGGATGGAGCACACAAAAAGGTATCACAGAAGTGTTCCTGAAGTAACCATGGCCTCTGCATTGCTGTCACAGGCTCTGGCAAGGTCACCTCATCTTGAGAAAGACATTGAATAGTTGTTCCGTAGAAATTCGCAACTCGGGAGCCTGGACTTAGGAGTCCCTCCCCATCCTGTGCGATGTTTCTTTTTCCTTCCTACCTTCTGGATTGATTAAAATGGTCAGAATCCACGAAAAAACAAAGCTACCCACATTTTGTGTTTGTATCCCCTAAAGGGTTGCCAAATTAATAAAAATTACATCTCAACATCTGCCTTGAGAAATGTTTGTGGTGCAGGTGGTGGGCGGCTGGGAGACAACAGAAGTACCACATGCTTTTGCTTTGCTCATTTGCTCTTCCCCTCTGGTCTTGTCACTCTATTAGACGTAGGATACTGGGCTGGACAGGCCCTTCATCTCACCCGCTACAGCTGTTCTCATGTTTGTAAGTTATGGGACTTCAAGCATTTCAAAAATCCAGAAAGAAATGGCTTGCTGCCCAAGTACCATGTGGGTTTTGTTTTCATCTTCAAAAAAAAAGATAAAATCCAAGATGTTCACAAGAAGTAACAGAAATTTTGCAAGAAAGCAACTTCTAGAGTGCATCAGATTCAAAGGGCTGTCGGTGAAGCATTATATGCAACCAAATATTTAAACACTTTCCAGGTTTTTCATCATGAAATATATGTTGCAGCAGATTGGACATCCTCTGAGGTGTTAAACAGTATGTATGTTTAGAAAGTCTCTCTCTCACTTCTGATCTTCTATGATAATACCCACACTGCAATAAACACTGGCAGCTCTTTGGGTGGCTTGGAAAGTGTTTCTCTGTCAGCCCTAAAAAAAATAAAATGTATAGTCAATTCCAGGAATTGTAGAAATATTCTGTTCCAGGTTGGAAATTTTCAATCTTTTCACAGGTTTCAGGAAACTCTAGAAATATGAAAAGAAAATGGCATCTACATTTTTAATTGAATTTGAGTTTTTTGAGGTTGACACCASACAAGCATTTCTAATCAGAAAACCTAAAGTGCTATGCATCAAAAAACATCTTGACAGGAGTAAAAAATGCAACCAGAACGTGGCAGCTGCCCAAAAGAAGGCAATGACCTATGAAACTTTTGGACTTTTTGTGAAGTTATTGAACGCAGATGGTCTGTTTGACCTAATAGAATGAAGAGTACAACATTCAACTCACTCATCACCCTGCACACACTCTACTCCGAGTGATAGGTTACTCTGGGAGTCCAGGCAGTGTCCATGAAAAAGCTGGAAAACTACCTTTGGTCACTTCACAGCCAGTGCTGACATCCTTCCTCCCTTTTTATGGGTATTGAGTGTGTTGGAGTGATGCAAGCCACTGTATCTGGGAAAGGACAAGTGCTGCATCTTCCCCGAGTGTGCACYGCAGATCCGGGGACCTCTGGAGTCCCAATCCGCCGTTGGCGACCCTCAGGAGGGCTGTAGAGCCACCATGCAAACACCCACAGTCCCAGGAGCGATCACAGGCCCAAATGCAAGTGGCTATATCCAGGCATGCACATCGAAGATGAAGAGACAGAGAGGGGCCTTTTGTATGGGTTCTGAAGGGTTTATTCCAGCAGAGGGTCCACGGACAAAAGACGATGATAGGGGAGGGTCCAGGGGTTTTATAGGGGTGCAATTAACCAATCAGGTTTAGGCAAAGGGGAGGGGGGAGAGTACAAACAGACCAACCAGATACAAGGTGGGAGGGAGCAGTRAGGGGGAAACCAAGGGGGCATCTAATGACAGAGAACTTTCTAGAACTTCTACATATTCAACAGGGTAATGCATATTCAAGAGGTCATACATAGAACAGGGTGGGGAAATAATGAACCAACTGTAGCTGAGCGGTTAACACAAAGGTCTGTGGGTGCTCACCTGAACCATCAAGGGAGATATCAAACCTCTGAGCCGGCCCACCATGAGTTTAATGCTGCGGTTCGGCCCTGTGGCTCGCCAACAACTTGGGCAGCAGCAGCCACCACCGCAACATTGGAGCCGAGCAGGGGATTGGACTTTAGCACAATTCATAGGAAGGAAGATGACCCAGCTGCTATCCTGTTGTGCCAAAGGAGAAATTTGCCTGGAGGTATGAGGACGGAGGTGACAGATACACAGCAAATGAAAAGAGAAATAGGCCATAGGGTGATGTTAAGGAATACTTGCCTGTGAAATGTTTCCTTTCATAAAATTTGAGCTAATATCTCAGAAAATGTCAGAAACCATTCTGACAGCATATAGAGGTCTATTTTTTCCTTTACTAGTTATAAGTTCTAGTAGATTTAACTACTTACAGTGAGTAATGCGCTACTAGAGTGTTCTAAACACCAATAAAACCTCACACTCTGGCATCAGGCTTGTGCACAGGCTGCTGGATGTCACATGGTGCCAGGGGATGAAAGGTCAAAAATTGAACATTTTTACATTTTGCTATTTTTTTTAAGAGATGGTAATGTTTTCATGCACATATGCATTCTAGTAGCTTAATGACCTCTATCCCAGACAGGAAAAATACAAAGCTCTCCTATTAAGTCGGAGTTTTCACAGTTTATAGAGAATACTTTGAGGACAAAAAAGTTTTCTTGGAACAATAACACAAGACTGCAACATGAAGACCAAAGAGGCTAGCTCTGAGGAAACAGAAGAAAAATTTGCAATATTTGGCACTTTCCCCGTGATATAAAGTGCATGTTATTCTCATTTAGCAAAGAGCTGACTTGAACAATAGAAATGTTTGTTAGTACATTCTGCTCTGCAGTGACTGTAGAAGAGTTTGCTGCATTTGCTTCTTAGAGGCTGTGGTTCTCTCATTTCACACCTTCCTCCAGATTAAATCTCTGCAGTATTATTTATGTGGCAGTATTAGATTCAATTTACAAATTACAGCCTGCTGCAAAATGGAACTGTTCTTTTCCCTAGAGGTACCAGAAACAGTTACATTAATCTTCTTTTAAAAAATTATTCAGGGGCTTTCAACATGCTGCCAAGAGCTCCCTCCCAGATTCCTTTGTAGTCCTGTTTTTAATTGTAAGAATATCTGCAGAAAATATAATATGTAAGGCCTGGATCCCAGTGGAACTCCATGCTGGCAGAAGTCCTGCAGTGAGCACCAGATGGGTGGATTTGGGTTTATTTTATCTCTTCCAGCTCAGTTCTGTACATGGAACATGACCTAGGGAGGTGGTTCATTGCTGGGTCACAGAGAAGGTTCTGGTGGGGCTCTAGTGGTAGAGGTGACTGCAGAGGCATTGCCACTGAAAATGTGGAAAAAGCCATGACACTGAGTACTCCCCTCTGACCATCTTGCACCTGCCTCTGCTTGTGCCACACAGTGGAGAGGCCCAAGGCTGCTTGGAAAAGCTGCTTCACGGGAGGTTTGTGCTGACTGTGAGGTCACCATGCCAACGTCGCCGTGGGGGATTGTCCAGAGTGCCACGCCAGAGCCCTGCCCGTTGGGTAACCTCCCCAGGAACTGGCACCAGGTGCTGTGGTGCGCAGTGTTGGGAAATCTCTGTTCATGCCCCAGCAGTCTTCACAGAGACATTACTGGTCCTTTTCCTTCTGCTCCAGCTGTGTCTTGAGCTCGGTGGCCTAAGGAGAGCCAAAAAATCCTCAGCCAAAAAATCCTCATCCCCCTGACAGTGGGGCTGCTGCACCACCTGCGTAGGACTGAGAGCCTGGCGTGAGCCAGCAGTGAGACAATAACCTGTCCTGGCTGGACCAGAGACAGCCTGTTTGGGTGAGGCATCATGGTCTGCTGAGCACAAGAGCTTGGATGAGATGAAGTGATGGTCTGTCCTGCTCTTCCTTTCTAAGACGATGGCATTCTTTTGTGTCATCATTCTTCTGCTGATGTCAGGACTTCACCAACACAAGCAGCAGCCTCTTGGGAGCAGAGAGAACCTATGTCCTGGGTCAGGTAGCGTGATCAGGAGGCAAGCACCTAGTCAGCTCACAAGGAAGAAAAAAAGGTATTTTTAAAAGTGTGTTCCAAGTTGACATTGTAAGACAGCTCTGTCCAAAATCTCCTCCAGGAGATTTCCTATGGAAGCAGCTCCCAGCTGTTCGGGTGCTTTTGCCCAAGTCTGGTTCATACAAGCACTGCCTCTTCAGAGCCTCCCCAACCTGAGCTTTTAATCACCTCAGGCTGTACCAATCAGCTGCTTCTCCCCCCCATACATTGCATAGAGGAAAAGAGGGTAAACCCCACAGAAGAAAACAAATGCCTTCCATAAATATCCATGAGGTATGAAAGGAACTTCTGCGAGTCCATTACTAAATGTTGATGGTTAAACTCCTGGTAATGAGACATTATGAGACAGATGCATTCAATAAGTATTTCTGTTCTGGTGGATCAAAGCTGGAGGAAGTATCAGTATCATATGATGTTGATGAAATGTTTTCTGATCTAACAGTAAACTGGGAGATTGCAAGTCTGCTCAGCTCTGTTCAATTCAGTAAGGCTGTATTAACTGTCCCCAAGACTCCTTGAGGAACAGCTAAGGATCTTACTCTTTCTTTAGGAAGGTGGTGAATGCTATGTCTGTAATTTAAAAAAAAAACGGGTGAGAGGGACAACCAAAATAAATGCAAGCTGACTAGCCTAGCTTTCATTTGAGAGTGGCACATAGGAAATGGTGGATACTGAAGGCAGAAGTAAAAATCTGTGCCAAGTACTATGACTTTGGGGAGGCTGGAGCTTGTCAAATCAACCTGATTTTATTCACTGAAAAATAATTTCAACAAATGCAGGTCTGACAAACTAGTTAACTGATTGCAAAATTCCAAGAAATAGCATTTTTAAAAGTACCTACCAGACTTCAACATAGATACTTTATGGGCAATTATCAATGGGTGGCGACTTTCTGGAAGGGAAACTACCCCTTTCTCCTTTCCACCCAGCGTGATCTTTATTTAAATCCCAAATACCACATAAATGATTGCTAACACATTTTTTAGATGACACAGATTTGAAAGCAGTAAAGATGACAGTACTCTTGTGAGTGAAGGCGATCTGGCTCACTTCATAAGCTGGGTCTAACCAAATGCAACCAAATACAGGTTCATATTTAGAAACGAAAGTGTATAAACTACGTTTACAGGATGAGGCACCGCATCGCAGGAAGCAGAAAAGGACTGTGGAAATTGTTACAAATAATCGATTATCCATGAATTCCTATAATAGTTTTGTGGTTAAAAAGGATAATATGATAATCAGAAATACAGAGGTGAGGTCTGGGAATGGGAAGGAGATATTCTGTCTGTGTAAGGCAGAATTAGGACCACTGTTGTAGTGACCACTAGAGTGGATAGAGAAGCCAAGGAAGGAATAGTTGAATCTTTATATAAGACACATTTATTCCATGATTATTTCATGATGGATTATCCCAGAAAAATAGCTTCTAAAAGCATTTCCATGAAACAGCAGAAGATCATGAAACTCCTCTGCTGGATCCTCCCTCAAGTCATGTTTTCTGGATTAAGTTCCAGGGGAAAACAGTAGGGGTTGCAGCTTTCTGAGGCGAGTTTTATGTTGGATACCTGCCTGTGTGCTGTGACGTGCTGCCTTGGCTAATAAATCGTGACCTGTGTGGTTATACTGGTCAAATGTTTTCTCAGGCAGAACAGTTCCCAGACAATCAGCGGACTCTTTTCACAGTGCCCATCTGACAAGCACTGGGTAGCACACAGATGGTTTAGATATAAAAAAGAATGCTGYATCAATGCTGAATGTGTGAAATGTTTCAATTATTCCTAAAATATTTTTAACGTGTTCCAGATTTATCAGGCAAAATGTTTAGGAAGTAATTGGAGTTTATTCTGTTTTTCATTTTAGTATCGTATATTATAATAAACACATGTTCAAAGTACATTTTAGGTATCACCAAATATTTATAAAATGTCTATAGGTGGAAATCTCAAGGTCACTACAGTAGCTTCATTTTCCAGTTTGTTTACAGGAAGATCAATCACTAAAACCTATGGCTTTTTGGCAGTCAGGATCCTTTTGCACCTGCAGAGATAGTGGGTAGCCTGTTGGGTYTACTTACAAATGTAAACCTTCTTTGATTTAAACCTTCTTTAATTGCAGAAGTTCAATTTAATTCACCCTTATATTCTTGTCTGGACTAATAAAAAACTTCTAATGGCATTTCTAAATAGATATGTGTGTCTGATATTTAGTATCTGATCATTTTACTGGCATTTGCCCATCATAATTAAAAGACAAAATTGATAAATGTCTATCCCAAGTGATGCTAGTTAGGAAATAAAAAGGAAAATGGTACCATGCTCCCTGAGGTACACTCTGGGCTTTTGCAATGAGAACTAATTGATCTCTTGCAAGTGTTGCTACCTGTCTTGACAAACACTGGCAAGGCTGGGAAACTCTGCCTTCCAGGGAACCCTTGCCACTTGTTTTAAGATGAAATTAGGCTGCTTTCTGCTGATTCTCTTGATGTCCCTGGAGATTTCAGGGGAAAGAGAAGCTACACATTTTCCTAGCCTGAAGTCTGGAAAATATTGCACTTTGCAATTCCCCAGTTACAGTAAGTGAGCTCATTTTGTTTTGGTGGTGGGGCTTTTTGTATTTTTTTTTACTTACTTGTTTGTTTTTGATTTTGTTTATAATTATATCCAAAGTTCTAGCCAAGCAAATCTCCTTGACACAGGAAAGTCTTGCATGAACTAAGACATAGCAAGGATTCTGTGCATTTCTGGCAAGACTGACCTAGCTGCTTCCATCCTTGCCCTGGCTGTTAGGCTTGTTTAGACAGGTTTGTTTCCCTTTTCAGCTCACAGAGTAGTTGTAGCAGTGGTGGGATGAGAAGAGGGACATACAGTGCTCTGACAGCCGAGCTCTTTGCTGGTGCAGACCCCCTTCCAGTTCCAGACTGGCAAAGAAGCAGCTGGTGCCATCCACAGAAATAGCTTCAAACACATTGACTGAACCACAAATCCCACATTCCCACAAAATGCCATCACAGACAAACATAGTCACATACTGTCCTTTTTCCAATTGAAAATACAAGTTTGTGTGGTTTCAACAGGTAGTAGAGTGCTCAACAAAATATTATGAAAGATCAAAGCTTTGGGGTTTTCCTTCTTTGATGTTCTCCACCCCCAATTCCCCCCCACCCTTAAAAAAACCWCAAGTTCAGGTCTCTTGCAGGATTAACTCCAATCACAAGCAAAATCTAGACATTCTTGGCAGACTTTCTCCTGCTGCTAAGTCAATACTGACATTTCTTAAAGAAAAACTATTTCCTCAATTACAGTTTTCATTAAAAACATATAATTTTACAAATGCTGTTCTGAAATATCCTTTTGATCTCTTCTACAGATTTATTTTATGTATTTAATCTGCTGGAAGATCCTTATTGTCAGCCTTTCCTCTCACCCCTTTGTATACCCCCTCTGCAGGTTCACCATCTGCAGGCTAGGAAGTAAGGGCAACTGGGGACAGCAAATGACTTGTGACACTAGAAAGATGTTACACTTGAGATTAGGAATAGCATATGTCCATGAGGATATGAGAGTTCTTGTTCACTTTGTGTCACTCACAGACAATAATGGCAAAATCTGTAAAATAACATTTCAGAAAAAGGAGGTCAGTGGAACAAAACAGGACTTGGGTTTATTCCTCAGTGTTAGTAACTCCAGATTCCAGTCCATTAAGCCAACAGGTGTGGTGCATATTGAGAATGCCTAAATAAAAGTTAGTGACAAATTAGTGCAAAGAAGTTCACTACAATTAGATATATGTGCATCATGAAGCAGTATAATCAAGATAGGGTAATGAGTGTTTCAGACATAATTCAGGAACTAAGGTCAGATAAATTTAAGAAGTAGAGTTTTCTGATTTTTTTTTAATTGCTGTATTCTACAGCTATATAGATAAAGACAAACTGTTGCAGGGCCATGGATTAAAATTAATTTTAAACAAATCTCAGCCTAAGTTATGAAAATCAGGAATTTGACAACATGAAGAATAACTATAGTTTGAAATGCACAGTTCCAGGCTATGTGAAAGAGACACTGGTTCAAGGGCTTGGCTGCTAATTTGCTCTTGGGAATCCTGGTTCCCGTCCAGCTTCAGCAAATATTTCCAGTGGGACCTTAGAGATGCCATTGGGAATAGGACTAATCTCACACAACTGCAGCAACCAAAAGTCCAGGTGTCTAAGCATGAGTCTGGGTTTTCTCTGCAGTTAAATGGAAAGATGGTCACTCATCTCAGTCATTGCCCAGAGTCCTTGTTTTCAGGTGCCATAAGTTAGACATGGTGAGTCTGGGATTGAGAGCACAGATTCAGAAGCAGCCAGAGCAATAGCAGTGTAGGCTTTTCCTGCAGGATAGGTCATCTCAAACTCTTCTGCTGAGCACTGCAGCAGAACTACAACTAGGGAGTTTAAACCAAATTTGGGGTTCTGTATGCATTAGACCGTGTGCACAGGCATACATAGATGCACATATATGTGTGTATATATGTATATATATATACACAAACACATGTAAGTACATATGTGTGCATATACACTTGTATGCAGAGTCTGAAAAGGGCAAAAGCCTAATTGTCTTCAACTCAAAGCTGCATCCAAATACCTCAGACAATAGAAACGATTTGTATGAGCAAGCATCAGTTACATGTTTTCTAATTGCAGGCTCGGGCATTTAATACAGCCTTTAATGTAATGCTTCTAAACACCCATAAGTTTACTAACTGCACCCTGCTGGGACTCACATTAACACTTAGTAAATAGACTATTCAGAAAATGGCATGGCAAGAGTTACACCTCCAAGTAATATTCTATAGAGCTGCATACAAATTGTAACCACATTTTCATAAGTGATAAAATGTTTTATCCTGTTCTGAAAAATAAATGCCATAAAAACCAAATGCAGTTCACAATAACAAAGGAAAGGAAGGATGTAGCTAGTCAGGATTCAAAAGGTTTTGATTTCACTTCGTCAAGTTGGACACTTATATGGGAAATGGCCACCTAAATATCTTTGCGGGTCTGGCAAGAAGTTCTCAGCCACAAAGTAAGGACAAGGAAATGGAAGAAAATTCAAAGTTGCTAATGTGTGGTTCTACTTGAAGGACTAGTTAAGTGAAACTGGCACCACTAAGAAGTTGGTGAGATTCTTGGGCTTATTCCATCTGCTTTGCTTACTTAAGTGATGAAAAGCCCTTCTTTTGAGGCCAGTTTTAACTCTACCAGCATGAAAAGGATGTTCCAGGTTCCAGTCCATTTCAGTCATGTGGCCCCTTCCGCTTGCACGGCCGTGACGGAGAGCTTCGTTCCTTCAGCAAAGCCTTTATGCCCACTAATGCAATCTAGTGAAAAAAAGAGGGGATGTTAGGGGGAAAAAAAGACTGTTTTTGTCAAACACAAGGTTTTGAAAAAGAATATCTTTTGCTGAGCAAACCACTTTAAAAGAACACCAAAGATGTAACTAAGAAAATATGGAAAAGGAAAAGTTAGGAAAACTCAAATGTTCCCTCTTTTCCACTCATATATTTCAAAGGGTTAAAAACCTCAAGTCATATAAGCAAAATACCCCAAAGCATGGCTTTGATTAAAAAGGAATTTCAAAAAAAAAGAAGAAATGGATGGTTTCTTTGTGCATATATCCTCGCTTTTGTTTGCTGCCGTATTAAAGGGAGACTTAAGAGTGATTTTCAGTTCATTTTTCCCAGTCAGCAAGAATCTGGCTAAATTCTGGTCCCACTTTGAGAGAAATCTGAACAAAGAGAAATTATGTGGAACAGACTCCTCATACAGTGGGAAAGTTGCTCCATCATACCTGTTCTTCCCATCGAAACAGGGACCTTCTGGACTCCAGGCATCCCTATTACTACAGGTTAGTACTGTTCCATCCTTTTTTTCTGGTAATATGTATGAATTAAATCCAGGGATGCTGTTTACAGGATTTTTTATAAAAGCAGTGTGACATACTAGAAGAAAAGAAGAGCAGGGCAGAAAAGGGAAACAGAAACATCTTTCAAGATATCTTCCTGAAAAAGCAGGAAATTATTGGGTTTTTGTCTAGAAAAGAGTACATATCCCTTTAGTCAGAATTATAATAGGTGTATTTGGAAGGAGTATGAGCATTTATGTTATTGGGCAAATCCACAGATACATACTTAGACAGACAATTTGTGAATAATTAGACTGTCATCTCTCTGCTTGCAAAGTTTCTTCCAGCCTCTAAAATCCCAACCACTGCCCAATCAGGAGGAGCTCTGCTGGCCTGAAAGTGTGGGCCAAACTCTTTTTTTTGGATGAAGCAGCTCACATATTTTGGCAAAACTCTGCATTAGAAAATGAAAACCACACTAGAATGTAGTAGTTCCTAACGTTTCTTTACTTCTTGTTTAATCCCTTTCCACAACTGCTCCTAGAAACATAGTCATGATACTTCTGTTGACAAATTGGAGTAAGGTGGAGCAGAAGTGTCTGCTCCAGAACCTACTCACAAGTCATGGACAGCCTCTGCAAGCTTTGGATCATGATCTTTGAGTCTGAGCTCGGGACAATTCTTTCATCGTTCCTCCATAACAGCTAGAGACCATACAGCAGGTGAGAGAAGAATAGCCTCACCTTACTGATAACCCTCTCTTTTGGCCAAAGGTGTGATTTCAATTTCACAGCCAGTGACTTTTCAAATCATGGTGCTGCTCAAAGCTATCAAGGCAAGGGATGAACATACTGCCATGAGATGCCTTTATGTATCATCTCCGCAGCATCTTTGCTGGAGTGAGTTAATGCAGCTGCTTCTTTGGGGACTTGGAAAGGGAACTTGCATCTTGGAGCTGCACTAGTGGGAAAAAATTCTCAGTCCAACCCTGCCTTTACACTGTGGGTGATCGCCAATCAATTCCAGGTGCTGCTCACCAAGTACAGCATGTCCCAAATTTCTCATGGCTGAACTGATGCCATTCTCAGACTTTCCACCATTTGAACAAAGCTGGAAGTTAGCTTTGCTACAGAGAGCTGTGCTTACACATGGGAACAGTCATTTTGTCACCAGCCTCAGTATGCTTTGGCATCTGACCTACCCTCCTATTTATGATTCTTCCCATCTTTCATTCCAATTTTATACCCCTTTTCCCCTGGGAGTCTTTTGCAAAGTATTTTTATAGGCAGAGGAGTTCTGGAGTGTGGTGCCAATGCATAAGATAGCATCAGGCATCAGCCTGCCATTGCAGCCTGATTTTGGAAAATAATGGTGTGCAGCTTCCATGTGTTCAGCAGCAGCTACTTCACTTCCAGATCTGTGAAGGTAACTTCTGCTCCTCAGCCAAAAGGGAACCTCTCCCTRTGGTCAGTAGAGACAGATACTTTTGAAGGCTCTTGGGAAGCAAGTCATGCTGCCAAAATGGGTCTCCTTTCTGCCTGTATTGAAAGTGTTGGAAATTCTGACCCCTCCGGGCTTCTTTATGAGGGCTTTTGGGTTAGGTGTTAGGAAAGAGCAGGAAGCACTGCTCCTCAGGGCAGCCTTCGGCCAGTGTGGCTGAGATGGCTTTGGTCTCCTTAAAAATTAGGATGGTGAGAGGCAGAGTCCAGATTTTCCTGTTTGAACATCCTTACAAGTGGTTAAGACTGAGCTCTTGGGCTGTACTTGTAAGAATAAAGCAAACATGACCTTGAGCACTGGCATGGGATTGTCCAGCCTGCATAGCTGCTGGCATGCTCTCCACCAGGCTGGGGCTGGTGTCAACCCACCTTCTCCCAGGCAGTGCCAAGCCCTTCTCACAGGACTCTCACAGGGCTGGGGACTACTTCCACAGTCCTGCCGTCTTTGGGAAGGTACAAGAGTATCCGTGTGAATGTGAAATGTGGCAGCCACCCATCTTAAAGCAAAGAAAATACTCTGGTCCACATGCTAGTACAACCTTTGGGTGCCTAGTAGCAGGTGAAGAATGGTCCCTCTTAGAAATGTAGTGCAGTTTAGTAGTGAGGGAATTGTGTCTATCACGGGAACCTGGCAGTTTAACCCATGGTCCTTTCATCCAGGCTCAGCAATTTGTTAAAATGCCTTTTGACTAATCTCCAGTACTGACTGTGGAAATGTTCTTTGACAATCTGACAAGGATTACAGCAAGCAGGAGAAAAAATGAAGGGGATGTGAGGGCGCAGAAAGAARTGAAGCCTTCTTTGCGTCTTGACAATTTCTTAACTTGGAGACAAACAGTGTTTGCAATTTTCACAGGGAATTAGTCTAATTTATCTGAAGATCTGCTTGTGATTTGTGGGAGATGTTTGTTAAAGCTGATATAAAAGGTAATGCTAGGATTTAATCCTCAGGGCTTTAGTAAATAACCACTATCTTTTAATAGGACATGGGTGGCATGTTGGTTGTCAACACTAATTTCTCCTCTAGACTGAAAGCCTTCTCCATACTTTTTCTATTATCCTGTACTGCTAACTTTTACAAAACTGCAGGATCTGCCTTTTACGTGGGATAAAACCAGAAGGTAGAATTTTTAACAGAGATTCACCATGTTTCAAGAAAGCATATGGGAAAGCATCAAAGTGGGGGACAAAGTTAGCATTGAAAAGATGCTCTCAGAACACCCATTGCTCCTGTGGTTTGTGCATTATGCTCTTTTCCAAGAGATCTGGATTTGATGTCTTGTCCTTTGCTTTCTGGGGCGAGGAAAACTCTGAGCCCTTTGAGAGTGGGGATGGGTATTAAATAAGGAAAGAAAGGACCTACGGCAAAGATCAAAAGGAAAAAAACAATACACAGAAAAAACAAGAGGACTGAGAAGATTCAACTCGACAGTACCTAACAATTTTTAAAGGCATGAGTTTGTCCAATGTGTTGTTTATTCATCCAATTTATTGTAATGATGAACAGCTTTAAAATTGGAGTAGAATGCTAATTCATACTTTGTGTGTGGAATAAATGATAGGCAGCTGTGGGCCAGGGGGCCGCTGGGGGCTCTCTGGAAACACACACTGTACAAGCAAAGGAACATAACTCAGGGTCTCTGGTAGCAATGAGAAAATATATATTGCAAATTAAGTAGTTCTTCCTACCACTTAATGAAAGCTGTGTGCGTGTGACATTGCTATTGTCATGCAGTGATCACTTTGATGTGAATTTGGCCTGTACTTAACACTGTGCTGGGGAAATCTTTCTGTGCTACTCAAATACTTTTGAATATAGGAACAGGAGCAGACTAAAGCTTCTCACCAGTCAGGTGATAGACTGGTAAATTATTTTGAGAAGCAGGAAAAATTAAGGATGCTCATTYCACTGTGCTACTGAAATGAAATACTGGGATGGATCCACCCACACTTAGAGGGTCAGCCAAGGGCAGTGCGATCCATCTAAGCTTTTTTGCCCAAGAATAGAAGGTTAGTTCATGTATGTGCTGGTTTCAGCTGGAGTAGAGTTAATTTTCTTCACAGTGGCTGGAATGGGGCTGTGTTTTGGATTTGTGCTGAACATGGTTGATAATATAGAGATGTTTTTGTTATTGCTGAGCAGGGCCAGCACAGAACCAACACCTTTTCTGCTTTTCATACTGCCATGGATGGGGAGGAGACTGGGGGTTCCTGGGAGGTTGGGAGAAGCCAGGACAGGTGATCCCAACTGACCAAAGGGATACTTCAGATATGACATAATGCTCAGTATATAAAGTAGAGGAAGAAAGAAGAAGGGACGACATTTGGAGTGAAGAAATTTGTCTTCCCAAGTCACCACTACATGAGATGGGGCTCTGTTTTCCTGGAGATGGCTGAACACCTGCCTGCCCGTGGGAAGCAGGGAATTCATTCCTTGTTTTGCTCTGCTTCTGTGCATAGCTTTTCCTTTCCCTATTGAACTGTCTTCATCTCAACCCATGAGTTCTCTGGCTTTTACCTTTCTGATTCTCTCCTCGATCTCTCTGGGGGAGGAGTGAGTGAGTGAGTGGCTGTGTGGGGCTTGGCTGCTGGCAGAGGTTGAATCACAACAATGCAGATGTTTCCACATCTCTGTGCATGACCAAGACAGAAGAGAGAGACATGGTTTGGTGACAGCATGGGCTTGAAAGCAGTTCATGTACCACAGTGCCACAGAGAATCTCTGCAATTGGCTAAAGCAACACATAGCTCTCACTTACTGCTGGAGAGCTACAGAGGGCGCCTTGTTTTCTACACCAAGAACCTACCTGCACCATCTGCACAGAAATGGTATTAAAAACAGTACATGTTTTCCAGTAAAATGCAAATCCAAGTGCATCTTGCATGAGCTCAAACACTGGCACAAAAACGCCACTCACCTCACACTCAGCAGCAGAAGGTCCAGCTCCAGCTGAGAATCACACAGGTGAACGCAGGGGCAGACTGCGAGTGCGTGTGGGTTCAGACTGTGGTTTTGCACTACATGTGTAAAAGGAGAACTGTTTGCACAGAGTAGTGTGAAAGTTTGCCAGTTGACTGAGCCAGGTGGGTTGCTTGAACGGGGAAGGGATTGAATGTGAGGAATGCAAAACCAACTACTAATAAACCTGGTGATGGGCAGGAGGTAGAATTTTTACTGAAAAAAACATGTTTTAAATGTTAGAATAAATCTTAATTCTGAAATTCATTCAGGAAACCCTGCCAGACGCCAAAATAACCATAGGCTCCCTAGCACTTTTTGCAAGAGTCATTAAAATAACTCGGTAGTTATTTCTGGATTGAACAGTAACTGAGGACTAATGTCCAATGCCAGTCAAAGCTGATCTCCTGTACAAATGAAACCCGACTCTAAATCCATACCCAAGAATAGGCTGGTGAGGATTGTTGGACTATATCTAAATACAGAAGAAGGACCCTGATATTAATACCCCCAAACCTATCTTAAAAGTACCACCTTGATTCAGCAACAACTCCAATTCCTGGCTCAATGCCTGGTTCTAACCCCAAATCTACACATTACTTGAAGCCTTGTCTTATCTTCGGCTGTGTTTTGTGATCAGTGACTCTCCCAGACTCAAAATTGCTCTCAGCTAGATGGTTCTTGTCAGCTACAATGGTAAAACCTGATCAATAGACCCTTGTAATCCAGGGAAAATGCCCACCACTGGGTTTGCAGCAAGAACTAGAATTAGAGATGGGGACTAGGACAACATGGGGATGATTAATGGCTTTTGGAGAAGTCTCCTATCCAAGTATGGGACTAATGTGATGGGGCCATGTATCTGTGTATTGAAAACAGACAGAGCTCGCTGTTCTTTGCCGAAGACAGCTGTACTATCTTGTATAACATGGTTGGATTTTGAGTTAAAGTGTGAAGCATGCRTTGTGACTGGATCTAATAAGGGCTACCTGGGTTTAAAACCGTTACTCTATGTCTTTTACTTCATGATTGGAGATGATATCAGGGTGATGTATTAAAAATCTTGGTGACAGATGTTGATGCTTTCGAGCAAGCAAATTTCCATTAATTTGATACTATACATGTCAGTTAGACTAGTTGCTAGGAACTCTCAGAATGAGATTAAGAATTTAGGATAAAGTTGCAATTTGGCTGCATGGACTTGCATTCCTGTTTCGTAAAGAAGAGCACTGTTTGTGCTGATTGAAGCATGCTAATTAAGTGCAAATGTTTCACATTGACTGGTTTTTAAGTTTTGGTGTGTACAGATACTATTAGATAACATTTACTGAGTATTTATAATTGCATGTTATTATTTATTATTACTGTTATTGTTATTATTGTTCACTTTTCTGTGGACTATATTTGGTTTTCTGTAATATAAACTAAAATATACAAACCAAGAGACAAAGAAGGAGGGGGAGAGGAGATCAAATCCCATAGCAGTGGGAACTGCTTCCCATGAGGCCCTGTCTTGACAACACAGCCAGGATTTGCAGGTGCAGACCCCTAAAAATAACAGCAGAAAAAAAACAGCATAAAAACAAAGAAAAGTAGAGCCAAAGAGAGTCTGGAAAACACTGCCTCATCAGCTTCAGGAAAAGGTTTTGGAGCTGCAGACCACAGGCTCTGAGCATTACAAAGGCTAAGGCCACGGGGTACTTAAGGCACAGTGCAGCACTCATGTGAGACAAGCACTGTTTCATAGCAGGGTGACAAGTCCTGGAAGTTTCTATCCATCTCCCTGAGGACTCCCAAGCCTTTACAAGAGCAGCCTGTCAATAAGGGACATAAACAGGAGCCCCCTGCAGCAGGCGGTGACGGTGCTTGGGGTCTGTGATGGGTCAGAAACAGTTCGTTTGTGCAGATGCAGGCTTTTATGGATTGCGCCTGCCTAGCTAAGATGTAGGTGTTCCTGGTCCCAAAAGGCTTCTTCGGTACTTAGTCCTGAGCCTGACAGGCATCACTGCTCCTGCCCAAAGGAGAGGCTGGATTTGGGCTTCTCAGTCAGACTGGAATCACTCAGTGAGTTATGTCTAGGGATCACTGATGTTTCATTTCCAGGTGTGTCAGGGAGAAAAAAATCATCATTTTTTTCCCATTTTTATTCTTTTTCAAGTAGGGTATGACATGGTATGTGCATGGCTGCTTAGCTAAAAACCATGTGACTCCCAGCCCTACTCCTTAGGTATTTGCTGTGAAATAGATATGATAGCAAGTCAGAATGAAATGGGAAATAACTCCTTTCCTCCTCTGAATATGATGTCAGGCGCTATTCACCCACACATACAATTACTGATTTCATGCTATTATTTCATTGTGTTAGAAGGAYTCTTTGAAACTTATAACAGATCTTTACCAGTAATTTAAACTAGCTACCAGTCTCCATCCTGGTTACTGCACATCTACTGCCAAGACACTGTTTTGGTAACAGTTAATAATCAGCTGTCTGGACTACCTCACCATAAACATTACAGGGTTTCATCACTCATGTTTTATTTAATTCCACTTGTCATCAAGGTCTATTATTGGAGCCTTACAATTTTGTTGAAGAGAGCTGATTTTTACTACTGTTGAAAGCTCCTCCACATACTTTTTGCACTTTATTCTCCTGAGCTAGGATCCTTTTCTTTTGGTTCTCAGGTTGACATAGGATGTTTATTCAAACAAATTTATTAGATGATTGACAATCTATAGGAGTCCCTGGTGGAATATGCTTGAGATGCCAGGAGGAAAAAAAGGAAAATTCAAGAGGTTAGGAAATTACTTGCACTAAATGTAACCACCTGGATGCTACATTCCTTGTTCACCATCCTGAGAAGGTACATCCCAGATGAAGAAGGTATAAATTGAAATCATCCTTTTCTGTGCACATCATCCTCTGCTTGTTGCCTTGTTTTTTGTTCTCTTGTGGTCTCCTACACTTAGCCTGGAAGCATGCAGTGTAAATGAAACAGGTAGTTGCCTGAAATAAACAAAATTGTTAAAATGGTCAAAAATTAAAATGGGAATAATGAAGTAGTAGTCCTTTCAAGCTTTGCTGTTGCACAGTTTCAGACAGGACTCACTGAAGTGAGAATTTCAGCCCCTGTGATGAGGAGTGATGGCCCTGCCACTCACATGCCTTGCTCTGCTTTTTCTCTGTCCCCTGACTCTGCTTTTCCTCTCTTGCCAGGAGGAGAGGCTGTAAGGGAAAGTCTGGCAGCAAGCAGAGAGCATGAGGCTGCACTCCTGGAGGGTGCCGGAGAACAGGATGAAGGTTTCTACGCCAAGGAATGTATGTTTGTGCACAGCAAACCAGCTCCAAACTGAAGGAACCCAGAACAGGCAGTTGCTGGGTTGGAATGAGCCCCCCACATTCCACCAGTTCTGGAGATCCACAAATCTGATGTGTTTTGATAAGAAATTCCCTTGTAGACCTGAGAACCCTGTCATCATCAAAGCTTGCTCAGAGCTGCTGCTTTTTGAAAATGAGGTTAGACAAACCAATATTTTTCTGATGGAACAAGTAAAATCTCTCCTTGCTTTCCAGTATTAAAGCCAGCAGTGAAATATGTCTGAACAAAGAAGAAACAGACATTTCTTTGAAGCCAACAGCAGATGTTCCAGTGAGGATGTTTATACGTCCAGTCTCTCAGCACACTGACATACCCAGGCCTCGGAAGGCGTGCTTGCACTATGTTCAAGCACTACCTCAGTTCTCCTCTGCAAGACATGCAGTCACATTAGGATGGCCCAGAGCCTGAAAGAGTAAGTCCTGCTCAGAGTATGTATATAATCAGCTCAAACCCAGTACAGTGCTATGCCATGGCCACTAAGTGACCAAAACTGATGGGCTTTTGGATTTCTTTGAGTGCAAGTGGAGCAGAAGCACAACATTCTGCATTTGTTCATGTAGAAATCTCCCACCCTGAGGCTCTTGAATGTGTTTTTCCAAGRGAAACAAACATCTTTTCTCTTTATACCACAGTTCCTCCTGTCTGTCCTGTGATTTGTCCTTTCCCTGTTGTCCCTGACCTTTCTCAGATTCAAACCGGCAACTCTAGGCACAGTGCTTGGAGTAATCACTGATTACCACCAAGAAACTAGAAGACTTCTATATAGCAGAACAGATTTTCTTTTCTTGTTCTCCTTTTATTTGCATTATTTACTTTCATCTTGCATTTTTTTTCTCTCCAGGCACTGCCTTTAACCTTCCTTTATTCATAAGCAATCTTTATTTCAAAATATTTTCTCTGCATTCAATATGTGTTCATTTCTGAAATTCCTTCACATCTATCATTTGTGATGTTATTGAGGTGGTCTTGCTGCAGTACCTTTCCTCTCTTTTCCCTGTCTTCTGAAGGAAATGTCCTAGGTCTGAACACAGMTGTGTTTTGTGGTGAAACTCTATGCTCAAGGCGTAACCTGGACTGTAAGTAATGCGAGAAAGCAACCTTGGTGAACATTGCTGCCCAGGGAAGGCAGCCTGAGCCCTTCATCATTTGCTGTAGTCTTTTGAGATGATAGTCCTGCCCTCCAAAGACACCACAGAAAACTCACCTGTGCCAGACTCTGAGCAGGAGTACTTGCAAAGAACCCACCAGGCATTCTTCTCTTCGGGTGTTCCTAGGGCTGGGAGGCTGGCATGGTGCCTGTGACCGCACCGCAGTCATAATATTTTGCATATCCTGCTCAGCTTGCCCAGCTGAAGTAAGTCCTTCCTTCTGAATACTTGGGGGCACAGAGACAGATTGATGGTTTTGCTGCATATTCTCCTTTTCTTCTGGTTAGAAGAGAGGTTTCCCTCAGGAGGGTACATGGGTCAAACTGCCACAGTAACCAATACCTCTGCCAGGATTTATTTGTAGTACTTTGCTCAGGCAGCTGGGGAGCCCCAAGCAGCGTTAAAAGGTGGGTAAGAGGACAGAGAAGGAGARGGAGGGAAGTTGTGGCTCTAAAAAGCCATCTTCCTCCCTTCAGTGGCTGGACCCAGAGATTTTCAGAGAGATGTCCTTCGTACCTCTGTGTGTGCTCTTGCCACGTTCCTCTCACCCTGTTATCCCCCATTCCCACCACCACTTGCCTTGGAAAGAGAAAGGCAGGAAGAAGCCTGGCAAAGGCAAGCACGGGCAGAACAGCTGCAGGAGCAGCTGAGTCAGATGCCAGAGGATTTTTCACAGTTTTTGCCAGCCATATTCAGCCTTTCATTGCTGTTTCCTGCAAAGCACATCTCCCCCTCTGTCTCACGGCTCTTCATCTCAGCTTCATTTCTTTTGTCCCCTGGCTCCTGCTGCCTCGTCTCTCCTCTCCTGGCTGGGCCAACCTTTCCTATTCACATTCTCTCCTCTCTCCCTGCTGCTTGCCCTGCCTATTTTGGACACAAACTCCCTGTCACTCAGAGAGCCTGGCACACTGGGATCCCTTTTCAGGCACTGCTGTAATAACAACTGCAGAATCACATTGTGCTTATGTCTTTATTAGTTTATACAGGAATATACAGTGGTGTTTTACAAGGCTATAAAATATATATCTTAAAGGAAACAAGCACAGGAAAACAGGAGAAGTGGGGCCAGATCAGCTGACGTAAATAAAGGCTGCATTGAATTAAATAGTGCTGCAACTATTTACAGCAGCTGTAGGACCTGACCTGTGGCCCCTTCCCAAAGCAGGGACTTGCTGCAGCCTCCCGCCTGTGTTACTGCAGAAAGTGAACCGAGCTCCCTGTGCCCACCCAGTGGAGAGGGATGCTGGCAGGGAGGAGGAGGTATACCTTTTCTCCAATCCATCTGGGGGTGAGACACAGCTGTGTGGCAGCTGCAGATGGTGATGCCGACAGCCAGGCTGTCAGAGGAGGGACACATCCTCCACTGCCCGTCTTGTGTGCCTAGCCGTGGACAAGCTGCAGTTCCTCTGGAGCTGGACAGGATTCACAGTAGTCACCAAACGGTACCATTTCAGGTCTCTAAAAACTACTTGTGAGGTAAGATCAAATCCAGCTTTGACTTCTAGGTGCTGGAAAGAAAACAGGGAAAATCATTTGGGAAAGGTCAAACTTTGTATTTCGACGTTTTCTGGTTTGAGGAGAAGCTGAATTCCGTTCAGTTTTACCTGAAACGAGGGTAGAACTTTCTATTCAGCCACTAAAATGATAAACTTGTGTCTCTGTAGGACTTTCTGGATTACATACACACTCCCCAGCATGTACAGTAGAGCACATTTTATTTTTCCTGGATCTGATTCTTTTCAAAAATAAAAACTCCAACAGCAGTCTTTGAGGAGAGGTGGTATTCCATTGAGGCATCAGAATGACATGAATTTTTATCTCTGGCACATTGCTGTATTTAATTCTTACAGAATCCAGTTATATGAATAAAACAAAAGGATTTGTTCTAGAACTCTAGAACTAAACTAATAAAATGGATAAAGCTGGTTTTGTGTTGTTTTTTTCTAGGATTTTTCAGAAGTAAGGCAAGTTTTCTCTGTAGGAATGCAGTTCTGTAGACAGTCAGAAGAGCCCATGGGAAGGAGGTGCCAGCTTTCCCCTCAACCAGGCTGTCTCAGTTGTCTTGAGTCATTTACAAATTTCGGTATGTTCAAGATATTGCATTACAAAAAAAACTGTATCAAATTTTAATTTTGAGAAGAATCTAGATGTCAAACAATAGGACCAGCTGGTGTTTCTTTCAATGCTGAAATAAAACGGTCGGAGAACTGCAGTGAGGTACTTAAAAAATCCGTTTGTCACATCTCCTCTGGAAAACTGTAGATTTCAATGGTTCTTCATTTCATTAAAAAAAAAAGTAAAACAACCCCAAACCCTTCCAACCAGCTGTAAAGAAAAAGTGTAAAGCTATCTCAGCCCAGCAGCTTCCCGAGATGGCCACGAAAGGGCGATGAAAGGAGGTCACATATGGAGCAGCTCTTCCAGCTCGCATCTCCAGTGACTGGAATCACGCTCACCTTGGCTGGGGTACAGAGGGTTCGGATCCTCAGGACGCTCCCCAGCAGAGCAGCCATTCGCACCTGCGCAGCAGGGATGTAAAGCCCTGCCAAAGCACCACGGCAGGTTTCTGCTCTGGGGACAAAACAATACTGAATCAGGCCTAGAAATGTTCAGGTTTGGATTTCCAAGGATCTTTAATTCTGGTTTCCAAGACTGTAAACACACAGTGATTAACAGTCTGGAAGCACTCATCATTTCCCCCATGGCCTGAGCCTTAATGGCAATCCTGGGGAGGGAGGATGATGGGTTAAATCCCATCTTTTGTTGAAATCCATGAGAAATCACTTGCCAGCGTGTACTGGAAGCAAATGCTGTGCTTTGGCTCCACTGACAAGCTCTGCTCTTGGCCCTTGCAGGACTGTGTGCATCTACAGCAGTGCAAAACTGCTTTCAAACGCTGCAAAGCACCCTTTTCAAATGAGCTGAATAGACATCATGGAGAAGGAAGGAAAAATGTGCTAAGATGTGATTGCTAAATAAGAAATCAGCAAGGCCCGTTCGTCATCATGAACACTTCTCCCTGCGATTTGGCAGGGCTGCGTACATGCTGCGCAGGTGCAAATGACTTCTCCAGGGACAAAGCACTGTAAAACTGGGCCCCTTTTCCAGCAAAAGACAAGTAGGGAAATAAAACCCCTGGACCAAACCCTGCTCTCATTAACACTCCTGACTTCTACTGACTGAGAGCAAAACTCTTATACTGAGCAAGAAAAAACTTTAATATCTCATTTTCCTGGTTTGACCAGCAGATACCAGAAGGTACAGTCTCCTCCATGCTGAAGGAGACACATTAACTTGCCTGGAGTAGTGAAGGAGAGATTTGCTCTACCATGTTACCAGAACTTTCTACATAACATTTAACAGTTCCAAACATTACTTGCGGTTTACATATTCACTCCATCTCCACCTTGGCTAGAACGCATACTGCTCACTAGGAGAGGGACAGCATGGTCCTGCTGCACCCCACCCCCTCCCTGGAGGTGGAGATGGAGTCAATTTTCCAATATCAGGGGTGTCACTGACATCCAGCAGTTCTGGAGCTTCCTTGACTCCCGTGTTTATGGTGCAGCAAATCCCAGGGTACAGCTCAATCATGGGCGTTACAGCTGGATGAGGCTTCCTCACTGGTCTCATCATAAAACAGAGAATACACTGCAAATAAATACCTCTTTTTTTTTTGCATGGAATACAAAAAGAGGCCAGGAGGAAGCATGTACCATAACATATCATATGAACAGGCATTTTTCTTAGTTATTCATTAAAAATTAAAAGGAAAATGTGCTAATAGCAGCCAAATCTAAAGAACAGCACTTTTTACAAAGTCTTGCCACCGTCAGTGTTTTGTTTTTTGCTGGGAAGAACTGTTAAAGCAATTTGGATAAACTAATGTTTATGYAAATGTTCAAAGTGTGCAGAGGTCTTTGATATCAGAGCAATCCCTTTGTGGCCTGGCTTTTTGACATACACCCTGCTGGCCTTTACTTTGTAYGCTGCAAACATTAGAATACAGTACTCAGATACAGAAGAAGTCAATAAGTACATACTTTAATTAAAATAATGTCCCCTGCTCACAAGCTGCTGATAAACATCACAGTCTTCTCCTCCTCTGTCCTGTATGTTTTATGTTGTTTCAGGACTTTATTGTATTTTTATTGAGCTACAAACTTGGTGGTTTTCTTCATTTTGCAGATAGAGTATAGCGTATAGAGTTGATATCATTTGATGCAAGCAGAAATATTAGTTTCTTACATAATTTCAAAAGAAAATTGTAGAAGAACAAGAAAAAGAAGACATGTTATGCACTTCACACAACTTCCAATTTCACCTCAGCTATCTTTACCTCAGGACTCTCCATTCTTTCAACACTTTTCTTCCCATTTTTCAGTTGTTCCCCTCTAATGTCACTCTGCTGTGATGATCCATTGGGCAATATATAATAATGCTGCATGCACCCAGCACCAGTGGGTTAAAACTGTACTATATGACTATTATTCTACCAGCTTGATGAACTCATTTACAGCTATGGTAGAGGTGCTAAAATTACAGAGCTGCAAATCCCTTTGGTCTTCTAGAGTCCTCTAGCTGATGTCATTTTTCACCAGGAATAATATGTTATTTCTTACTAGAGAGCTGGGAAGTGCAGGGAAGGTGGATAGATATGATTATTAAATGCAGTGTGTGCAAGAGGGGAAAAGATGCTGAAGTCAAATATACACAAAAATTAATAGCTTTCCTGATCTGAGCTCATGTTTCTCATGCTCTTTGGATTACAGTAGGGTTACCCTTCTGGTGTTTGCACCCCAGGGATTCACATCTGTGTAAATGTGGTAATAGAAAAAGGCCCTCATGATGAATTCATGAATTGTTCTCACTGACACTAGTTGATACTTTTACTTGGACAAGTCTCCTTTGCAGGTGCACTGACCACACACTAATTGAAAGGATTATTTTCATAACTTTCTGTGCAGTCTGCAAGGTTTTCTGTGAAAAGCATAATTGTTTCAACCAGCTGCTTGGAGTTGTTTTTATTAATTTCTTTAAATCCAACAATGCTGGATCGGCATATTTGAGACTCTCCTCCAAACTGCACAAGAGCATAAATARAACTAGTGCAAGTGGTTCTTGCATGGACGTGAAATTTGTTTGCAAGTACAACACTTCTGTGAGGAAGAAAATCACTTTTAAAATGTACTTTTTCTCCCAACCCCTTGCTATTTTTACCCTCATCCCCACAACAAATCTTTAATGTCCAGTATGTCTGCATGGCACCTGTTGGGATTAGCTGGGATCCAAGCAGACACATTACAAGTCCATGCATTTGCACTGCCTGAAACACCTAATCCTGAGTTTATGCTGCGTGAAGCTCCAACCATAAAGGGTTCTTCAAGTGTTATTCCCCTTTCTTGAGTGAAAGCCAGGTCTCTTACCATAAGACTGGCCTTAAGGTCTGAAAAGCCTTATGGACTCAGTCCTCAATATATAGCAAACCAGCGGTATTAAGAGTCCATGGCACAATTACTTGGATGCCACCTCGTTGCCTCCCTACTCCTTTGCTTGGGAGAAATGTTTAAAGTGTGGAAACTACCCTGGGCAAGCAGAGTAAAACCACGCTGGGAACATTACACAAAAGAGACAGAGAGCAAGGACAAGGAGGTCTGTGAGATCCACTCACCCCTCAGCCTCTCTTCTCACCTCAGCTCAACCCCTTAACACCTCAGGAACCAGGGGGTTTGGCTTTCATGCCAAAACCCTGAGGTCTCCCTGCAGCAGAGCAAGACTTGCACAGGAAAGGGTATTCCAGCCCTCCCCCCTTCTCCCAAGCCTTGGATAGGAAAGCCAAAGTCTCTGCTGCAGTGTTGGTGTCTAAGCACTGCCTGCCTGTCCCAGCCCCTCTCGCACCTCCATTCTCACTCCTCTCTAGATGGGAGACTACAGCACAAGCCCTTGTCTTGTCTCACCCCTTCCTCCTGGCATCCCACCCACCAAGAYGTTGAATGGGGCTCCAAATCCCCTCTGAGAGTCCTGCTCACCCTTGATAGTGGGAAAAACACCATGAGCCTCTTTCTTCCCTTACATTTTGGGTCTAGCTTGCATCTGTCACATGCCACGAGACTGGAATTGCAGCACGTCATGAGACCTTCGGCAGCTGTGCATCAGCTCAGAGATTGACCTCATAACTATCAGGAGGATGACATCACTGAAGCAAAACCCAGAAAAGATGCAAAATGGTGCTCTGGTGGCTGGAATACGATGCAGGAAATTCTGAGCAGATAGCACTCAAGATTTTGAGCTTTCTTAATGCAAAACATCCATGCAACTGTCAGCCTCCTTGTACTTCCACAAACTCACTAATAACCGCTTTGCTCCTGTGGGAAAGGTGGTTTTGTTGAGCAAACCCTGTGACTTCCTTATGACTACTGCTGTCCAGGACACAAAAAAACAATTACAAATGTTTAAAAACCAGGCAACAAGCCTTGCAAAACTAAGAGGCTATCTCAGAAATTACTATTAATATACATGCAAAAATATGGTTTCCTCATTTTCTTGCTTTGGACTCACAGGGGTAGGATATATTTTTTATTTCTTCTCTTCACCCATTTAAGATAAAAAAAAATTGTTTTGGAAAAAAATATATGCAGGAACTTAACAAAAATACAGAAAATATTTTGRGTATTTCCAGGAAAATAGCAAGCATTGGCAATACAGCTGGTCAAAAAAAATGGAATTACCATTTGTGGACATATTTTGACATGTTCAAGCTTGTTTCCATTACAAATCAGAACAAAACTTAAATAGTTTAAATTTCATGGTGTTTCATACCGAGAAGAAAAACACCTCTTTTTTCAGACAGTGAAATTAGTGTTTTGATAATATTCTCAAGTAATTAAGTAAAGCTTGTACTAATGTTGCAGAAAATTTAACTGGGATAAAACAGCTAATGGTCAAAAGAGACAGAGACTCCAGAGAAGTCTCCCAGAGAAGTTTCATCCAATACTTAAGCAGATGTCAGGGGAGCACCTCTAAGTTTATTTTGTCTCTTGTTTGAGTAAGGATGAGCTTATATGCCATCCTACATCCCAGCTGCCACATCCCCATCTTCCTTCCYGGCCTGCTGAGGTGCTATTTCTTCCCCTGACCTGCACAGAAAACTCTCCCCCCCGGGGCTGAAGTTGTGCCTCCATCAATCCCAGGCATTGATGGGGACTAAGGACGTGGCAGACAATCACTTGGGGATTTGGGGCCATCATGTTAGGAGGGTAACATTTGATTTTGCTGCAGTGCTGGTGTGATGCAAAACGCTCTTGTGTGGACCAACAGCCCAGGATTTGCTGTATGCAAGTCAGGCTTATGACTGCTGCCTCTGATGCCATTCTCAAGGCACAAATGAGGCTGGCCAGGGGTCCCAGCTACTCTCCTTTGGCCGTGGTGCTTCAATAGAATCAGCATTTCTTCAGGCCATGAACAGCAAACCCTCCACAAAAGCCTTTGCCACATTCCCACCTTCTGCCACTTCTCACTTCCCAGTGCTAGCAATGAATTGATCTCTAAAGAGCCAGGTTGCAGCCTGTCTCAGAGCAGGCAAAGGTTTTCTTTGGCAAGAAACAAAAAGGCTTTCTGTACAAGGCCCCGTGTGGCTCAGTGCAGCCAAGGGCTKCATTGTCCTATGGCGCAGCTGAGGAGCGTCTCTTCTGTCTAAACAGGTTTGTAAATCAAACACTGCTGTATTCATGTTTACTCTCGCTGTAGCTTCAGTCATTCCTGAAAATCATACTCAGCTCCAAAGATTGCTCATAAACTTCCCAGAAAAGCTATGTACTGCATTGTAAGAGATAGTGTTTGTTTTCCTACTGAATAATGCAAAGATAAAGCAGGATTTAGTCAGTAAAAAGCAGAACCTAGTTGGTAAAAAGCAGRATCTAGTCAGTAATCACAGCATTTCAAACAAACAAGATACGAAGCCCTCTGTAACATCACTTTCTGGTAACACTGTTATGGGTCTGACTTAGGAAATGGCAGGGGATGATRATAATGATGATCTTCCTCCTACAGGGCCATCCTGGTAGAAAATATGCTCCCAAGCAAGTCCTGCAAGGACATTCTCCAAAGGATCCTCACTAAAGGGCCTCACATCTTACCAGGATGGTTCTGCCTGTGGCCAGAAAGCCAACTGGGGCATGCAGAATCTGCCCCTTTCCAATGGTCCATGCACACGCATCTCCGTAAAGCTGCTCATGTTAACAAGGGGCCTTCCCACAGCTATTAGGTTTTGTGCCACAGGGTCTTACCTGAAGATTAGCATTTAAATAAATTTTCGTTCATAAAACCATTTATAACATATAAAGCAAGCTTTCCCTGCCCATTAAGAAATCACTAATGCCACATTACTGTTACAATTTTTCCTAAAGGAATATAAATCTTCTATCTTGCCCAGCCTGGTATTACTAGCAAATAAGGATGGTTAACGAGTGCTTTCCTCATAAGAGACAGCCCTTGTTAAACAGCCACTAAAAACACTCCTATGTAGACCACAGCTGCATCTGCTACAGCACGGGGCTCTTTTCATCTGCGATCCAAACCCTGCGTTCCTCGGCGAGACGAGACTCACTCTGCTGTTGGGTGGCACTTTGCCGGACTAAGAACTGATTTGCCCACATGTTTGTCAAAGGCTGATCCTCAGCAGGTGGCATTTATTTGAAACCGGACATGGCAGGTGGTTTCAGCCTAGAAACACATTTTTGCACAGATTCCAATTAAGTGTTTATAAGCTATTGGTTATATAAAACTGAAATCAGTGATGTTGGCAAGTTTTCTGTGCTTTCTCTGTGTGCTAACAACTCAGCTTTTGTTTGTTGTTGGGAGGCTTTCAAGTGTGTGTCAAATATTAACATTTTAATTTGCAAGGAAATTAGTAGTTGGAAAACTATAATCCCTTACAAGTATGCATGCACACACACATGTGGCACACTCAGTCCATTAAAATTACTTATGTTATTAAGTTTGTAATAAATCCTCAATGTGGAATGGCACGTGCTGAATCACTGAGGTATTTGACAAAGATCTGTTTAAAGGGTTACTCTGGGGCCCCAAATTCCATTTTTAAATACAAGGCCCTATTGAACCTAATCAATGGCTTTTCTGTGATTCCACCCCCTTCCCGCGTGCCAGCAACTTTAATTAAGAGCTTTTGGGCAACTTTAAAGGTTGGTAGGTATTATTTTTAGCTATAGCTGTGAATTGCTATAGGAGAGCATGAAAACCTACCTACATAGATCTTTATGCCTCCCTCTTCATGAGCGGCTGTGACCCTTTCCATCGCACGTGGGCCGTGACTGGCATCTGTTTCTCCAGATCCAGCTGGAGGAGCAGGCAGGTTCAGCTGTCACTGCTGGCAGTCAGGGGATGTTCCACTCCAGCTTTATGCGGGGAAGTTCAGGGACCAGATCTGGAACGGCCAAAGCATCTCAGGACAGTGGCAATGGTTTTGGCAGGCAAAAGCCACAGCCCTGAGGGTGTAACGTGGCCACTCATGGCCAGACTGCAGACAACAGCCTTCACCAGCTGAGAGTCTGGAGGAGCAGGTTCAGCTCTTGTTCTGAGGCAGGCCAAGAGTCTCCTTTTCTTTGTTTACTTTTTAATCAGGGTTTTCTGTGCTACACATAGAGGAAGTAAAGTGGGCAGTGGTTTTGTTGAGTTGTTTTTTTTTTTTTTTCAAGATAAATTATGATATCCATTCCTTTTTTAAATTTTTTCCTGGTATTCTTTGAATGAGGAATGGGGCCATCCCGCCAGGACAAAGAGACTTGGCCAGCATGCCAAAACTGCAATTACAGCTAAATGAAAAAAGTAAGAAAGAAATGTATTTTATTCATTTCAGCTGTTATGTCTTAACGCAAAGAAATCACTTTGCACAGTTCTGTAACTGACACCAATTTCTAATCTCCAATACTATTAAGTTCTAAATCTCCATTATAAAGAATATTGGCAGAATACCAGAGTCTAGTGCAGCTAAATAAACTTAACTGGACCTGCTGTTTTATTTTCTTTTTTCTGAAATGCTGAAAAAATCATTAAACTATTTTGTTAATTGCTGATAACATTTTGATTAGTTGGATTTCCTCTATTGGCTGCAATAGACACATTCCTGGAGTATGACATGACTTTGCCTTTGGGACAAACAAAAAAAAACATGAAAAAAAAGAGCCCATTTTTTGAAATGACAAAATGTATTGTTATAGGATTAGAGACAGGATTGCTCCAGGATTATGCTGTATCACTAACTCAATTTAAGAGGCCTATGAATTGAAACAAAATATTGAATAGCTGCAGGGAAAAGGCATTGTTAGGGAGTAATATCTGTGTGAAAACTTGATTGTTTCATCTCAGCTGGATGGCAACAGATTTCTGATAACTCAAAGACCCTCTCATACAAGCTAGAAAACCTTAAAACATTTATTTCTCTGTACCACTTCACTAAAATGGCACTGGAAAACCAATCCAAGTCTCAGATGTGCAGAAATAAATATTAACTAAGAACAACCTTGACAGAAATGTTTCTACAAGTCAGTGATGGGCTTTCAAGGCTGCTGCCTTGACATCATCATTCCAAGGGAATCTGCAAAGCTGTCTTCTGCTAACTTTGACTTTAGTGATGCCCTAAACCAACATTAGCATCACTTCTACACTACAAGATTTAATTGGGAGCTTAAACAGATAGTGTTGAGCTGTGCCAACTGGGACAGTGGAAGTAATTACCAGATTTAGATATTCTGCCTTCATGGTCAGAATTTCTTAAGCACAGGAAATGAATTATAGCAGAATATCCTTAGACTCAAAAATTATTGGCAAGGAAGAAGGGAAGAACAATGCAGCCATGGTTACATGCTGACGAGCTTTGGCTGATTTGCTGTGTTACCATTTTAGTCTGCGTGTGGCTATTTAATTTTTTTTCCTCAAGAGAGCTGAAGTTCTAACACCATCTAAGTCAGAGCTTGGAGAGCTTTTTTCATTTTGTGTCCAAAGAACAGTTGGGTTCACAGAGGACTGAACAAAGGGAGAATATCAAGAAAATATGGGTTGCTCTTATTGGTGCATAGGATCCTCCATGAATAAGAGTCTCTTGTGATATTAAAATGGGTCATAAAATCCCCTTCTTCTGTTGCTGAATTTGCAGCCTGGCTGTACCTGTGTCCTGGTGTCTTTTAATAAATTCAGCGTTCATGAAAAACTCTTGACTCTGAAGCGACAGAGACAAAGATCTGGATTCAGCTCACCTAATCTGAGACATTTGCATGAGATCCCTTGGAGTGTGGTACCAAAGGCTCCTGCAGTAATCCCTGCAGAAGACCCCCTTCCTTTCATGGGTTGAGTCACCCTCTAACAGATCAGCCATTTAGCAGGCAAGTCTCCTACCAGGCTTATTACTTAGGTACCAAAGCCAAGACCCTAATGTGGCTGCAGGGAACACGAGCCTGGGCCATTGGACAGAGCAGATAGACAGAGGAGCATGTGCCAAGGGGCCCAATGGCTGAGAATTTTCACCACGGCAGTCRAAGCTACCAGCAGGGCTAGCAATGTTGGTCAAACACTGCAGACCTGTGACATGCTTGGAAAGGAGATAAGATTGCATYGCCTTTACCAGATGTCACAAATGGATCTCAGATGGTAATTTTCTACTGTACGTACTGGCATCTTGAGCAAAATACGATCTGAAAGAACAGGCTCTGTGTGCCATTATCAATCTCCTAAGCCTGTTGTCTTACCAGCTGTGACATCATTAGCTGCACATCTGTCTCTAAACTGAAGGTGGTTTTCTAGCCTCACTCTTATCCCATGTCCACTCTGAATAAGCTCTGAATAAAAGACACTTGTTAAAGTTCAGCTGTAGCAGGGGTTACATCAAGAGATGGCAGATGGGCAGGCCCAAGCCTCTATCACTGAATACAAAGATATATGGCCTATTGTCTCCTTATGGCTCATGTGATACCCTTGATAAGAAGAATGTAAGTGTCTGGCAACCATACAGAGTGAAATCTACACCCAAGGAATGCATATAAGTCAACTTCTACTTAAGCCTTAAATGATGGTTATATGGATAATAGTAGTCAGTGAAGTAGCACTGAGAGAATGTGAGGTTTTCCAGTTCAGTGGACTAAATCAATGGGAGAAGAGCAAGTTGGAATTGATTTGAAAAAATATTTGAAGGGAGTTTAAATCAAATAGAAATATTTTTTCCTCTGGCATTTTAATAAAAACTAAAAATAAGATTCCAAAATAGATGAAAAGGAGGAAAAGATGGCTCATAGTGTGTGTTAGCTTACCAGTTTATTAGGAGACCAATAACTACACACATTCCCCCCATCAGTTCTAACCAACATAAATTTCATGCCCTTGATTGTAAGGCTCAGACATATTGGTGTGTCTACACCTGCATTCAGTCCCATTGAAACTTTGCTAAAAAAAATGCCAAATCCCACAAAAAAACCCATCTGAGGTTGAGCTGGAAAATATATGGGTCTTTTTTATCTTGAGCTAAATTGCATGACATCAAACAGAAAAAAAAAAGTGATCCCTATTGGCACCATGTTCATAGGAGGGAAGGTCTCCCTCAGTCAGACACTGCACAACTCTGCAGCCTCCTGCAGGCTAAGAGCCCATCCTCGTGCTCCGTTTGATAAGCAGAGGGAATCAATGAGAGCCAAATCCTRAGACACTATTGGGCTTTGCTCCTTATGGTGACAAGCCCTTTGAGGGATAATTGAACTCAAGCATAAAAGAAAAGCAGCAGAAGTGAGCCTATGATCCCTAGCGGAGAGAGTTCTGGACACGTCTGGGTAAGACCTGCAGACTCACTGGCAGGGTCCCTCTGTACCAAAAGTCAGTGTATTCTCCCATTCATGCATTTGCTTTGCAAGAAACAGCAGGGACCACGCTGTGAATTGCAAAAGCACAGGCTGGCTACTGTTTGTGTGGCCTCATCCCACCCCTGTTCCAGAGCACAAATAAGGAATTTTTACTCTTTAACGGAGTCAGGAGTACTCTATAATCCAAGCAACTTCATAATGAACAAACCCTTATTTAATGTGAGGCCTTATTCATTGCATGCCTTACTTGCAGCATACTGCTAAAACAGCCATGGTGTTGCCCTGACTCTGTTTTGGTTTTGGACTAAATACAGTACAGTAAGTCAAACATTATTGGTCACAATGGTAATGCGGAGTGTATATAATGTGCTTTTATTGCTGCAAGGCATAGTTGGAATATTTACACAGAATACATGAAATAACAGTAAGATTCATGTTCTGTTCCTTATTTGTAAGGTATTTTATTAAAAAGAATCTGAATCTGAAGTTCATAAATAAAATAGTAATATCACTTATTTCCAGATACTAGTTCCAGCTTGTTGATTTTAATAGACAAGTATAACACTTCAAATGTGGAAACACAGTGGGTAATATTTATATGAAATCTCCAAGAACCGTGGTATTTTGCTCATGTGGAATATCATGGCATTCTGCCTGGATCAAGTAACCAGCAGATTAGCACATTAACACTTTTAAGAAACATGCGTGTAATCCACTCTGAATGTGGTCTTTGACTCCTGGTAGGAATACCTAATGATTTTCAAATTGACACATTACTTTTGCATAAAGCAAGTCAAATAAACAGGAATTGCAGAGCAGCTTTGGTTGGGGTGGATGGCACAAGCACACACATGTTGTTATCAACACAGGAGACAGGATCAGCTCTTTACAGCCACGGAAGGATTTGCAGTATCTACAGAGATACAGGAGAAACTTGGCTTCCTTTCTTTTTAAAGCTCTATGGCTTTATTGCTCTATGTGAGTGGGTAAGTGGATGTAAACTGCTCCCTCTCATTCAAAGTCAGGCACCAGTTCAAGGAGACAGATGAATGACAGACTTCTAAGACTGACCAAAAGTCAGTAAAGCCTGCAAAAACCATCACCATTGATTTTGAAGGTGCCACTCCAGTTTGCAGCTAGAGGAGGATCTTCACAAGACAGAGAGTATGTTCAGGCTGCCACAGACTCCATCCTAACAGGAATTAAGAAGGAGAAGAGCAAGAGGCACAAGGGTTGTCAGTCCCCTGTTACACGGCCAAGAATGCGTGCCTTCAAAGCTATATTCCAACACAGACTCTTCACGTGGTTTTGGTCACACTGCCAGTCTCCCTGCACTGCTTTTCCCACTTCCCACAGAGAAAAAATGCCATCCTTCTCTTCATGGGAGCTTCTGCTGACTGCAGTGGTGTGCTTGTGGTGACGAACTGCTCCACATGTGCAAAGTCCTGGTTGTGGGGAATRCACATGGAAGCTCAGTGGTAGGGTAGCTCAGGGCTCTGGCTAATTTCAACAGCCATCCAGAGGAGTACAAAACCTTCTATTTCCAGGATGCTTTCGGTGTGCCGTAGCAACTGAGTTCAACTTCTGCAGCAGGAGACAGCAGGGAAAACCCAATAGTCCCCCTCCCACAAAAGAAGCAGCAGAATTCAGGCTGCATGCCAAGGAATCCTATCACTAGCCTTGTAAAAAACTCACCAGGGCCACCTCAAAAACAATAGTGAAGTCACGCTTGGCTGCAGTTGGTTATGGTTTGAGAGGGAGACCACTAACAGGTCTCCCAGAACTATTGTGGCTGGCTCCACTTCCTGGTAACTCAATTCATCACACTTGTTATCTCCTTCCTGGAGACAATTTTTATAACCCCATTAATGTACTTAGAAAGTGTCCCTGCTTTTCTTAAGATATGGCTGCCCCAGCTCATAGCAAATCAAGACTGTTCTTTGGAAGTGACTCCACAGAAGTCAATAGTACAAATCGAGAGATTGTTCACAGCTGACCCAAAAGAAGAGTGCAGGGTCTCACCCTTTATCCTGCTGAGGGCTGATGCTCTCCTTGCTTCTGCATTAGAGAATCAGGAATGAGCATGGAGTTTCTGGCTATCCAAATAGAAGGTACAATATCCTTGCTAGACCATGCACCTAATATTTAAAAAATAACTGATGGATTCAACTTTGGTTAAAATAACCCCACTAAAAAAGTCCAAACATGGATATTTGCAGAATGAAAGAATTATAGAAAAGGAAATTCTGGGATTTGAAAAAGGGAGAGACTTGTCGTAATGGAAAAGTCAAACCAAACTATCTTTTAAACCTAAAAAGCAAATCAAAAAACTGCTCCCCTCTCTACTTTAGTTGCCAGTCTGGACTCAGAAAGGATCTTTCCTTTACACTGAATTCATCTGTTGAAAAAAAATATATAGTGGGAAATGTTAAAATCTTACTCATGAAGAGCCTACTTGGAAGGCTCATTTAGAAAGCAGCTCAGATGTCAATGAGCAATAATTGCTGTGAACCAAGTACATACCGAGTACACCATTAACATTTTGTCAAAACTCTTGGGTATACAACACCAGTAAAGGAGAAACAGCTCTGAGTAATTCTCCAATGTTAGGACAGCTTGAAGTTTGGTAGACTATTAAAAACCCAAACCAACCTCCCCGTACTTAAACTTACACAAATCCCAGATTTTTGGAACATCACACTAGAGTCAGGCCTTTCCCTCCCCACTGACAGCCAAAGCTATTTTTGAATTTGGGTTAGATTTAGTGACTAGGCTCCAGCCAAAAAATTCAGGRGGGGTGTGTGGGGAAATCATTGGAAAAAGTCATAAGACTTTGCTTAGTTCAGAAACAAAAGGTTTCCATTTTTTGGGCTGGATTCACAAGAGGATTTGGGAGCTGACCACTTTCAGATGTGCATGTTGCAGATGGGTGATTACATGCCTGCAGCTCCCGGCTCTGGCACCCAGAGCAGTGCTTGCCATCCCTGTGCTTTTACATCAGCATCCCCCACAGAGGCAGCTAGATCTGTGCAGAAGTGTTTACGTAGGAATTTAGAGTGGCACTCTGAAACTGGTTATGCTCGAGCCTTGTTTAGAGCAGCAGAGCTGCCTTCACGTGAGGCATTTCTCAATTCAGTTAAAAATTGGCTCCTAAACCAAATACGGCCAATGCTTGAGGTAATAAAAGGTAGGGGGGGACAAGGATGTGCTTTGCTGGAGTGTATGGGGATCTCTGCTTCCAAGGCCAAAAAGGACATAGTCTGATCTCTCCAAAAGTCCTGTATTTTYACTCCATACTTTTAGAGCTAAGCAAGTACTGCTGCAGAGGGTCCTGTGGAGGCTTTTACCTTTTCACTCCCTTCAGAGACTTCTTTTTAAGTTCTTTCATTCAGAAAATGTGGATGTTTGGGCTTGCTCAGTCAAAGGGCAGTGAGGCAGCCACCAGGAGAACCTTCACATAAAGCTGCCTTTCACCCATACACTTACACAGTTTTCACCACACAGCAACTAAGTCTCTTTGCAGTCATTGCTAGATTTCATCCTCATAAGACCATTTATTAGATAAACATGTTTTCTGCTGTTATCAATGCCAGACAGAAGCAATAGGTGGAGGGAGTGTCTTGGCAAATGTCATGGAGGACAATCTCAGTTGAAGCATGGGGGAATCTGGGTTTTCCAGGTCCCACCAGCTCCTAGGGCATCCCTTCTCTGTCAGATAGTCACTGGGGAGGAGACAAGGTCAGCGGCAGTCATGCAGAAAAGATCTGAGCACAGCAAAACCTGGGGCTGACCCAGGGGAGAACAAAGCAAAACGCAACATGTTTATTTGAATTTCAGGTTGTTTAACAATGCTGCGTCTCCACATGCAGTGACGATTCCTCACCACTCTTAAAGGGCAGCTTGACTGTGAAATGCGACTGCAAATTCGGCACTTTCCTCAGAACGTCCCTGTGCAGAAATCAGAAGTGGTGGGAGAGCAATTCCCATTTTGATGGTGGTCTAGGCTCTGATGAGTGGGGCCAAAGTGCTGTGCTTCAGTCACAGGACACTGAATAAACCACTGAGATTGATCCAGAGCTAAAAAGCCCAGTCAGCTTAGGCATCTGGTCTTATCTTCTCACAGCCCTTTGTCCACAAACCACCTTACCTTTCCCTCCAGCACGCGTCTCTTCTCTGACTTCCATCTAACCATGGCCACAAAGCCAACACTTCCTGCCTGGTGGGGTCCCTGCCCGTTCATGTGGCAGCCCCCACCACCATGCTACATGCCACAGGTAACAGTGAGCTGGCAGGCAAGAAAGTCCCCTGTCTCTGAACACTTTTGGGTGGTTATGGAGCCTGGGGGGTCCACAGAGCGAGAGGGAACCCCTTGTCTCCACAAAACTAGCACAATACATTAAAAAAAGATTGATGGAAAAGCATGTTTTTCAATTATGAACGCTCCAAGATAACCCTGAAAACTACTGAGACAAAAGAAGGCTTTGGTCCTACAAAGCCTTAGAAAAGTTGGTACAAACCCAGGAGTCTCTCACACAGGTGACAGGAGACACATGCTTACACCACCACGGGATCCCAACCCCACGCAGAAGGACAGTGTGTACCTTGTGGCGTTTGTCATGTTCGGATGAAATATTTGCAAACTGTGGGTTTTCCACTGGGAAGCAGAAGAAGTAAAACCAAACAAGGATCCACCACCTAAGGACATGTAACTACAGAGTGTGTGTTCTCCAGGGCTGTTGAGAGGCAGCTTTTCCAGTTTTCTCATGCTATTTCAGCACCTCTGCTCAGCCTCATTTTCCTGCCAAAGTGTTACATTCAATCAAAAGCTCCTTTAAATCCCACAAGCATAAAATYAGGTGTGCCAGAAATAATTTTGAAATATCCTCATTACCTTTCTGCTTCTTCCCATACTATTTTACTATTTGTTTGGGACAGAGGGAATGGAGTTGCACTAGCTATTTCTTCCCCAAAAATGTTTGCATAGAAGCGTTAGAGAAACCATGGATTTTGAAAACCTAAAGCCTATTTCCCTGTCTAAAAAGAATGTAAATCTTTCAAACAAATCCCTCTCAGTCCAATAGAGATGCCATGACTGAAGTTTTTATTTCATCCAGCACAGAGCAGTAGGCACCCTGAAAGCTGCACACATCAAGAAAAGCTGTTTTAATAATGTGTGTGTCTAATCCATGCCTTCCTAGTCAGTCTCCTCTTTCCATGCTTAGCACACTCACTGAGCTGAGCTAACTTTCCATTTGATTCTTGRTTACAGTATTTTACTGCTTAATTGTAACCACTTTAACATCAGATTTGCTGAAAGCAAAAATTAGCAACAGTTAACTATTAGGTATTTGCAAAAAGATGACAGAGTTAAGGAGCCTTAATTCAATATCCATCTTCAGAGGTTTATAACTGAATCCATACTTGTATTTAAATACCAAATAATCCACTGATTATTATGCATAGTTTTCAGTCAGTGTAACAAAAACATGATGTCGCAGTCATGCTGTGAGCTCTGTAGCTAGGTTTCCTTGTTTATATTAACAGCTGTAAACACAGTCTAACTCAGCCTTGATTTAAACACAGATTTCCCATACTTTCAAGAATTCAGCACATTGTGAAAGCTACAATTTCAGAACTTTTCTCACGTGCATATTGATCATGCCCAGGAACAGCCTGCAATGCTACATATGCACTTGAAATGACCCATTTTAGAAACTCTACATTAAAAGGGTCAGTTTTTCATCTTCACTACAAAGCAAAACCAGCTTTGTTAATGTTTGTATATAAACGTGCCCCTGAATGTCCTGAATACAGCCTGCAACCTTCCAAATAAGGTACTTGCACTTTTCTGGGTCAAGGTTCTACATGTTTATCCCTCCATTTAAAAATACAGGTTGTAAAAACATCCTAAGGCCGCTTAAATAATTTTAAACATATTTCATTCAGTCAGAAATGGGTTCTCCTGTAAAGTTTTACCTTCCTACTTTTTAATAATAGCATTGGAAAAGCTGCGCTGTTGGAAAAGTGACGCTGCCTGAAAAAGGACTTGTGAACTCTCTTCTTCAAGASTATGGTGAGAAGCAAACTCCACTTAAGTGGAAAGTCAGGTGAAGCAAAAAAAATTTCTGCCTTGAAAGGGGCAGCAGCACGTCATTCTAATGTGTTCCTCTGACACACATTAGATCTCCCAGTCTGTGAATGTTGAGCAAAGTCAATCAGCAGTGCAAAGCAACCTTGAGTGCCAGGCAGGTGAGGAACCCTCCTGGAGGAAAATCCCCCAGTCATACAGAGCTGCTGCAGCAATTTACCAGCACAAGGGCTTCTATCCACTGGGTTTTGCCTGGAGAGAGAAAATAAGGGAGAAGGAGGGGCTTATGTCTGATATGGCAGGGCTCATGAACCCTATCAGAAGAGCTTTTGGGATCATGTTGGGCTACTATGAGCTAGGGATACTCCTGGGAAAGTTGATGGCATGTCTTGACCAGTAGCTTCACCACTGTTGGCCAAATTTCACTGTTACACCTCTCCTCACAGCAATCTGTGGCTGGAAAACTTGATTTAGACCATCTGCAACTTTATCACAGTGCATATGATCCAGAGAAATATGCCTCTAGACCAGGATGGCCAAAGTGCAAGGCTGATCTCATGACCTCACTCATCTATGACCAGCAGCTAAGCCTCGAGCTCCCACTCAGATACTGTATTCACACAGAGGTGAGCACAACACTGACCACTCACATTCCACCAGCTTTGCTCCTCCTACGCATGAAGGGCAGGCTCAGGGGTCCAAGCTGTAGCCAGGCTAGGGCCAAAGATAAGTGCAGAGCAACTTAACATCCAAGCACTTTGGTCTGCTCTGACTGGTTCTCCATCAGGATACTCCCCAGAATCTTACTGCATTTCTCACTGTCTGTTCCAGAGACTGAGGGCTGCTGGAGAACCACACAATTCATCTCATATAGAACTCTGGAACATCTCATGTAGAACTCTGGATCCACTCCTTTGCAGACTAGCACAGGTTAAGCAACCTCCCACTTTAGTATTTAGTTCTCGTGCTAAATACTGTGTCTTCTACCCCCTCTCCTTCAATGATTTGTGGTACACTTGTCCAAAACTTCATTTTTCCCCCTCCAAAGTCACATATGAACATGATCTGCCAAGTGTCTAGTCTAGCCATACTGGTGATGCTAAAATACAGCCTCGATTTTCAAAGGAACCAAGAAGAGTTTAGCCAGGCCATTCCACATCATCCTTTGCAAGTTATTTTTACATGTCTGAGATCTCATTCAACTTGCTTGGCTTCTCAGAGGACAATTAAAAACAATACATAGCAGATGGGAGAGGTAAGACAAACAGAGGTTAAATGACTTGCCTGAGGCTGCTAGYGTCTAGCAGAATGGGCGACAGGAGTCCTGGGTATTAATTAGTTAATATTTGTACAATGCTAAGAAAATATATAGCCCTATATAAGTATTATTGTAAGGTGGCCCCTGCAGTTTGGAGAAGCAGAGGGCAACAGTGCACAGGCGAGTGCAAATATCCTTTCTCGTCTCGTGGCATTTCTGTCATCCATGGGGTCTGGGAGGGACAGAGCATTCCCAGGACACATGAGAGAGGGAAGGAGAAAGCACAGGGAAAGAGATCCCACTCCAGCAACACCATTGTGCACCCCCAGGCTGCTGTATCCGTGCATTAAGTCAAGGATCAGCTGTTTGCACTTTCCATTGAGAGCCATAAATCTGTGAGGTACAATCAAATTGGGCTACATGGTCAGCTGCCTTCAGCAGAAAACGTGGAACTGAATTTGAGATATTTGGGGACGTTTACAGCAGTAAGAGGTGCAAATCTCTCTGAAGTGCCACAGGACCCACATACCACACTGCTCTGTGCTCTGCTGAAATCCCAGGAGGAAGGTCAGGCCCATCTGTATTAAAGAAGGATCTATGGGAAAGGAGGAAAGGGTCACAGTGTCAGATTTCTCCTTTTTTTTTCCCACCTCTCTGGGGCATTCATCCTGCTCCCATGACTTCAGATCTGATTTCTTCAGATGCCTTTTTCAGTCCAGTTTCCCTTCACACCATCATACATCCCACCCTCCTGCTCTCAGCCTCCTCCAGATTCCAGTATCAGCCTGAATGAAACACGAATTATTTTTTCTCCAGGACAGCTCTCACTCTCCATTGTTTTTAACATGATTTTGCTATGCARTTTCAAGACTGGTGAGAATTTTTTGCCATTTCCCTTCTTGGCTAGAATACAAGAATATTACCTAAGTTGTGATGTACTTTCCTCCGCAATTTTTAAATCATTCAGACTTCCCGTGTATTCTACTAAAATTTTCATCCAGTTTTCATCACCACATATCTTCGTTATCAGGATCTGCCATTTCTTTTCCCATCAGTTTAGCTTGGACTTGACTGAAATGCAAAATTTCCAGTTGAAAATGCCATTTTCATCCAAAATAGGATAAAAGGCTCAAGTTTTAAAAGCACCTCAGAAACACTAACATTTAAACTTCTACATATTTAGGCAAAGCTTTTCAGCTTTTCTAGTTGCTAAATTCTAAATGTTGAATTTTGTTTCATTTACTTGGCAGGCTTTATTTAGAGGAAAATCAATGTCAGGCTGCATTACCCTTCCCCTTCCAAGCAGATTCTGCTTGCTCTGAGTCAAAATCTATAGGAAACTACACTTCAGTGTCACATGGTCTTTACTGCCTCTGCTGCGTGGTACAGTGGGAAAAGCATGTAGTGTGCACCAAGAAATATTTATGGTATAGCAAGGGACCTCACCCAGAAAGCAACAGAGAGTGGAGCTTCATGGCTGTCCTACAGCTCCCACCAGACACCAAAAGGATCCTTGTTTCTCTACCATGCAACCTGGTGTGCTGATTGCAGATTACACAATGGGATACACGTGCCCCACATCCCATTCTCTTCCCTTAAGTGATAAACCATGCTTTTATCTGAACTTTTCTTAATGAAATGTTTTGCATCATTTTAATTTTTAAAAAAACCTTATTCAATCAAACTAACCCTAAATTAAGACTTTTCTTTTTGCTACAGAAAATGTCCATTGCTGAAACTGTGTCCTCAACTGTAAAATTATCCTGATAAAAATGTCCCATAGCCTCCAGTACAGCTGCCAGAATCATTATTTTTGCTACTGCTCTAATCTGAGCAACTTGATGCTTCTTTGAATTCTTCAATTGCTTTCTTTTCTGTCAAACCCTCTTTCCCATCAAACCCCCCAAGTGTTTCTGTTGTCCCTCACGTCACCCACCGCAACCTTCCTTGTGCCAGGCAACCTCCTTGTGATTCCCCAGCCCAAACCCAAATCGACCTGCAAAGCCATCCAAACTTCTATTGCTGGCTGAAAGACCTGTATGTTATTTAGTGGCAACTAAAGAAAAACAGAAAATTACTGCTTTCAAAAGGCTTGTCAACAGTTTCAGCCAGTATTCTGAAACGGTTGGAGAAAAATAAGTAACAAAACATGAATACATTTTTACTCAACTCTTACCAATATTTAAAATGTTCAACAACATTTTTGATTGCCAGAAATTGATGGACTGTTCTGCAGACTGTTTTAAAAGCATTAAGTATGCGGTTGAGTTTGTGGTTTGAAAACTTTTGGAGCTTTTCCTGATCAGAATTGTGATTTCCAATAAGAAATATAAAAATAATATGACATGCAAGCCAATAAAAATATAAACATAAAAATAAAATCTATAAAATACAGTCCTTTCAGCCAGGCCTGCTCTCCTTTTCCAAATCCCATGTCAAAACTTTGCTTCAACGGCTACAAGAAATTGGCAAAGTAACGCATACCAAGGCAAGTCAGGAAGCAGTGCTTCTAAATGACTCTGATGTATCACATTCTGATTGTAATTAATGAACACGGTCAAAAAATCTTTGCTGAGATCCTCCAAGGCCACCCCCACACCTTCTTTTCATTTCTTACAGTCGTATGCTGTATTTCCGTCATGTATGTGACTTTGGCTCCTTTGGATTCCAAAAGCTCCTGGGGAAACATCCTCTTTAAGATGGTGGTCTCTATGTTTGGCAGGTCATATCTGACCTGCAATCAAGGAGCGTCATCCTTTAATTTCAGGAAGCTCAAGCTTGGTGGCTGCAGTTGGGCTTTGGTTCTGTGCTGGGCTGCACGCACCCAAGAAGGCCAAGTAGCCTCAATTCCAGTAACTTCAGTGGGAATTAGAGAGCCCAGCTGTATTTAATATTCTACAGGGTCAGGCTCTGAAAACTGTATTAGCGTTCTCAGTTCCCAGTAGGATGAAATTCAGCAAAGCATTTGGATTGAGATTCAACTGTAAACATGTGAACACTCCCCCCAATTTCAATATGACTATTCTCATGCTTAAAGTTAAGCATATGCCTAAGTGATGTGCTGATTTGGGGCCAAAAACTACTGTTTTCAAGGGCTACACAAGTTCACAATAGGCAAACTGCTGGTCTAAAATGCCAGTCGCATAATCTAGTTTTTCCTTTTTCATAAAGTCTGACACGAGACTGTATTTTTAAAATGGAGCAGCTACACTGCTTGAAGAAGATGAGGCATTCTGGTGAAACTGAGTATTTCTCTAAAGTTACTAATCTACTATTATTACTGTTACTTATTCCTATGTGAATGCAGGAAAAGCACCTATCCCAGACTCTTGGAGCTTTTGCTGTTCCTAAAAGAATATAAGCCATACAGCAAAGAACAACAAACTCTCTCTACATGACAGCAAACATCAGTCAAGTGACAGATAAAAATATCCCACCCTCCCCAGAGACCCTCAGCCTCTTGTACGTCTGAACCCTTCCAGAGGCTCTAAAACACAGAAGCATCTTACGGTGCACTCTGAATGTCCCCACCTTTCACCTCTCCAGGGTCCAAGGAAGCCAAGGGCTCCTGAAGAAGGATGGGCTGGCATCTCTCCTTTTCTGAATTAGGAGGGGGCTTCTCCCTTGAAATGGTGCTGGCCCCCAGGCGACACCATCTTGGCTAGCTCATGGCAGGGGACAGATGTGGCTTTCAAGCAAATTCCTTCACCCGGAGAAGCATCGGGGGATGTGGAGCCTGCTGTGATGGCTCTCCTCCTCTGAAAGCAAAATGCTCCCTCCTCTGGGAGGACACCGGGGCTCAGAAGCTGAGGGACATAGGAGCTTCCCTGGAAATCTGTTAGGGCACAGAAAAAAATATAACTGTGCATCACTCTGCATTTTGGGATCCATTAAGGCTCTTACTGTACCCCGCAGAGCGGAAGGACACAAAAAACCCAACCCCCCACTCAGACGCCAGGAGGAAGGGAAAAAYTTTTGGGGCTCACTTTTCACCCAGACCCCTTACGTTTACGCAGCTCACAGCACTGGAGCCAAGTGCTGAGAAGCCATGGGAAGCAGCACAGAGGAGGAAGCAGCAGACGACGGTTCTCACTCCTCCGCTGTGCAAATTGGGGCCAAACCAGGACTTGCCGAGGTGTCTCCAGGCCGGCTCCAGAGGTTCACGCTGACGCTGCCTCCCCTCGAGTTTCTTTGCCCCTTTAGCTGCAGATTGTCACCCTGGCTTGCTGTATCTAACTTGGGCTTCTCCACAACTCCATGACCTTCAAGCCTTGCAATGCAATTAACTGGCTGCTGTTGAAGGCACCATAAAGGCAGAACAATGGCACATGTAAGATGGGTCAACTGCACACGGGCATAAGCCTGGAATTTGCTATTCTCAGTCTGCATTTCCCTTTTTTGAATCTTTCACACCGATTTCATCACACAGTTTTTGGCACACGTGCAGCTTTTGGACTGACAAGATAGCCTGTTGTGGTATTCTCTCGGTGAGGCTGGTTGGACAACATCCCCTGCCTTTGCTCCAAGATCTTGTAGAAGGATTATAAAATCAAAGCAACAGCATAGCCAAAATCCATAATCCCAAACAAATCTCTCTTGGCACTCTGACAGAGAAATGGCACCCACTGTTAGAGAAGAGCCTTTGGCGTGAGATGCAGCTCTGGCAAGACACAGGGAGAAGGAATGACCCGGACTGGTGGGCAAGGGCAGAAGTGCTGACACTTCACCTCCTCTTTGGTCGTGGCTGGCTCTGGTGGCAGGTGCTAATGGCAGGGGCTCCCAAACAGTGGCACACATTCCTCAAGAGTGTTCAGTTTATCTCAGAGACGTTTCCTGAGCAGCTCGATGTCCCGATTATGAGTCCGCCCAGTCAAGCACGGGCGGTACGGCTGAGAGCGGCTGCACTTGCTGCGGGTGGCTGTGCCTGAGAGCCCGCTGTCCCGGCTGCCAGGGACAGTCACAGGGGTGAAGATTTGCAGCGTCCTCCTGCGATGACAGAAAGGCAGCGCTGGGAAAGGTTCTGGACACTCACTCCAATGCCGTGGGAACAGATGAGCAACAAACGGAGCCGGGAATTCTCCTACACTTTGTAAATACGTTCTCGTGTCTTCATTTTGCTCCAACATGTCCATCGGCCTTCCGAAGTCTTGCATTCTCACTGTTGCTCTTTCACGATCGCTCGCCGTGGGATTTTCCCCCGACAGCTGTCGCCAGGGGCTGCCGGGCTGCACATAGCCCACTCCAAACGCGGCGACCCCGCAGCCCCGGGGCAGTGCGGGACCCCCGCACACCCACACCCCCCGCTCCGCACATCTGCCCCGCTCCGCTCCCCCTGGCGCAGCCCTCCCGGCGCAGCCGCCCCGGCGCCGCCCCGGCGCCCCTTGTGCTGCCCCCTCCTGGGCGCTGGGGCTCCCGCTCCCACTCCCGTTTCCCTTCCTATTCCCATTCCCGTTCCCGTTCCCGTTCCCGGGCCGCCCGCGCGGCCGTGGGCGACCACTTGTGGGCGTGGGCGATGGAGCTGCAGGTGCGCGCCCGCCCCGCTCCTCTGTCCCGTCCCGAGCCGCCCTGCTGGCAAGCGGGAGCGATCTCTGCCGTGGATGCGGTGCTGACATGAAACACCCCAACAGCGTCCGGCTTTCCAGCCAGTGTTTTTTGACGTTAAGGCGTCCTGGAGGGAAGACCCTAAAGCCCATTAATCACTTCAGGATGTCTGAGAGGTGGGCAATAACACTGCAGAGAATTCAGGCCCTCTGACACTCTAGTGCAGTATCTGAGCATATAACAATAACAGTCAACACTGCTGATGCCTGTGAAAATACAGATGTAAGCCAGCTGTCTGTCAGGGTGAAAAATGTGTTTGTCTTTTCGTTTTAACGTGTCATTTCCCTCTTGGACGTTTTCTGTGTTACTGCCAGGATATCACGTGCTTCCAGCACAAACTCTATCCCAGGAAGACGAACCACGGTCACATGGAGGGCGGGTGTCACTGTCCTGTTTCTGCAAGGTTTTTTCTTCATCTGAAGCTGAACAAAACATATCTGACCTAATTCCTTAATTTTTATTATTATTGAAGTCATTTCCAATATCTATTTCTAGCCAAAGATAATCACAGATTTATCCATAAAAGGATCATAGGAGTGGTGAAAGAGTGTGTGTGTGCTGCAGTGTGTCAGTCCGTGAAATATGTTGGTGTTCAGAATAATGCACAAAATCTTGAGATTAATAAGAAGAAATGAAAGTATATATTTCATGATCAAAAATTTGTAGGCATAAAATCTGCTTATGGTGGGATAACTGAAAGAGGGCAGATTTGGATTAGGTAATAGGAAGGAATAATTTACTGAGGAGGAGATGAGGCACTGGAACAGGTTGCCCAGAGAAGTTGTGGATGCCCCATCCCTGGAAGTGTTCAAGGCCAGGTTGGATGGGGCTTTGAGCAACCTGGCCTAGCAGTAGGTGTCCCTGCCCATGGCAGGGGGGGTGGCACTTGAAGATCTTAAAGGACCCCTCCAACCCCAAACATTCTAAGATTCTATGATAACTCATGATTGCCATATTAGTAGAAAAGGATCCAGATGTTCATGAAGGACCAGAAAGGGTACTTCAAGGACACAGATTTTAATCTATTCAGAGAACAGGTAGGTAAGTTCCTATGTAAAGATATTTTATGTAAAAAAGGAGTTAAGGAAAACTTTTTTTTTTTAATGAGAAACAAATATTACAGGTAGATGCAGAAACTATTCCAAAGCAGGTGAAGAAGAAGCAATGGTAAAAAGCCAAATTGATTACACCGCAAGCTCTTTCTTGACTTCAAACACTGGAATACACACAAGCAGTGGAAACCAAGCTAGACTGTTAAAGCCCAAAATAAGTAATGTGACAATAAAAGACAAAATCAGGAAGATAAAGGCAAAAAAATAGTATGAGAAGTCACCCTGTAAGAAGAAAATCAAGAAAGTATTGAAGGAAAGCTATCGATGGGTGATTTCCTGAAGGCCAAAAGCTCTTTTCCTTCAGCCTTCACTGAAAATAATTCCAAAATTGGGTGGCTCAAATACAGTACAACAGATAGAAAGTAAGATCTCCTGCTAGAGTAGGGGAAGAAAAAGCGAGGGAGTACTTACATAAATTAGAGCCTTTCAGATCAGCCACATCACTACTCTAAAGTATCTGGTTAAAGCACTCTCAGAGTATTACTGGTTGCAAGTATGATGCAAAAACTTGCATAGTTCGGGTGAGGATCAAGAGGAGGGAGAAGGCTAAGCAGCATTCCTGCCTCTAAAAGAGCAAAGCTGGAATCATAGCTGCCGCACATTGGATTGAATTCTCAGAACAAGACCGGAACAAATAAAGATAATCCATAAGAACCTGGAAGTTAACAATGCAAGTGACAGCAACATGGATTGCTCCAGAATGCACTGAATCAATTTTAATTACTTCCCACTCTGACAACATAACAGACCTCATGAATAGATAGAAGAGAACTAATAAATGTTGGTATACGGTGATTTAACAAGATTTTTGACACTGCCACATATCTGAAAGTCAGGAAGACATGGTTTAGATGAAATCATTATTGAGTAAATGTACAAAGGGGTAGAACAGTGCCCTCAGACAGTAGTTAACCATTAATTTACTGTGAAAATGGTATTCTGTAAGAGTCTGTCCTGAGCTTAGCAACATTTGCGTCTTCTTTAATGATCTGGATGTTGTATATTGAAGATTTCAGTGCAGGACAGAAAGACCAAATTGGAGAAATGATCTGACAAAGAGATAGGATGTTGTTCACTTTGGATTCCTGCCTACATATTACGTATAGCCAGAATAACCACCTAGACAGGTAAAGGATAGGCAACAAATGGATGGACAGGTTCTCTGGGAAAGATCTTGTGCTTCTAGCAGATCATAACTGAGCACAGGTCAGCAACATCTTGTTGCTGCAAAGCAGAGGCAATAGTGGGCTTCATGACCAGGACTTCGCCCTCAAGGCAGAGGAACACTGCTCCTCTCAGCATGGGTCAGGCTCTGTCTCAGACACCACGTGGGTGTTTGGTGTGTGTGTGAGGCCAGAGAGCAATGGTGATGAAGGGAGATCTGGTGACGTCCAAAAGCATCCATAAACTGTATAAAGCTTTTGGAGCAGGTATCAGGGAGGCAGCTATTGCAGTCTGGCTGTCTCTTTTTTATGTTTTAATGCAGTTCGGCCGTCATCCAGCTAAGCGCTTTTAGTCGAGAGGCTTTCGTACCTAGAGAACAATTTAAGCAATGTAGGAGCAAGCAGAGACAATCTATCATCTGGAGTGTAGATGATGTCTGTAGACATGCAAGTTAAAAAGTAGATTTTGGTTTTGTTGTCTAACAGATCTGATCAGCAGTGTAAATACATGTAAATATCTTTGACAAGGACAACTATCTCAGGTCTGTTTCAATTCATTTTAGTTCACGAAGGAGATAATTCCCCCTGGAATCCAAATTGTCCAGATCGCTTAGGCTCCATGACAACCTGTATGGAGGAAGTTGTGTTGGGGTAGCTGGCGGCTCTGTTTCATTTTTTAGAAGTCAGAAGAAATTATCTTGACATTCCTGAAAGGAAAAAGTTGCCAGAAGTTTCATGAGAGATTTTTCCTTTCGGTGAGAGCGAAATCTTTTTTAACATGCCGCATTTGTCACACAAAATGGAAATCTTGAATTTCCACTTGTTTCTGCCGGTCAGTTAACTCCTTCCAAAAGCTGCCTGCTCTATTAAAAAGAAAAAATAGCATGGAAGATTGGAAGAATTATAACCTCCTCAGGGGTGGAGGCCTGGGACACAGACATTGCAGCTCAGAGGTTCAAACTTGCTCACTTACTCCCTTTAACTTCCACCGACACTTCAGTGCCCGGGTGCTACAATTGGCTCTGGAAATGTTTTTCTGATTTATTTTGTCTTACCCATGGAAGAAAACTACACAAAGGCAGGTGTGAGACTCAAATTTTCAGAAACAGCACAGGGGAAGTTATTTATTTGTTTTTTTGTCCATCTGCTGTGCAGTGATCATGGGACCTAAAGCAGCGTTTCCATTCAGTTTTCTATGGTTTAATAATCATCATATTCTCATACAGAGTCTGTGGCCTGAGCCAAGTTTCTCTGTTAACCAGCCTGAAACATCTTTGCTCCTGAGACGAAATAAGATCAGATTCATTAAGTCCAGCATGGCCATAAGGAAAATATATAGATATTTATTTGAAAAAAAAATGCCTCAAATTCCTTCATCCCAGATAATTTGTTCCTGCTAAATATCACATGTTGCAAATGCCTGCAGTTCATAACGGTTTTATGAATCAGAGCTTGGGAAGGCTGATCAGTGTAAAATGGGCTATGTGGCATGGACCAGGGTACAGGAGAATGGTATGACAAGAAGCTGTGCTGGTGATTTCAGGTTATGATGATATTTAAGTAAATGTTAAAACGAAATCCACCTAAAAATCAATAGAACAACACACCTCCTCAAGCAGAACTTTTCCCCAGTGACTTGTTTGCTAAATACAAAGTGTCTTGGATTTTCAATGGTTGAGGATATTTTGAGTTTGACTAAGGCATAAAGTAATAAAATAATAAAAGTTTCTGTTTTTCCTTTATCCTTCATGTATTTTTCCTTTAACATTAATCACAGGATGGATGAGGTGAAAAATGTAATTCAAAGTTTTATTTTGTATTCTTGCTGATTTTTTCCTTGTAATATATCCAGATAAGTTGCATTTTGATATTCAGGTCATTTGAACATTTTCTTTTTATCTTTATAGGAAATGGAATGGTCACTCTTTGCTTTGCCCTTTACTTATAGATTTTTTTTCGGCAATGATCCTCAGGATGAATCTTTTCTATTCTAAGTCTGCTAAACTGGAGTTCTTTACAGTGCCATAGAGCAATGGTACTTCTTTGCTGTGGACCTAGTGCTAAGCAYTGATTGCAAACAGAACCAAAAAGACAGCCTAATTATGCAAAAAAAGTTAAAAAAAAACAATGTGTCTGATTCTTCTCCAGAAGTGCTGGAAGAAGGACCAGAAGAAGTCAGCAATGAATGTTTTAATTGGTTATTAGATGGAAGAAAATTTCCTGCATATGAAGTATCAACACACGACAAGTGTTTAATGAATTTAAATACCCAAGGGGCAAATATTTGTGGATGATACTTTATCGGTTTCAGCCTGCCAAAGAGTTGGGCTACACCCTTACGATCCATTTCATTTTTTTTCCTAAACCTTTCTTTTTTATTCTAACATACTGTTTTATTCTAAATTATGGCAAAGAGCCTTTTCTAAAGAAGAAATGCCCACATATGGGGCATCAGATGTTTAGTAAAAAGCATTATGGTCAACTACTAATACTTTGGAAAGCAATCAACCTAAAGCCATTTTTTTAAAAAAGTGGATTCCTTTTCTGTTGTATCCACATATAATGTAAATATACATAAAATTATAGATCATTCAAAATTTCAATATGTCTTTGAAGAATTTTCACTGATGCTGCATTAAAGAGGCGTCCTTTGTTATATGGAAAAGCAGCTCTGTGAAGATGTCCCCACTGGTAGAAGACAGAATTCAGGTGCTCCAAAGCCAACTAATACACCTTCTCCACAGGCCTGGAAAGCTGCTCGGTCCTTCAGTGGCCAGCTTAGAAAGCCTTTTTGACTTTTGAATAATGGAAAAGGACAAGTTAAAAGTGGTAATACTTGTTGCTGTTTGGTGGCAATGGCATGTCTAGAGCTGAAGTTATGTCAGTGTTTGGCGGTAGAGTTGCAAAAGTGCAATTGCTTATCATTGTTCGTAGAAAGAGTAATATAGAAGATTAGGGGCCCCCATCTCTCCAGGGGACCTCAGTACTCACTCTTCCCACTCCTTAAAGAGAAAGAAGTGTGATAGTAGGGGAAACAGAAATCCAGAGTCGTCAACAGCCTTCCTTACTTACAAAGCAGGAGCTCTGCATAAGCAAAGACATTAACTCTGTATTGCACAAACCAACGGCTTTCTACAGGCTCAGGTTCCAAAGCATTCAGAAGCACCGAGTCAGGGCTGGCCTCAGCAGAATGAATAATTACACAAAATCAGACCATTTTCAACATTGGCAAAGCTTTGTTAGTGCTTGCTCAAGGAAGACGCTTCTGGAGAGTAGAGAAATGRTCTCCCAGCTGCCCCACTAGCAAGAGACTAAACATTTATAGGGTCAGTACTTCTCCAGGTATTGCCTCTATGACTTTAAATAAGTCAGCTGAGGCTCGATTTCTTCAGCAGTGTTGACCAGACTAGATTATATATCCATTAGCAAGAGGCAGAGATGGCCAGTGTGGCCGAAAATCAGGCATTAATCGCCTTGTGCCTCACCTTCCCCACACTAAAACAGCAGTGATATTTCCCCAGGCATGAATGGCTGAATTCACATGAACAGGGTGGAAAGGGCCATTTCAGTCCAGCATGCAGCTCTGTTCCTTTCCCTAGGGGAACAGCTGCACAGCAGCTCATTGCATTAGCTGCAGCCACATAGACCTACATTATCAGCCCTCAACCCCGACCCAGCAGCAGTATCCAAAAGCTCAGTACGGAGCAGGTCCAGGTCCTTCAGCAGTTTTACAGCTTGTGCTGTTTTACAGCTCCGTGCTGCCTCAGGCAGGCTGTCACCCATACGCAAACAAGTGAATTTAAAGCTGGCTTAGGGTTTGTGGGTCACAGTACCACCCTGACTTACTGCTTCAGCATAAACATGACCCTAGAAAAGCAATGCCTTCCATCTCCCCCACTGCCCAGATGACCTTGGAGCGCAGCTCGCCCATGGCCATGCTCCCTCACCCAGAGGGATCAGAGCCCACTGTGCAGTGGCAAGAGCACGCTGGCAGCGGCAGAGGGTGTCACTGTCAGGTTGCAGTCACCCACAGCTTTCCAAAGTAGCAGCATCATTTGATAGTACCAAAGGCTGTAATTTGAACACTCCAAACTGCAGGGCCTCAGCTAGAGGGGAAACAGTGAAGCAGGAAGAATGGCCATCTCTGTACGGATTATGAGAGATAGATTACAGTCAACTGGAAAACAAAATCACAGAGCAACAGAGAGGTGGCTGGAAACCTTGGAAAAAAACCCAGTTCAACAGAACATCAGTACTTTGCTTCTCAGCCAGGAAGCAGGACACAGATACCATGCAGTAAAGTGCTGCCAGACAYGTTGGTTATTGATTTTTCTGAAGATCCCACCTGAACAGAATGTGTGGACTGAATCCCAATGAGAGTCCCAGATGGAGTAGGCAATTGTGGAGGCAACGGACTTATTACTCTTTAGGACTCAAGGGACCAAGATAGGTTTTTACAAGCAGCTAAAACGAAGAAAGAGATCATATGGGAAGGTGCTAGGCTCCTATTGTTTCCGGACACAAGTCCTATAACCCAGGGCAAAAGGGAAGAATTAACTGTGGTTAAAAAAAAAAAAAAGAAGAAAAAGAAAAATRTTTGAGATATGAAATGTGTCTGCATCAGTTTCTCTGGCTTGCCAAAGTGTACAGTTCACACAGTGAGAAAACCAGCATCTTTAGGGGAGCAGAGGCAGCAGAAGTTGCTGTCAAAATCATTGGAGACAAAGAAACTCTGCAACTGCTCTCTGCAGTGTGCTGGGTCCCCACTGTTCCCCACAGCAGGGAACTGAATACCGGCAACATGTGGGAGTAGGGGAAAAGCTTATTTCTTTCTCCTTTCTTTTTATTTTATTTCTTGCAGCCTGTGCTACTATGCTACTATCTGAGTAGTTACAAGTACCTGCAACTGCTGACAGGAGTTTTAGGACAAGCACATCCAATCCATCCCAGAACTGCACCTGGGACTGGTATGTGTAGTGGGCACAATTGCTACGCAAACACCACATGTATGGTTATCTATTGTGGCACTTTCATCCATGTCCTGACTGTGCTTAATGCATTACAAAACACTGTCAGTAACATCAGAGCCCCCTGGCTTTTGCAGCAGGGATGAGTCCAAGAGCCCAGAGAGTGTCTGCTTGCTACAGCCTAAAAATTAGCTTTGACTAATATCAGTCTAGGTACCCAGAAAGGTTTTGAGTCCGGTGTCTGTCCTTCTCCCTGGAAACCTGGGGGTTTTCAAAGGTGAAAAAACATAACTTCTCTCCCTTCCCAGGGTACTGTACCTGGGAAGGAATAACCCCAAATACCAGTACAGGCTGGGGGCTGACCTGCTGGAGAGCAGCTCTGTGGAGGACCTGGGAGTCTTGGTGGATGGCAAGTTGACCATCAGACAGCAGTGCCCTTGCTGCCAGGAGGGCCAATGGGATCCTAGGGTGCAGAGGGAAGAGTGGCCAGCAGATTAAGGGAGGTGATCCTGCCCTTCTACTCAGCCCTARTGAGGCCACATCTGGAGTGCTGTGTCCAGTTCTGGGCTCCTCAGTACGAGAAAGACAAGGAGCTACTGGAAAGGGTCCAGTGGAGGCCACAAAGATGATCAGGGGTCAGGAGTATGTCTCTCACACGGAGAGACTGAGGGAGGAGGGCCTTTTTGGTCTAGAGAAGACTGAGAGGGGATATAATCAAAACATAAATATCTTGAAAGTAGATGCCAAGAGGATGGTGTCAGATTCTTTTCGGTGGTGCCTGGTGAGAGTGTGAGGAGCAGTGGCCGTAAACTAAAACACAAGAAGTTCCACCTCAACACGAGGAAGAATTTTTTTACACTGAGGGTGGCAGAGCCCTGGAACAGACTGCCCAGAGAGGTCGTGGGTCTCCCTCTCTGGAGACATTCCAAACCTACCTGGATGTGTTCCAGTGTAGCCTCCTCTAGGTGACCCTGACTTGGCGGGGATGTTGGACTAGATGATCTCCAGAGGTTCCTTTCAAACCTAATGATTCTGTGATTCGGTGATTCCCTCTGACTGTGAGGGAGCCGGGTGGCTGGGAAGACGAAAGTCAAAGGAAAAGGCCTTTATGAAGCTGAACAGGTGGTAGGTGGAAGGCCACAGAGAAATTGCATGCAAACATCCCATTCTCTGGCAGTAGCTCTCCTGGCCAGGGCAGCTGGACACTGCGGGTTGCTGCACAGCAGCACAGGGCATGTGCAACGCCCACGCCCAGGTGCTCCTGGTGATGACTCTGCAGCATCCCTTGAAGCCACCATGCCTGAGCTGTTGGCTGGCCCCCTTGCATCCAAGGAGGACTGCTTCATCTGCTTTTATTTTATGCATCTCCATCTATTTCCTGGGATCTGCCCTCACATGCACAAGCACAACTTAAAGCCTGCCAAGAGGTTTGCCACCCCAGTAGCTGCTGCTTCTGAAAACACCCCGGGAACCACTAATCCTCCCTTCCCCTTTCTCTCCTCTGTACATCCTCCTCCTCCTCCTCCTGGCAAGAAACAGGCCGGAAAAATAGACACATATTTTGCTGCTGATTCCACAGATGTTCCTGCCTGTGGTAGTAGTGCTCCATCATTAGGGGCTGGACTCATGCCCCCAGTTCATGTCAATACTTTCAAATGTGTAGAACCAAAACAGGAAGAGAGCCACTTGCTAATAATATCCATTGAAATACACTGGCATTTGACTGCCTTCTGCTTAATCCTTTCATTTTCTTCCACAAATAAGATTTGCTGCTGTAGCCCAGATTATGGTTCAGTAATGAGTGAGGAAGGAGGCTCCCACATGCAAAGAGAGGCTTAGCCAGAAAACAAGCAAACAAATCAAATAAATAAAAAGCCATCCCACATTAGATGAAGTTGTACTGCCACCTCAGGTTACCATCTGTTTCTACTTTGATTCCAGTGTTTCTTTCAACCATTTTGTCTACTACTTATGAGTTCAGCTGGCGGCTGTTGTTTCTAAACACAGTGGGGCCCCAGGAGAACCACAGTGCCCCATTCTCCTGGTCCCAGATCCTGGGATATGATCTAGGAGAGAAAGAGCGTAAAGAAGGAAGAAGATAATGACAGGGTGAAAGAGCAAAAGATGAAAGAGAGATAAAAAGAAAAAGAGAAGAGAGAAGAAAGAAAAAAGAAAGAGGAAAGAATGAGAGATCCTTCCCACTATCCTGCATTCTTCTAATATCTTTCTTTTTAAAACAGCTCTTCAGTTTGAAGGGATATTAAAAATAGAAGAGTGTTACATTTGGCAATAAATTAATGTCCAGATGAAGGGAAAACAATTACAAATTGGAAACAGATTTATTCACACTCAGTGTATTAATGAAAATGTTAAAAAAAAAGCTAAACTGGGTATACTGTGTGGAAAAAAATAATGGCCCAGCAGGTCTACTTTTTATTAACAACTCATCAGTAAGCAGGTTGTAATTCATAACAAAGAATTTACCCCAAGGAACACCACAGGACTGTGAGCTTTTTAGTTTCCTAAGAAAATACATATGTTGTTCCACTTGGTTTCCTTTCAATAAAACCCACCAGTTAGCACTTCATTTTCGAGCTGTTCTGACAAATCAGGTGAGTTAGCTTTGTAGAAAAAACAGAAGCCAACTTTTCAGCTGAGAATTTTAGGGAATTTTTTAATAACTTAAATAAATTTCCCAAACGGCAAGGAAGCATGATAAAAGGCTGTGAAATGTGTTTGTTTGGAACAGCTTGAAAGACTTTTTCTTTTAATTTGCTTCATTAATTTTTTCTGAGGAAATATTTAGGGATACATCCCTCACTGCTAAGGTATGTGTTTGAGACAAAAGGAATTTTTATGATTTTTGTTGTGTTTTTATAGTGTCTTGAAACCTGATTAAAGATACTGATGAAAACCTGCCCACTGGTTTGCAGCTATGTGCAAGGCCTGAAGGAGACTGAGGTGCCGAGAAATCAGTTTTTTGAAGGTCACTCTAATACGTGTCTCTTGCAACATAAATTCCTGTATTGTTTCCTTCAGCTGCTCCCATCGCACACATACAGAAAAGCCCTCTTGAAGGAAGAAAATAATCAAGAAGGCAAGTAGGAAGCCAGAGAGAATTATATGAAATGGAAAAAAAAGGAACCAAGGTGCAAAATCGGTACAGATTTAAATAAATCACTCCAGTTTAAATTACTACAGTGCAGTGATGGTCACAACATGCACCACATCCAGCCTGGGCTCAGTTCACAGCAGTAACAGACCTGCCACAAGTACCACGGCCCCCCAGTTGCAACAGTGTATGCTATAGCTGAACAGAATTCTCCATTCAGTCATTTTCCAGAAGGAAAACAGCAACTTTCCCAATATTTTATCAGCCTTTCTGCATGGTTTGATAGAGTGGAGATCTAGTGCAAGGCTCCAAGAGATCACTGAGAGCTTTCCCATCAACTTATCAGTTCGTATACACTGATTATCAAACATCACTGAAGCAAAAGGAACTCCCTTCTCTAGGATTTCTAAGCATTATAGTGGAATATAATTTGAGATGCAGAGGAGACTGTGTTGCTAGTTACTTATCATTCTTGACTTGAGAGAAGCACTGAAAAAACAAGGACTATTAAGAAACACAGAACTTACATAGAAAGACTTCTTATAGCCAACAACATATTTACACTGAGTAAATGCAATTGAAAATTAATTCTAAACCTTCTCCAAAAGGACAAATAATTGGAATTGAGAGTGAGCTGTTTCTTTTCCATCTGCTGTGTCTCTGCTGACCGTCACTCCCTTGGGTGCAAACTACAGAGACCTTCAGTTCTCAGTGGAAGAGATGGGCACAATTAATTGTTTCAGAAATGGTGAGACATGGGAGCGTGCTGGTTTGTGTGTCACTACCATAACTGTGTAGGGTCAGCAAGAGCTTCAAAAGCATGTACATCAAGTGGCAAAAGTCTCTGAGACACACATGTAGATTATAAAGCTCATATTACTAAATTCAGGAAGGTTCTGAGGCTCAACAGCAATCTTTTAGAAGGACTGACTCTCCATACAGCTGTTTAAAGCAGTTTAAAGCAGTAAAGACTGTGTCTGGAAGATAATACTAGAACATTTCTAAGGCAGCACTTTTAGGTCTTAATTCCAGACCTACTGTGCAGGATCCAGCTGCAGAGAAGGACCAGCTCGTCTTGTCTAAAGCAACCTATTACTGTGACTTTCAGGCTGGAGAATTGGACATTGACATTTCCAAAGCACTTCATCTGAGAAACTCTGGTTAGGCAAGTTGTTAATGCTCAGAGACCTCTGCAGTGCCATATGAGTGGCAACAACCCACTCCCTCTTCCATTTCAGTAGATACAGACCACAGTATCCTCCTTAGTTAGAGACARTGTAAGTGCTTAAGGATGCAGCTCATAGCTTGGAAAGTGTAGGCAGCTGAAGCATTTAGGCACATGAAATCACTGCAAGATTAAAATACTTATTGTGTTCATCCACTTTTAGCCGATCTCCAATTTGTAATCTGTCCAGAAAAAAATGAGATCATATATCTGCTACTCAAATTATTTTGCTATCTGCCAAAGAATGCTTCTGGGAAGGGTTATTCTTCCCAGCAGAAATGTAGGAAATAAGTTGGAAAACATTAATTCATATTAATAAAAAAGGCCTGTGAAGACAACAGCTGTTTGATCCTTAGATAAACTGTAGACAGTTTTCACTATTTAAGTCATCATGAGTGATGTACTGTAGGCTTAGAGAGAAAAAAGGTGCCAAGAAAAAGAGGAGAGAAAAGAAAAAAGTCTGGAGAAAATATTTACTTGCATACTTCTCCTAGGAAAATAGAAATGTAGCTAATGAAACAGATTTGTTTAGATACTCTGTAGCACTCCCGGAGGGGTTTGAGGCAGATACTTTCCACCTACTCCTAAGCTTGCTTCAGCAGTCACRGTTGGGATTTTGAGCAGAGACCCTCGTGGGTAGGGGCTTTGCAGCATTTGCAGAAAGATGGATTTGGGGAATTGATGGTGCCTTTTGGGCTGAAGAATGGCAGTGCCGACGTGGCAGCTGCTGATGTTTGACGGGACAGCTGCTCACCTGGGAGGCTGGCTGCTGGGGGGACCCTGCCTCAGGGAGCCAGGAGCCGCGGGGAACCAGTGGGAGTGGGGTTTCCACATCCAAACAAAGCTACAGCATGTGAGGGGGAATCCAAAGCATGAAATAGTTTCAGTTGTCCTGCCACCTGAGAGGGGCTGTAGGTTCCTTTCAGGGTGGACAGTGCTCTGGCTTCACATCCCTTCCTCTGCTGCAGCATCTTTCCCTGTTCCCAGAGGACACTCCTCGGTAACTAAAATTCAGATATAGATGTCTTTAAAACAAGAAGTATACTGAAAGAGAAAACAGAAACTAGCACATGGTTTCTGCTCCAGAGGCAAGCAGGCATACGTGGGACGTGAGGATGGACATGGCCTCTTGGCTGTTCTCCACTGCACTTTTTCCAGGGAAGGGATCTTCTCAGCTATGTCTGCCCTGGTGTGGAGTATCCAGAGACAAAAGGGAGGAGACTTCCCCAGATCACAGCCAGGAAAGAAGGTGGCCCAATGCTGTAGCATTCTCCAGTCTAAGCCCCAGATGGAATACCTGGGTAGCTGGGTAGCAGGAAAGCTTGCTTTCTCCCGGTACTAACCTCTGCTTCTGCTGGTGAAACCAGTTTGGGTAATCTCTTTGTGGTTTTTTGACCTGATTGCTCCGAATACCACATTCACTGGATGTCTCATACATCCTAAGTTTATATGAAATGCAAAACTTCCAGCTTGGGGATTGTTTTTTCCCCATTAATAATATTTATTCCCTGAGGTCTCCTTGCGACTCTCTTTCCGCAGAGCCCAGCAGATGCTGGGGTTCACTCTAGGTGCTCACACGGGGTGGACCAGGTGACTTGAGGAACCCTTTGGGAGGCCTGTTGATAAGTGTTTGTCAGTGGAACAGACAGCTCACTGTGGCTCCCATTTACAAGCTTCTTAAACTAGCTTCTAAACTAGCTTTTAACAAAGAAAATGTGTCAAAGTGCCAATAAAACTGCTCTAATAAGCCTCCATAGCAAACTCCTAATTGAAGCTCATAAAGAGAGCTCTAAACAGTATTTAAAGTGCAAAGAAAACATATTGGTCCTCAATGCAAACAAGTAGATGTGGTGCTGATGCTTTTTATTTGGCCAACATGAAAGCTGCAGAACACAAAAATGTAGGTGTGGGATGTGTGTGGTTAGAAAGCCAGTTATTGGACTTATAGGCAGGTTTAAAACCTTGCCTTCAACAACCAGGCAGTTCAGCTCCAGCATATTCAACCTGCCCAGAAACCTGTACAAATGCCTATTTCCCTTGTACCCTTTCCCACACACATGGATGTACCTGCAAGTGCAGGACAGAGCATGCATGCGTTTCACTTACTACTTACTGACTTAATTTGTATTTGAGCTGCTGCAAATTATACTTCTCCTCTCAGTGCTCTTGTGCCACAGTTTAGGCATTAATGACAACATAGAAACTGAAGTTACTCTGCATCCCACTGAGAGAATGCAGTGACTCTTTTGGCTCCTGCCAAGTGCCCATATGCTGAAAGCATCTGGAGGGCTTCTATCAGTCCAATTTGAGAGCTCCCCCACGAACAACAATGGTAAGTCTCCTCCGAATCTGTGGCCCAAGGGAAGAGAAGCACACAAAGATGTTCAAGAGGAAGGAGAGGGAAGGGAAAATACATTTGAGAATCATGTAGCTTAGGAGAGAACAGAGCAACTCATGGCAACCCATCTTGCCTCACGGCAACTCCTGTCCCATGAAGAAGCAAAAATAAAATACATTTTGCTCTCAGTCATATATCCAGTTATGAGCTCTACAGAATGAATTTCCCAACATCTTTGAGTTGCTGCAGTGCTTGTTTCCACTGAAGGCAATAAAATTATGATGGCAGGGCTATCAAATGTCCTGCTGGACAGGACACACACTGGGATGTCTCTAACTCAGGGCGTGCAGGTACCACTAAAGCCCATCAGAGAGCTCCAGCCATCCCTACAGTCTGCATGGCCCTGGGCTTCCCTGGGTGGCAGGGGGAGGCAGACGGAGCAGCCGGGCAGCCACATGTGGATGAGAGTGGGGATGGGAGTCAGTCTGGTGGGGGCAGGGAGAGTTAAAAATAACATGGGATGAAATTTTGGGATCAAAGGAGAGGAAATAATAGACTTTGAAGACGAGGAAGGAGGGAAAAGAAAGACTTAGAAGACACCATTAAATTAAAAGTCTTTTGAAAAAGCACTCAAACCTTGTACAGCATATTTGGGCTGTGAGGCTGATATACCTGGTGGTGGTATCTCCTGATCTCCACCTTCCTCAAGCTCTTTTCAAGGAAGAGCTGCATTAAAATCCATTGTGCTGCTGATGAAACACTTTGTGGTTTTGCCTCAAGTAATTCACTGGTTTCCACAAAAACTAAAGGCATTTTTTATAGGCAAAAGCTGTCATTTCAGTGTGCTAAGCTGTTTCTGCCATAAAAAAGGTGTGATTTCACTTCCTGCACATGTGCGAAAATTTAGGATGTGTTCCAGTATAAAAGAACATGTTGCCACATGAAAAGCTGTGTTTTTAACAGCATTTGCAAAATCTCACCCTTGACCAAATTTGTCAGTTCTCACAGAATCTTGAAGACCAGACCATGACTTGTTTTTCTGTGAGTGCACAGAAGTGTTAAAATATTGCAGTAATGGGAAAAACAAAGAAAATGGAATAGAAGAGGAAAAAAGAAAGATAAGAGGAAAACAAAAAGAAGAGAGAAAAGAAAAGAAAAGAAAAGAAAAGAAAAGAAAAGAAAAGAAAAGAAAAGAAAAGAAAAGAAAAGAAAAGAAAAGAAAAGAAAANAGAAAAGAAAAGAAAAGAAAAGAAAAGAAAAGAAAAGAAAAGAAAAGAAAAGAAAAGAAAAGAAAAGAAAAGAAAAGAAAAGAAAAAAGAAGGAAGAGATCAAAGAAAAGGCAGGGCCTGATATATGCAAGGACTTGCCACAATTGTAAGTGTGGAATTTAAAAAGATTTTCAGTGATATGAAAATCATCTGCCTCAGGCAGAGGCTGTTGTCCCTGGAAAATTAAGACTCTCTTACCCTGGGATTCAGCAGGAAATGGGAGTCTTGAGACCTTGTGGGACTGTGGTATGCTAGAGGAGGAGGGGAGGACTCCTTCCCGGAGGCATACTGCCCACCTAAGGGATGCCGCGGACTTCCTGTTGCACCCAGAACATGGAGGACAGAACAGCAGGTTCAAGTGGATGATGGCAAAACAAACAAATCTGAAAGTTTCCCTAAAATCAGTTACATACTTCTTRTGAGGCTGGACTTCAAAGTCTCTCCATGTACTGAGAATCCACAGGCTACATAAGACTGGGATGCATCATGTGGAAAAAGGTTAAGAGAAGAAATGGTTGATGAAAGCTCTCAGGCCTTCAGTACATCCTATGAAATCATCATAAGACCAAAATAGTTTCTCATTTTCAGCTACAAGTCCAGAAATATTAAAACAGAAAAGGCTGATAAAATTATTTGACTACTGAAAACTGAACACTTCTAAAGCAATTAATCAAATGCAGCTGTTTTCTCCACATTGAGTAAAAAAAAAAAAAAAAGGAGTAAAGTGGGAATTTTAGACATTTATTTACTTCAAAGTAGCCGTGTACTGTGAGATACCCATGTTCTACATATGGCCTACAGTATACTCTTCAGTGCCTTGCTAGCACTCAGATGTACTCAATAATGCTTTATAATGCCTCACCAGGAAATTTAAGAAATTATTTAAAACACTATCAAAGGGCCATGAATTTCACTGCAATGAAATTCACCAAAATCAGCAAGAAATGCTCCATTTCATTTGAAATTGTGAAATTGTTAATAAAAACTAAAGTCAATAGAGAGCTTTGGATCAAGCTGTGAATCAGCTCTTCAAAACAGGTGCAGAACAGCAAGTTAGTCTAGGGCTGAAGTCAATTAGTCCCACTCAGGCTTGGTCAATTAGTCATTCTTTTGATCTCTCAATCTATCAGAAGAGAAAAAAATGCTCATTTTTACTCAATTCTTCAGCTGCAGGGAAGGCGGGTCCTCTCAGTGTTGAAGCAGAAAAATTTCTCTGGACTTCTTTTTCTTTTCTGTCTCACATATTGTTAGGATTTCTGCAAGAGGGCAGCTTTGCAGATGCTCAGATGGAGTACTGAGGAATAGGTTCCTGAAAGGCACTGGGGGAAGAGCTTCAGGATATTAAAGGAGAGTAATCTGATATTAAACCAGCATCAGCTGAATGTGAAAAGGCATTGGGCTGGGCTCAGTATGGAGGCACCTAAACTTTCACACACTGCAGCCAGGGAGCTCACATCCTCAGCAAATGCACTTAGAGAATGAGCTAGGGTGTGTTCAACAACAAAAACACAGAAAAATGTTGCATAAAGAGGCTGAGCTTTATAACTGGAAATGACACAGAGAAGAACACGAAGAAGTGGGTCCAAAGAAAAGGTATAGGATTGCCCTGATTAGTCCCTTGGGGTTCATGTCTTAAGGTACAGTCAAGAAAATCACCCCAGCTTCCATCCCCATCACTCCCTTCCAGAAGCTGCCTGGTATAGCGTTTTCCAACTCCTCCTGAGGACCCTCTCTCCAAAATAAAAGTAATCAGCTCCACCTCTGCAGGAGGTTTTTATTTTATTTAAAAATAAATTTTTATTTAATAAAAATATTAATTATTTTTAACAAAATTCTGTTTATCCTACAAGGTAAGTAGGTGTATCTTAAAAGTTAGTCTTATCCCATGAGAGAATAAAGGAGTTATCCTGCTATTGTTAAATTAATGGAATTGCCCAAGCAGAACTATGCTATTTTACACTAGCCAACTCTGCATGCTTCAACAAGGTCTAAGACCTTTAATAGAGAAAATCAACATAAATGTATTTTCTGAAGTAGAGCTAAAGCAGATTCAAGGATTGTTTATAGTAATGGACATAGAATTTTGCATTTGGACACAAGGTACAGTCTCCCTCACTGAAACTGTTGGTAGAACTATGGAATAATTTCCTGTACCTTGACATAGTTGTGTATACTCAAAACCACATGGACCCGTAACCTCAGACCACAGCTATCCCTGTGGAGAACAAGGCACTGGATGTCTTGAGAATGGCATCAATACAATATTGAAGGCTCAAGCTGATGGATACAAGCCAAAATTAAGAAACATTTTGCAGTCTAAATATGCTGGAAATTGTAKGCAGAGCTGACCTTTTTTTGGGTGATTTGAAAAGCACATGGTTTTAGATTATTTTGGTGGATTAGGTATTTCACTGTACTGTCTGCTTTAGCAGGTTCTAATTAATTTTCAAAGAATAAAATTCTACAATGTTTTAAAATATTTTAAATATTTTTTTTATTGTGGGGTAAATAAAACAGCTCATAGAGCGAAAACTTGGCCCTACTGAAATCAGTAGGWGTTTTCTTTTTGGAACTTCATGTTGACTTCTAGAACAACAGGATCTCATCCTTGAGAAAATACTTCTATATTGGACAAACATGGTATGATTTTTCTTCCTACTAAAGGACTCTGAAACTAAGAAAAAGTACCTTTTTCCAATAAATATACTTCGTATAGGGTCCTTTAGAACAGAGGAGACAGAAACTACAAAACTAAAGTTCCCTGGCATTAAAAAAATAATGTTTTCATATTCTTCCCCCATACAATTGGTTGTAGGAAAACTCTCACACAGTATCTGTTGAACCTGACAGTCTCTTCATTTAGTTTTTACCTCTGTGTGCACCCAACCCTGACAGACTCGAAGTGTAGAACAGCTGATCCTACCAATCTGCAGTTAAGGGATCAATTTTTGGATAAGCAAGAGCTGGTATATTTGCAGTGGGCTGGTTGCTAGTGCGGATGTGCATCCTTCAATTATGTGTTTGTTTCTTTACTGACAACGAATACCCTGGCATGAGCCAAACAGAGAAGAGAGGAAGGCACAGGCACAGGAAGTGGTGAAACCACTTTGTAACAGCAAATTGGCCAGGGCCCTGCTACYCCTCCAGCTGTGCCCACCTCCCCTGCGGGATTTGGTGGGGTGGGTGAAGGGATGGCTGGCTTCCAGCTGAAGTGGCCCCCTCATCCTTCCCCCTGTACCATGGCAGTCACAGGGCCCAGCCTTGCACCAGAAAAAACATGCTACCTACCCTGATGAGTCAGCAATCACTTGTGCCCTCGTCACCTGCACTTCACCACTCCAGAAAAAAATTTTACCAGGTTTTTTGTGATTTAGTAACAAATGAGATGTTAGTGAGATTGTCTAACAGCATTATGTCCAAATTCATCTGCAGACATATTAACTTACATTGAAGAAGTCCTGTATCGTCTGACTTGTGTGCCAAAAATGTGGCTGACCAGTTATCTCTCTGGGATAACTTTGGAGTATTATCAGAAAAGTACTGAGTCTCCTGTGATCTGACCCTGAGGCTATAGGACTTAGCTGCACAATTCCCACTGGCTTTGGTCAAACCCCTATGACTCTGCTAAGGTCAGAGAATCCACAGGAACATCTCTAGTGGTCCTAGGACCAGCTGTATTGTTGACTCTGGCATGTTTTTAAGTGCAAATGCATGGAAAAGCCAGAGCCACACAATAGCTTAAGTACACAACTTCCCACTCTTTGACCCTGGAGGTCTGAGCCCAAAATTAATTTCCTATGAACTGCATTTGACTGCCCATCCATCCGCTTGGAGACCATGAAGTTTTGGTGTACCACTGGACATCCAAGTGCCTGCTGCTGAGGGCAGTGGAAAGTAACAACTGTCCCTGCTCTGCTACTAGGGAACAAATCTCTCCCCATCCATAAAAGATTTCTCATCCATCTGTGTTTGGGGATGCAGATGTCCTCTTCTAAACTGCTGTATCAGAAGGCATCAATGTTTCTCACTAATGTGGGAGCCTGGCAGGAAGAGCAGACAGCCCCAATGCCAGGAGCACAGAGAGCTGCCAATCGGACTGAGCAGCTGAACCTGCATCTCCCGAATCCTCTCACCATAAGGGGCAGAGATGGTCAGGCTTTTCATCTGAAAAGGGAAAGGCCATCTCCAGCACTGCTCCAGGGAAAATGTAGTGTTACATATTTCAATATTCAGCTGGAGTTTTTCAGTGCCCCCAGAAAACTGAGCTGTGGTGGAAAAAAGTACTTTAAAGCAGCAACAACTATTCAAAACCTGAGAGAAGACAGCTCGTTTTTTCCCTCTGTTTTTTTCTAGTACTCACAATCCTGAATTGCTTATGAGTTTGTAATAGTGTATAAACTGGTGGCAGACACAGCTGTTCACACTGTCAGGGCAGCCACCACTTTGCAAATGTCCCAGTTTCCAGGAGTTAGTGCAGAAACATCTCCCCACCCTTCATCTTATAGTTGTGGTAGAATTGAAATAAGAAAGCAGTCTATGCCATTTGTAAAACAAATGTCTGTCTTTGCTGTTGCAAGCTGTACTTCCACTAAGGGTTTTATCAATATACACGTTTCCTAAAAGCTACCATACTACAGACTGACATTACTGCATCAGCAGAAGTCTCTGCACAGTCAGTCTCAGAAGCAGCAGAAGCGGGAACTTGCTTTTGCTGGCCCCTGGGGAGGGAGTTGTTCCATGAATTTTGTACATATAGAAGTTGTTGATAAGCCCTCTTGCAACATCAATGCCTTTCCCATAGGCATTGGAGTAACCACTTCCTTTCTTCTAGTTTGCAGCTGCCTGTTTAACTCAAGACAGAGAGCAGAGATTAAGACCAGCTTAATAGGAGAGAACACCTGCAGCAAAGCCTGTTAGCAGTTCCTGCATCCCCAGGAACAGCTCTGTGAAATGAAAAAGCCGTGGCAAAGTCCATTCCTTTGACAGGGAACAGTGACATGATCCTAATTGCAATGGGGAATGGGGCAATACTCCTGGTCTGCTCCACAGAGAGCTTGACCACTATAAATTTTTATTCTTGTGGCATTTTGCTTTCCTGTGCTTGGAAAGTCCTGTATTTGTTGACTTTCTGTCAGCTGATTAATTGGGTATTAGCAATGCTTTGGGTGAAATCGTGGTCCTGCCAAGCAGGAGGGGAAGTATGCCAATGAATAAACTCAGAGCTTTAAATTGAATTTCCAAAGTTTTACTTTATATATGACAGCCAGTGTGACAGGATCTCAGGGTAATTCACAAATAGGAATACACTTCCTAGTTGTTGCCCTCAACTATGAATATGCTAGATATATTTCACATATTGAAAAAAGAGAAATAACTTTCCTTGGATGTGAAGATTATATGACAATGTACAATGCAGTGTGGAAAAGTCCTTGGCTACCTTCTGTAGGAAGTATGTGTTACGTTATTTATTTTTCAGGGATATGAAAATAGAGCCTAGACCAGGGACAGCCAGGGCTGCCGCCTTTGTTTGGGCTTGAGTCAGACCTGGAGAGCACACTGGCAAGGACTTGCTCTGTCTAATTTCGGTAGCCAAGCTGAGGCATGATACACTTCCTTTGGCAGTGAAGTCACATTTTTCCTGCTCCCATCTACGTGCAACTATTCATTTCTGCATCCTCTTTGCCAGCCCTTACCTGAAGAGGCAAGTATGCATGTGGGGACTACGCGTGTTTTAGACTGAAAACAAAAATGACCTTCTCCTGGAAAAGATGTGTTGGTATTTTTTAAACCTGGATTGTTATTGTTATTTCGGTTATAGCATGGATCCCCAGGCCAGCCCCACTGCCAGGGCAACAAGTTGCGAATGGGGAGCAAACAAGAGCAGCCAGGAACTGCCTTTGTTGCCTCTTGCTGCCAGAGAAAATATATCCTGAGCTGCCTGCAGGCGGGGAAGCACCTCATCACTACCTGCTGCAGAGGAGGGACTGGGGATGAGAAGCTGCATGTAGCAAAGGCAGAGATGATGTGAGATAAAACATCCCCAGCTTTTCTGAGTACAGGTGATACAGAGTGAGCCTTAACACTTCCGACCTCATTCGGGTATCCTCAGACATCACATCCCGGATTGGGAGAAAATTCAAGACATGATGGGTACAATCCCACACCTCGAGAGCAAAGACCCCAAGCTGCTGGCACCCTGGTCACACTCAGTGCCTGCCCATCTTGCCTATGGGGTGCAAGGAGGGATCCAGCCCTTCCCCTCACAGTACCATGCCTTTGGGCAGCAGAGGCAACAACCACTATGCAGAGAACACGGGAGGCTGTGAAGGAGAGGGTCATCCAGCTGGTACCTGGGGTCTCACAGGRGCAGCCTGGGCAGTACAGAAAGCCCTGGGGCACCAGCAAGTGTTTCAATGGCAAGTTTCCTTTCCATTCTTAGAAGATGTGATGGCAATATTGACCGTCCACGATGCTGAATGTCACCCACTCCAAAACCACCAAAGATAGGAGTATTTTTATATTCCTACACCTCCCATACCGGCACCCATGGCAGAGAGTGCTTTATCTTGGCAACACCTGGAAAAGTGTTTTCACCTGTTGGCCTTTCAGGTGGTTCTTGCTGCACTCAGGGCTGCTGCCAGCAGTGCCCACTGGTGATGTTCAGCAGTGGTGCTTGCACTGCACTCCCACAGCTGGCAGGGAGGAGCAGGGTCGGATCTGGCCCTCATCCAGAAGTAGCAGCGTGGGGCAACTCTATCACTTCCCTGCAGTCCACTCAGCTTGCTGTTGCTGTTAGACATAATCCAAGGTACTAGTTGTAATATATAAATCCTGAATGTTTTTAATGCTGGCTATGTCTCCCAACTAGGTGTGTGTTCTCAGGATTTTTCACAGGGATTATAGCACTAGCAGAGAATTTAGCAGAGAGCGAGAGGGCATTTTACTGCAAATGATTGAGTTTCTCTTCAACTGGTTATGCCTGTCTGTGCTGGTTTGACTGTAAACCAGCAGGGGAAATTAACCTCACACAAAATACCTCGAGAGATTTTAGGTCAAAATTACAATTTTAATAAAAAAGGTTAAAATAAATGCAGTAATACAGAAACACGGGCTTAAACAAACCGACAGAGTCACGGTACAACTAACACCGTGTTGACCAGGGTGGTAGCTGTGTAGTCCAGTTAGGCACTGGTCCTGCAGAAAGGCCTGGTAGTCCAGTCCTGGTAGTGGAGTGGAGTAGCTGAGTGCAATTCCGAGGAGTGGGGTAGCTAGCTGAGTCCAATTCCAAGGAGTCAAGTTGAGAATCTCGTTGAGAGCAGAGTCTCGTCGAGTCGAGRGTGTTTTCTCCCATCCCAAACCCTTGTTTTATGCTGTGTTTCTTGGCTGGCACCTCTCCCAGGGGCGGGGACTTTCACAATGGAAGAGGATCTTCCCGATGTTCTATTGGTTGCTTTGGTAATGAGCTCAGATGATCCCCGTCTTCCTCCGATGATCCCCGTGGTCCTCTGATGACCCTCGTGGTCCTCCGATGATCCCTATGGTCTTCCGATGATCCAAGATCAGGCCATTAGCCAGGATGGGTGGTGCTAATGGGCCATTAGCTGAGATCAGATAATCAGGATGGGCGGTGCTTGCTGTCCGCCGGAGTGGTTATCTCAATTGAGATAAGGAGTCCCTCAGGGACCAGATGTGTAATTATGAAATTTATCCAGCTTTTGTGGGTGGTAATAGAATACATGACTAACCCAGGACACCATCTTATTCCTCAGAGACCACAGTAATCTGTGCAGAGATGCTGAGAAGCCGCTTCAAGGACCGAGAGGAGCACTGATGTTAGCCTGACAGGTTATGAATAAATGTCAGTATTCCCAGCAAGGCACTGCCAAGGCAAACACTGGACCACACTTGTTTTTTCAGCTTTCCCGATCAGAGCAATAAACCCACCACCTGCTAAGGTTGGTGGGGCTTTCTGTGGGACCAACGCTCCCTCTCAGAAAAATGCAATTGTCCAGGGAGGCGGGGAAGGAGTAAAAGCAGAGTCACCAGGGAGTCCTTTAGCTCCACTCACTAGTTAAACCCCAGTGATGCAATGTTAAGCACATGCCTAAAGGATAACTTAAGAATAGGGCCCCATAATATTTGTGGGTTTTTCTTTAAACCGGATGTTCTATAAATCTTCATCACTCTAAAAATGACTACTCAACTAGGCACAGAAATGTACACAGTTTCTTCTAATTGCCTTCCTTCATTGCTTATTAGAAATAATCACATCTACATTTTTAATCAATGACCTGTGATTTTATTTTGACCAGGTTTCTTCTTTCACCCGAGGGTTACTTTTTGCTGTTGTGTTCCAAGATAGCTTCCCCCCGGAGTTGGAAATTATGGGACTGTTCTTCCAATTACTGTGTGAACTTAGGTTTCTAAAATTCAAAAATGTTTATACTCGATGAGTTTGACAGGCAAGCAAAACCTGGGACAAAAAGAAAAAAAAAGTAGAAAAAAGAAAAAAAGAGTGAAATAACAGCAAGACAACAGTTTCATAAATTTGGAAAGATGGTTTCTTGCCAGTTTGTTTTATTAACTGTTATATAGGAAATGAGGCTCAAAGTATTGAAAAGATGGTGGGAGAGCTGGATCAGGTAAACAGATTGCAAAGCCACCCCAGACAAATTTAAATTGGTCCATTGAAGAATCAGGCTTCACATGCCTGAGAATCAATAACCAAGACTCACCACTGGCTATAAAAGTGCTCACAACTATCTAGTAGTAACCAATAATGACCATTGGACTTCTTTTTTTCTCCCCACCATAAAACACACAGAAAGAAACAAATAAAAAAAATACATTTGAGATTGTGTTGTCAGAAGTCTATAAGAGTTTCTGCCCACCAGACCAGTGGTTTGTTGGTTTTCCTTTGAAGTGCTAGGCCCATTGGTATAACCAGACTTGCAGATACTCCCAGAGCAAAAAGTACAGGAGATACTGAAGGGTACTGCCACTGACAACTGTATAAACAACACACTTGAAAGTAAAACAGACCTGAGGTGGTTTGGGAGGGAGAAGCCATGGGTGAAATCTGTCTTTCTGTTTGGGTTTTGTTACTATGGTTTTAGGACTAGTTATAGTAGCTGGTCATCTAATATCTTCCACAGAAAATGCTTATTTTCCAGTTAAATTTTTCCTTTGATTTCCCTGTAAACCATCCTCAGCCCTCTCCATCACACCCCAATAACCTTGCATCACGTGCACATTAATCCTTCTTTCCATACTTACTCCACAGACTTTTCATTTGAAATTAGAAGTGATTATTTTGTTGCTCTGATTTGTCATTTTTCACCCGAAAAAAATCTATATGCTATTTCTATATGCTATAAATAACAAAATATATTCTCAGATTGAATAACAGAGTTATAATTCAATTTTGGAGCTTTTCTGTCTTTTGTAAACCCTCAAGATGTATACGCTGGTGGTTCCCAGTGTTGGTAGAAGCCCATGATTGAATTCTACCCATGCAGTCAATCAGAGACTGCGTATTACTCACTCAGGGTATTTCTATAAACAGGTTTTGAATGCACTGAAAGATAAGGCAATGATAGAGGAAGTAGGATGTTAGTCATAATGAAGATGGTTATTRTTTTATATATTTAATGAGACTGTGGCATGGCTTGTGATTTTTCCTTTTTCCTTTTCTTCTTGGTGAAGTAAATCATGACCTGCACATACAGAAATCATATCTTGTAGATAAGCAAATGTTTTTTGGTTCACTATCAAGAAAGACAGTAGTGGGGGAAGGAAGGAAGGAAGGAAGGAAGGAAGGAAGGAAGGAAGGAAGGAAGGAAGGAAGGAAGGAAGGAAGGAAAGAAGGAAAGAAAGAAGGAAGGAAGGAAGGAAGGAAGGAAGGAAGGAAGGAAGGAAGGGAGGGAAAATTTGCGATTGAGATGTGAATTAAGCTGTAGTTTTCTGTTACAAAAAGTTCTCAGTAGAATTACAAACAGGAGGGCCCTGAGTTGCCTGTTTGTTGTTGAAGGTGACGAACATTTTTGCACATCTTTCTAGTTTTCACTGGCTATTCTGTGTTGAGTGGCCATGTTGGCAGGCAGATTTCAGAGGGACAATATTTGTAATGGGCCTTCATAGGGGGAACTGGTCAAGCACTGCCAGATATTTCACAGAATCACAGAAAATGCTGAATTGGAAGGAGCTCTCAAGGATCATCTAGTCCAACTCCTGAGCCCTTCACAGGACCATCCCCAAGAGTCACACCATGTGCCTGAGAGTATTGTCCAAACACTTGGACTTGACCAAATGCTTCTTGAACTCTGCCAGGCTTGGTGCTGTGACCACTTCCCTGGGGAGTCTGTTCCAGTGCCCAGCCACCCTCTGGGTGAAGAACCTTTTCCTAATATCCAACCTAAACCTCCCCTGACACAACTTCAGGCCACTCCCTGTGATCCTGTCACTGATCACCAAAGAGATCAGCGTCTGCCCCTCCTCTTCCCCTCATGAGGAAGTTGAAGAGTGCCATGAAGTCTCCTCTCAGTGTCTTGAAAGCATGAACATGCCCTGTGATGCACAGCTGGGTCCGTCACTGAAACTTCAAATGTCAGGGCATTTATAGAAGCACCTCAATGATTCACAAGCCACATGAGTTTTCATTTGAAAGCCCTCCTTATTTTCATAGTGGCAAAGAAGATTCACAGTTGTGTTAGGACAGGGCTGGTTTTTAAGAGATTCACTGGAAGATTGTCAGATGATTCTTTGAAATATAATCTGAGACGTGTTTCTGGGAGCAGAACTATTGCACTCTTAGCAACCTAACTTAAATTTGGTATTGTGATATAAAGACACATTCCTTTGGCTTTTGTTAGTTTGCCCAGGAAAAAAAAAATCATACTCTTTCTGTGGCCTTCAGAAGTGACCTGGTCCTTTTTCAGGATATAATAAAGGAAATAATTAAAGTCCTGGGAAAGGTTTGGTATGGAATCACTGTTTCTCTAGAGCCAGATCAAGTAATAAAGTATTTTACTAGGATACAAAAGGCCCTGGTAATTTAAGAGAGGAGCAAACTTTTTTCCAATATAGTTTCAGATTATATCATCTCTTAGGAATCCTTTGTGACTGGTCTTCTATTTAAAGAGAAATAGCCCCAACTAATAGGATACTTGACCCCCAATTATAAATTGTTCTACTGTCATAGTCAGTACTATTTTTTATTACTGCTCATGTTTTTTTAATTTCTTTTTCAAATAAATCTAGTCTTTCCACTGTTTTCACCAAACATGGGCCAAAAGAATCAATTTGTAATTCCAAATTCCAAAAACCTGATGTCTCAGGAGCTGGTTCCACAAACTCTTCCTCTGTGTTATTTTTAATCTTGAGAAAATGGATCTCTGGCAACAGCCAAATCTTCTGTTTCCTGGGGTAAGTATCCTCCCTCAGTAGATCTGTACCCTTGCAGAGAACTTTCAGTTACTTTCTTGTGTTTATGAAAAGGATTGCCACGGATTTTTTTTCTTATTTCCTAGCGCTCTGTCAAACCTGAAAGATATGGCCCGAGGCATAGCTCTACTATCATATGAATACATTATTTATTTGTCTGACATTGGTGACCATATTTATGAGAGGCAGAAAAAATAGTGCCACAAGAAGTTTGTGAGCTCTTTACCTGAGGCCACCCATCCCCTGTATCTTCCTCCCCTTGTCCTAGTTACACTCACTTTTARCATGGCAACACAGATCCAGGCCTTAAAATAGGTGCTATGGGGGGTTGTTGCCTTAAATGTAGTAATTTTTCATAGCTCATTGACTTTTTCTTGCAGCACTAACTGTTCAAATCATCTGTTTGTTAGATTTCTGACAGTTTGAAAGTTGCAGTTATGATGTGCACTTAAACCTAACCTAGCAACACTGTCTAAATACCAGCTAGACCAGCTTCAACTGCTAAATAGGATGAATTCAGTACAGCACAGTATTAATACTACAATTATTGCTTGTGATGTGATCTGTGTATCATTCTATGTAATTCACTTATTCAGGAGCATAATTGTGTGTCCTGCATCATAGACTGGCTACTTCTGTTCCTGCAATACCTATAAAATGTCAAAGAATTTCCTAATGTAGAAGATAGGCATTGACTTCTTTTCCAAAATCTTTTATGTTATAAAAGAATCATATTCACTTAATTTTACCCATGGTTGCTTTCTTCACCACCAAAAGAAGAGATGTATGTTCCTGTTCTCAGGTCTAAACAGAGGGCTGAAACAATCCTTGTCCCCARGCAGCTGGCAAAATGCTCAGGTTGGGAAAAACACATGTTGGGCCTCCTCAAGAAAGATCAAAGGCTAAATCCCATGTCCTGTAAACTAATTCTGAACCTGGATATCACCAAGTAAAGCAGCTCAGAGCATGTTGCCTTTCAAGGAGAAAAGAATTAGATTTTCATATTTAGCCGCCTTTGCATACAAACCCAAATTTGACTGTTTTAACCCCATCTTCTCACTTCAACCCATCTGAGCTGCTTTGGGGGCTCTTTTTTAAGGATTAACTCAATAGAGGCTCTGCTATATTACAAAAATACAAGGTGGCATCTCACATTCCCTAAAAAGGGAATTGATAGGCCTGCTGAAGTATTTTTTTTCTGCTGGGTTAAAAGATTGCAATCTGAGAATTAGTCAGCAGAGAACTATTATATACCAAGACTCCAATATTTTATTTTTGAGTCGAACTGGTTTCAGTGGTAGCTACGGAGACTCACAGCTCTGCAAGAATAGGTGCTAAATCTACTTTGCCTACAGAAATTGTATTTTGCTTTGGAAAGCCCCAGTTGAATTTTGAAAAGGCTTTACAAGTCACAGGCTGCACCTGTCAGTCCAGTGTTAGCAGTGCTCTGCAGAGAAGTCTGTTTCTTGTGTGAGTTTCCTGCAACTGCAATCTTGTCTCCTGTAGCACCACTTAAGCACTGAATATTAGCTATAGCAGGTAAAGTAATAGCTACTGCTTAAGTAGTACGTCAGTAGCTTTAGTAGCTGCACCTCATCCCCATTGTACTTCATACTGGCTCACTTTACCTGGGAGAATCCTCCAAAGCTTTCAGACGAAAAATTTGAGTAAAATATTTACCAAAATAAAAAACTGATTATTTAAAAACTTCATGTTGTTGTGCCATGTCCAAAACTGGGAACAGCCATTAGTTGGCCTGTCAACCAGACCTTTGTTTGGGCTGGTTTGGTTTGGATAGTCTGGAGTGCTTTTCTGACATGTTGCGCTATGTCGGTACCTTTGATTACATCTCTGACTGTCTTGTCCACAGAAGGCATTTGAGGTGAAGTAGCTAAGACTGTCATATTCAAAGAGCTGTGCAGATATTAATTAAACTTATCAACATCTGTGTCAGCTGGGAAAAGATCCTTGTATTACCATCAACATTTCAGAGGTGAAGTCAGAGATGCTAGGACCTGTATGTCTAACACAACTGTCTGAAGCTGCAGAACATGACATACAATCAGAATTTTTACCAACCTTATATGTAAACGGCAAAATATTCAGTGTTGCCATTTTGTATCTTCCTCAATTTTAGCAAGCATGTGGATAGTGTCTGTGAGGTGAAGAACTGTCTCTGCATCTGGCATTTGCTATAACTAATAAAAATACATATGCAGGGGGCTACTAGAAATGATCAAGAAACATCCCAAACCTTTTTCTAAACAAGAAAACTAAAATGATAGTAATAAAACTTTTTAAAGAAACACAAATGTTTCAATGAAAAAGTTGTCAGGAAAATTTTTATTTTCTGGGATAGAATTACTCTGTGGGAAAACCACCTTTTTAAAGCCAAGATCCCCCATCTCACCTTGGATAGGGAGATGTCAGGTCAAGTTCCTCATCTGAACCGTTGCCCTAACCTACTAGACTACTAAGCTTTTTTTTAGTATGCCTATTGTTTTATTTTGTCCTCTCTCCCTTGAAAAAGAAAAAAAGGAAGAAAGATCTCATATTCTTTCTGCACTGGAATGAAAACAAATTTTGAAACCGCAACATTTTTCACAAAACAGAATTCTTGTTTTCTGGCCAGCCCTATTACTTATTATTATTGACCTTTCAGAGACTCCAATTTGAAATTTTTAGCTAAGTTTCAAAGGGAATCAGTGCCAGAGCTGCAGTCAGCTCTTCAAAATCCCCAACTGCCCGTTCTGCTAGCTCTCTCACACCAAAGATGCCTCCCCCCTCCCCAAAAACAGCCCAGGAAGAAAAACCACTAATGATCTTCACCCTTGCAAAGAAAACCATCTGAGTTTTGCATTTGGGCAGCAAGAACTTCTTCTGTCCTTTCCCATAATAACCTGCTCAGATATTTTTTAAACAGCTGTAACCGATGCCGTTCTCAATAAAGTAAATGAAAGAGAGGAAAAACATGCGCCGTGGCACATTTGACAGTCAAACACCTAGAAGAGAAGTGGTTCAGGCCCCAGGGGACACGGCATCAGTGCTCCACTGCCTGAAACTCCCCACTCCAACTCGGGTTGGAAAGTGTCATGTTTTTTACACCTTTCTGCCAGAAATGCTCCCCTGAGGCAGATGCTGCTGTGACTAACATCAGGGAAGCTCAGGATGAGCATGACATCATTGTGATGTCATTTCTCCTGTCCCTGGAGTACCTGGGAAGCAGAGTTTCCACATGCACTGCAGCACCCAGRACCGCCTTCTTAGACGCGTTTTAAGGCAGTGGAGTTTTAAAGCCTGTCTCTTGTGCTCTCACATCCGCAAGGTTGGCGTCAGCATTCTATCCAGATTTACGCTCCCCATTTTATTAGCACATCAGGCTGGGACATACCCTCTGGCAGAGACATATGGAGTGTAAGTGACTGTGTTACTTGGCAAAAGAAAATTTCTCAGAGAAGCTAAAAATCTGAGGGTTTTTACAGAAAGCACTTCTTTTGCCCCCTGAAGAAAGGTCAGAATTGAAGCTTTTGGAACAGTCTAACATGTTTCCCAGATCTGTCTGACATGCAGTCCTGTTCCCATCTTGCTAACCACTAGTCCTCCTCCACCTTATCCTTTGTTGGAAGCTTAAGAACATCTTGTGCATGTATACATAGCTAGAAAGATGCTGAAGCCTTCAAAATGGTCTGTTGACTTGGAAAGGAATAGGGCAGGCAGTGCTTTTTTTCTTGGATCCTCTCCRTAATGAGCATTTGATTAAAATGTTCTTGGCACCTCCCTTCTAGTCCGTTCAGCAAATAAAACCTCTTTGAAAAAGTCTAGTTTTCCTGTATCAAAACTCAGCATCTTTGAGGGAAAGCTTTGTTTACTCCACCAAAACTGATCAGGATAAAGAAGCACACTAAGGATTTAATGATCAATGAAATTAGGGGTTGTGCCCAGTCCTGATGCAATGCAATTACCTGTACCAACAGTCAGGGGCTGAATTCACCCTCTTAAAACATAGAGGACTAGATCACTCTTGGGCAAGAGCCCTGCCAACTGAAAGCAAAATTGGAGCATGAGCTTGTTCTTACTGCACATACCCAAGCATCCTGTGAAAAATAGTTGGGGCCATCTTGAGCCGGCCCCAGGGAAGATAGACCATGGTGGGGTTTTTATAGCTTTTAAGAGAAGTATTTTGTGAACAACAACAACAATAACAACAAAAAAAACCAATTAGAGAACCTGCCTGCAGACACTCTTAAGGAAACTGAATCCTGAACATCCAGAACCAAATGCAGATCATGTGTACATGACCAGAACTCCACTGGTGTCAGTCATTTACCATGGGTCTGACTGAGGCTCTGTAGGATCCTTATATGTAAATGTGGGGCTCAAGACCTGGAAGGTTTCAAGAGATTTACCAATTCCATAAATGAGATATGATCCAAAAGAGAGATTTCTTATTTCTAACACAGTGGCTTTTGTATCAAAGGATTACTTTCGCTGTGTCATGCTTTTTAGTCAACTCAGAGAAGACACTACATGTCTGGCTTATTATTTGGCATGTCCTCCTTGGGAAAGGAAGGTAATTCCCTGTGATTCACCATAGCTGTTTAGAAAAGGCAAAACATTCCAGTGAGCAATGGTCTGTTAAAAAGACTGATCCTCTGGAGAATAGCTTTTCCATAAAGAGAAGGTGGCCACTGGAGAGGAAAAGTAGGAGGAGAGGTGCTGAACACTGTTAGATGTTGAAATCACACACTGGTTATAAATCAGGGAGATATCCTTGGCTGTGATCAGGCTTGGACTCAGAACAATTCCCAACAAGGGGTTCTAGATGCATGTTATTTCAGGATCTTATCTTGATGAATGGATGATGGCACTTCAGTGGATATTGCATTAGCCATTCTGCACTTCTACTGCTAATTGGCTGTAGGGTGAAGACAAATTGTCTCCTTTCCCCTCTGAACAGTGTCAAGATTAAACAGTGAAAGGACATGGAAAGAATAATTGCTTAAGGCTCTGGCGTGATGTTTTCTCCTGTACAAACATACAATTAGGCTGTCTTAACCTCCCAATGTAGCAATAAACACCACTTCACAAACTAATTTACAGGCAAAAGTCAGAGACGGGGCTGGAACTGTGCTCTGCAAGGCRAGGGCCCTGTCATTCAGCCAAAGGGGCAGTTCCACTAATTTAAGCCAGCAAAAATCCTTGTATGCTTTCCTCCAACTCAAATGAGACTGAAATAAAGCCTATACATTTGAATCATCGAGCAAACCAGCTAATAAAGACTGCTTTTCTGACTGGCCATAAAAAAAGAATGTAATTGGTCATACTCAAGAAACTACTCAGAACAGGGAAGCGAGGGGAGCAAGGTCTTCATAATATTGACTTTTCTAACACTTTGGCATTTTTCTGCCTCCCTCACTATCTGTCAGTAACACGTATGGACAGGAACTGCCAGCACACATTTCTTCAGCCAGGCTGATGGCAGGCCTAGGCTTGCACTAGAGACACTGCACTTTTCATGCACCACATGCTGCCCTCCTCTCACCGAGGGGTGACTCAAACCCTATTCAGTGCTCTGTTTGCAAAGACAGGACCAACTTTTATTTTCTAAATGCAAAGAGCAGTAAAAACTGTGAAATATGAACTGACAAACCTTGGCATGGGTTCAGAAGGAAAGCTACCCCATGGCCTTTCTGGACTGGATGGGGTCCCACGTCCGTCCCTGTGTCACAGTGGGCACCTCTTGCCGCCACAGGCACTGCCCTGACTGTATGGCCACTGAGTCACATACATGTGTAAATGACAGATTTCTGAAGAGATCTTACAAGTTTTCTGGACCCTAAAGCTTTCTGCTCCAATTTACCTGGCTTAGGTGAAAAGAGCCCCAAAGCCGCCTCAGCCTGAGTGAGCTGCTCTGGACTCCTGTATATAGCTGGTGTTAAGACACCGGCATTGCCTAAAACCCAAGTCATGTTGTTTTCACAGTGAAATCAGATTGAAAGAGCAAACTTGGATTATCTAATCAGAGTTAGGAATGTACTTTATTTGACAATGCTAGACCATCTGTGGTAGGCCAAATCTGTGTTAGACCAAGAAATCCACAGTGTAAACTTTGRAAACTACACTGGTGTGAATAGTCCCAGTTGTTACATGTGAACACTGTGGCACAGATTCTCTGTGAACCTGACTGGAATCACAGTGTCACTGGTAACACTGGAAAGGATCCAGTGTATCCAGTCCTTTGGATTCTGACTTGAGTGAGTTCTAGTTTCATGTTTTGGTCCCTGTCCCAGGGACCACATGGAGGTCCCCTCATCCTTACTGCATCTCCATGCTTGGATTCTGCCAAGACCCCATGTAGAGCCGAGGGTCTTCTCCAACCACCTCCGAGTCACAACAGACTTCTGGGGCAGACGGGCATCCCCTTTCCAGAACTGGTACTTCTGGGGACTAACTTTCATTGCTSCAGGATCCTTCAGCCTAAGGAGGAAAGAATCTAAGGAATTTTGCTTCCTGTGAAGTTGGAAAAGTGGCTAGACTAGACTCTTTAGGTCTTAGGTTTTGGAATCTCCATTTAGGAGAAACAAATCACACACTGTATAAAGAAGTAACACAAAAATATTCCCTTCCTCGGGGGAATCTGCACACTGGCTTAGGCAATGTGTATCATGTGTTACTCACCACATTCATCACCGGCTATTCACTGCAGTATCATCTCTTTTTTCATATACTCAGCCTGCATGATAGGTGTTTTCACTTTCTGTGACAGGTCAGGACAATCGATATTTTTGCCATTTGCAAAGCCGTAAAGTACTGACCTTTGTCAGCTCTCTTTGTGTCAGCTTCACAAAAGCATGGGAAGCTTGCTTTCTTTCATTTATTTCCTCCCATAAGCTGTCAAGTGTGGCCCACTGTCCATTGTCTTTTCTAATGTGTCCCCTAAGGGTAAATATGACTCCAGATGAAAATAACGTTTTGCTGAGACTCCTGACTAGCCCTTACTGTTAGGCTCTGCCTGGCTTTGTCGAAAACAGTATCACTTTCTTCAGTAAAGTATTTTTGAAAGCAACAGCACCTCTGTATTGTCGAAGGTGAGCCAGCTCTAGCTGTGCTGCTGAGAAACTACAGTCTTTCCATTCTCCTACAGCCTCCAATAGTATAACAAATAATAAGGTTACCAGAGGGTATGGAGCTTAGTGTGTAAAAAAAACCTAATCAGATATCTTTATTTCCCATAAACACTTACAGCTGCAGCTTCTCTGCCAAAAATAAAGGGTGGTTTTTCCAATGGGGTTGCTAAATTCAGTATCTCACTGGGAAATTTCAATGGAAGAGAGGGCAAAAGAGCATATGACTAATGAAGGCAAATTCCAGGAGGAGTGAAAGACCTATCTCAAGGAAAAAGCTACCTGTGCTGCTCTGAATTGGGCTTTTACCTTGGGGTAAGCAAAAACTCATCCAGCAACAAAGACATAACCTAAGAACAAAGTTGTTTCCAAGAATTATAGATCTGATGCAGAGGTCTTTTTCTCTGAAATGTGAGTAAAGGCTAAATTGGATACTGACAAAGACCATCAGTGACATCAGACCATCAAGGGGGGATTGACTAACTTACCGGTTTTCTCTTTTGAAGACATCTCACATATGCAGGGAATTTCTGTTCATCGTCAGATTGCTGGGACTGCAGAGGTTCACCCAAATCATGCTTATGAGGGGTCTTGAGCTTTCATCTCTACCTGTGGTAATCAGACATGTACTTTCTGCTCTCATAGCAAAAGCCTCCTGATGGAGTCTGTATGAAAGGAGTATTTCAGCTCTGCAGGTGACCTATGCGAGGACACAGGCAGCCAGAGCCAGCTGAGAGCTGTAACACCTCTGGATRGACAACCCAGTCTCCCTGTTATCCCTGGTGCAGGTTCTGGACACATGATCTTTCTGATGGACAAAGCAATTTCCAAAAGGAAAACACAAAGAGACTCAAAGCCCTTGGCTGTCTCCTGCATCCATCTCACCACACCCAAACATCAATCATTTGGATGAAGCCACAATGCAGCTGCCTGTACAAAATCGTTGACTTGGAGGGTCTGCAGGCTCTTTGAGGTCCAATGCTGAGCTGCTGTGGGAGATCCAGTAACTCGGGATCCACTGTCTTTCCAGGCTTTGAATTTGGGGGAACTGCATCTTATTCTGGGAATGTACTTTGCGTGGCAGCACGTGCCCTCAGTCTCAGCAGGGCTAGCAAGCTGTTCACAGCACACAGTTTCAAAAGCATATGGGCCAAAAGTCAATGAGACTTTTTTCCTGAGTAATAAGACTGGGTTATCCAACATCAACAAGCAGCTATTTCTGCAAATGTGTGACAACATGCTGCAAACCTACAGAGCAGCCTTCCCAAGAAATGCCACCAATGCATTAGGCTGTCTGCCATGATATTCTGGGCTTATGAACAGCAGCAAGGCAGCCTGGGATTGACTCAAGAGCTGAAGCAAAAGCTGGGGTTTTCCTGTGAGCAGCATTCTTCTCTAAATTAAAACCCTGATGTTTTATACTATGGAAGTCAGTCTTGCAAAATGGGGGATTCGTCAAGGTAAGGAACAATTTAGTAGTTTAATTATGAGCCCTTTAATGTCTTTTCATAATCAGTTAATAAATACCTTAACAATAAAATTGAATTTAAGCTTTTAATAGGCTGTGTTGGATTGAACCTAAACAAAAGAATTAGCAGCTCCAGGCATTGTGCAATAACTTCTCACTGCTTGGTGCCAGGAGAAACAAAGCATTTCAAGTACATTTTTTTGTACCTCACTATAATAAACGCTTGTAATATTCCCCAGTTTCTGGAGTGTAAGATGCAGATCTTATTTATCACAGTATGTGACACATCTGGCACATGGATCAGGAAACAACTGTTTTACTTCATTTCTGTCATCACCTTCCAACAGATTTCTTTCACATTCCAATTTGGACAAGAGAACTTGGACTTTCTCTCCATAAGTTCTCCATTAACAGTTTCACAGCAACGAGCACTATTGGTCCGTTCTCCTTCCACAGCAATTAGTTACACCAAGCTGCATATTTTGACTTTTACTACAAGCGAACATGTAAAATCGCTGGTATTTACCCCTATCTGCTCCCAGAGCCTCCGAGGCAGGCAGAGCAGAGACTTTGGCTGACTGTCATTACCTCTCTTTAGCACCACTTTCAAGCGGCATCGCCGCCCGGGTGCGCGTTGCCGTTTTCTGCCGCCTCCTGTCGCTGCTAGGAACATGTGTTTTGTTTACAGTAGGGCTTTTGTTATGTCACTGAGTGTGCTTCACAGCTGAAGGGAGCGCTCTGTCTTCTGCTCGAGCAGGGGCAGGCGTATCAAACTCGCCGAGATGGGAGCCTTGCAAGCTGCACAAACGACTGTGCACTAATAAAGCTTGAAAAGCTTGAATTACACTGGAACCCACAAAAATTTTCAAATTAAAATTCCATATTTAGAGGCCCCCTGTGGGCCGTGATTTTATTTAGTTTAATCCCCTCTTGAGGCCAATTAGGTAGACGCTCTTCTGCACATGCACACACCAGCACAAAAAAATAAATATATAAGTCTAGTTAAAAAGGAGAGGGTAGTATATCACTCATCCATTCAAAGACTGAAATTCTTTTCCCTTCTGTTGTCCCTGAAAATAGCATGGCTGTCAGAAATCAATAAAAGTACATGCAAACAGTACTCATTTTTTATTTCTAGGCTGTGCTTTAACTTTCCCTTGCTTCTTTCTGCAACATCTAGTAAATTTTCACCGTCGCATACTGTTTCACCAAATGTATAATAAATGCAAAACCTCCAGTGTTACTGGCAGACAAGGGCCGGATGCCTTGTTTCTTAGCCTGCAGAAGTAAAGAGGTGCTGTGAAAATAAATTCCTCAGGCAACTGATTGAGATTTATCATCACTGCATAAAGTGCATGCAAGGGGTGGGATAAGGATGTGCTCCACTTTCCCTAGCTGAGTCCCATTAAGTGGGATAGGTTTGTTCCAGCAGTGAGCCCAAAGAAATTCTGACTCTATATGCACCGATTTAATTCATCCATCCCCACAATTTTTTAGTATAAACTGTTGGAAAGGAGCCAGCTTTGTCACTGTCATTCTTCGCATCAGAAGTGCAAACTTTGTCTTCCTTGTACCAAGTGGCGGACACCACATGCCTCATATGAAAAAGGAGTTAAAAAAAATCCATGTCGAAAGTATAAAAGAAGGTTAGAGGTGATGTTTAGGTAATGAGGATTTCTCCGAGTAGGGAAAACAAAAGAACAAAGTTGTTATAACTGTTACAGCTGTCTACAGCAAGGGGACATAACAACCTGTGCTTTCACCAACAGAGTAGGTTAAGAGTCCAAAATTATACGTTCTTTGAACTTTATCAGATATCTAGCAACAAAAGCACCTTTCCTGCCTGGATAAACTAACCACCACAGTGTGCCCTGGATTGAGCAGCCTCCTGGCATGGGTGGGAGGTTTAGCACAGAGGCAGCGTGGGGGTCTGCAGAGCATGTCCTGGCATATTTTGGGAGAAAACATGAGCTCTGGCTAGGAGCTGCTAGCTTCCACCGTGCTTTCCACAGGGAAAGCAACCGCTGCTATGGAAAAGCCAGTTTGTGAAATTCAACAGCTCAATTGAATTTTCAGGATAAGCATCCTTCTGATTATCCGAGGAACTGCGTGGGGTCTGTGCTCAGATACACTGGCTTAAATCTTCAAGAACAACATACTGAAAACAAGAGTTAAGGAAATGTGCCTGAAATAAATGCAATTTTACGGCACTTGAAAAGAGATTAGGGCAAAAAGTCTATTTTGTTTTAGAGGGGCTCTTATCCTGGGCTCATTACTATGGCGGCGGAGTGGCATTTCGCTGCTCCTGTACCTTGTTTATTCTCTCATCTGCCACACAGGGGCAATGCATCTGCAACAACTGTCATATCTGGGGATGCTCCCGCTCTGCCTTTTTTAAAGAGACTGCACAGAGGCGTGGTGGGGAGCACTTCTGCCTTCATGCTTTGTTTGGGATTTATATTTGAGAAAGTCAGCTGCAAAAGAGAAAGCTTATTAAACAAAAAGAAAACACTGAAGCAAATTCAACCTTTTCTTCCAGACCAAGGGTAAAGGTGCATGGGAGAATCCTTACTCAAGATATGCATCAGGTAAAAAAAGTCAGCTAAAGGGAATAGTTTAAAAATACTAAGGTTGTCATAACTTTGCAGATACTTCAAAGAATTCTACGTACACACACGGAAAATGTATATACCCACCTCTGGATCTAATTCAAAGTCTGGGAAACGATGTCTCTTAGGCTCAAACTGAGATATGGGCCAACTGAAGGAAGAAATCTTGCTGCAAAAAATGGCATTTGGGAACTCAGTCATTGCAGTGTACCCTAATTTTACCCTGGTCTGTCAGAAATCCATCTTTTTAGTGTGCAAGAGGGAGGAGGAGAGGGTGGAAAAGACTAACATGCCCGCCACACAAGCACACCTCAAAGCAGAGGGAAAATCGTGGACTAAATTGTCAGTCTTCTCCATGTCCCACCCAGAACCAGCATCTGCCTCCCATCAGACACCTTCATTTGCACAAGGTTAGGTCTGGGGCAGTCCCCAAGCTCAGTTCGTGGGCTGAAGAAGGTAGATGCTGCTGCAGTGATATGAATCAGCAAATGCCACTATACCTCATCTGCATCAGATGAACAGGTTTCTTTAGAAACTTAAGAGAAATTACACATCCCCTGTCTTTGTAAATCTTTTATATATATACATAAAGCACACATAATATAGGGAGCATTAAACCCATCTTGCATAACTTTATGGCAATAGTGCAATTTTAATTTCTTCAAAAACATAGCAGATCTCACACTGCCTATTAGGACTGCAAGAACTCAAAGGCTGCAATTTACAGCCAAACACTGCTGGTGTGAAGGTCTGTCAGGGTGCCTGGAGTGCTGCATGGACACACAGCTCCCACCCCTCTTGCACTAACAGCAGGACTGGAACACAACTTATTTGCCTGATGTTTTAAAAAAATGCATTTATGAGGGGCACCTAATGATGACTGCAAAAGCAGTCTGTAGGACAACAAACTATAAAAGATGTTCCATCTGTGAGTTAGGGAGGCAAATATTTATTTTGTTCCACAGAGAAAGCGAGCCCTAAGTCCTTACCATCCCCCTCCCATGAAGAAATGAGCAGGAAGCTGCATGCTGAAATTCATTGAGTTTCCTCTACCCTACATGTGTTATTCCCCTGTAGGGGAGAATGGGGCCTTTTATACCTCCATAGCTCTGGGCTCTTTGAGTAATGAAGGGAACACATTTATTGGTACAAGGTTTGGTGTTTATTGATGCTACCCATTTTTCACCAGGTTTAGCACTCTGTGGGGAGGGCACATGGACTTTCCAAAACACATTCTATAATCAAGCCATTTCAAGGTTTATGTGGTATAATATGTTTAACTGTTAAATTGTAAATAAAAGCCACTGCCCAATGCTAAGCCTCCTTCAAGACATTATAGTCARCTACATCTTTAATTATTTGATTTATAAGCAATTCTGTTGCATGTGCTACATGCAGATGTTGTTTTCCTGGCACATGGAGCATGCAAAATTATCCTTCTAGAGGAGGTTGTGGGCTTAACTCACCACTGCCCCACTGTCCTGGAAGGGATGCCCTCGGCTGCCGGGCGTGCTGTGTCCCCGGGCCATCCCCAGCCGCTGCGCTCCCTCTTGTGGCAGCACAGATCCCAAAGAAACCACACAGCTCGGGGGATTTATTCCCAGAGAGTGGCCGGGAGGACAACACAGCTCCAGCTACACGGAGGAAAAGTGTTTCAGGAGGCAAAATTACATGCATACACACGAAAGCCTAGGCATCCCCAACCCACACCAGATAAATCCCAGATTGTATTCCTAATATAAATCAGGGGAGAATCACTTCGCTGTGTGTAAAAATCCTGTGCTGTAGTTCAAGGGAGGAGACGCTGCTGCCCAAGGCCCGGCAGGGAGCCCCCGCACACCCAGCAGAGCTCGCGGCTCTCCTGGAGGCCATGCAGAAGGGTCCATCCAATGAGGCACGAGGAGTATTAACCATTTCCAGAATCCTGCATCCAGGATTGATTTAACAGTCTGGCCCTGGCAATCACTGCTAGCAGAAGGAAGGCTTACAGGAGTTATTGCTCTGCCCTCATTTGCCTTTTGGCTGCCAGCTTAGCCCTGCCTGTTTAAAGACCAGTCACTACAAACACTCCAACTATTTACTTCTCAGTGTGTTATTCTCCACCGAAAAGCAAACTTTCTCATGAAGGACTAAACGAATCAAAACATACCATCTCAGATTAAGGCTGAGAAACAGGTACCCCACCAGTTTTAGCTAGTAAATCAAAAATCCCCAAAGATGATGAAATAGCTCTTTTCTTTTCTGACAGTACACCAAGATCAAACGTTTCTCATGGCAAGACAGAAACCCACAGCGGGAAGCTCTCCTTTGCAGAAATTCATTTGCTATCTGGTACTGATGTGGTACTGAATTTATTGATCCGTAGAGGAATGAGAATCCGAAGGCAGTACAAACTGCATTTTGCATAGGTTCTTATGAAGTAAAGGTGTTTAGCTCCTCTTCTTTAACTATTTCTGAAAATGGGCACCCCTGTCGTGTTCTCAGTGTATTGTCATGTTATAAAAAAATCCAGGTCCATTTAACCCGACAGCTTGTCAATAGGGCTGCACAATAGGCTTTACTCTCTAGTTTATTCCTGTTGCTCACTTCATTGGTACAAACTCTACAGATGTTCATTTAAATAAATAAATTAAATAACTTGCATGGAAACATGGTCTTTAGTCCTTATTCTTACTTTTAAATTCAAAAAACCCATCAATTTAATGGAAAGGTGTCAAGGGGACCACCCCTATAGGACACAAAGAGAATGGGTTAATACTTTCCCATTTATTTTTTTTACCGTTTTAGTGTTGTTCAGAGATTACAAATCCATGCATGTGAAACTCACAGCATGGTACAAGTGAGCCTGTAAAAGAGACATGTGAGAATAAAGGATGGAGACTTCCACTGAGGCTGTGTTCTCCACAACTTTCATAGAGAGTTTAGTTTATGCTATGCAAGTCTCGCGCTTCTCATTTGGGGTATTATGTTTTCCCTTAATCACCAAGACAGTATTGATATCTCTCCTTTTCTCATCTGGGAGCAAGGACAGGTGTCACAAAAAGAGTTGTCTCCTTCAAGCCTGATTAACACTTCGGAAAGAAGAAAACACGAATGGTGCGCACTCTTTTCCCATTGCAGGAACCAGGTGTCAGTAGAGATCAAGGGGTACATCCTTTCATCTTCTTACACTTCAGCCGGGTAAAAGTGATCAGACTCCAGCCTGGCTGAAAAATCTTACCAYTGCAGGAGCCTGGCTATCACCCAAGCACTGTCTCTTCGTTTGCAAGATCACAGCAGGGAATTCACCCTTGCAGAAGTTGTGGAGCTTGCAAAGACAAAGATCTCTGCAGGTTTCATTTTTCCCTGTGGTCAATGACCATGCACATGGTGGCCAGCTGGCCTCAAAACAATGCCACTGTAGAAAAGCAACCTGTAAACAGCATATTACATTTCTTGCAAAATATAATTCAACAAACAGAAGATGTAATTCAACACAGAACTCTATTACCTCAGCAGCAGATGGACAACCAAGAACATGGATGCTGTAGTATAATTTGTATTCTTGATATCACAAAAACATGTATTGATCTTGTACAATTTGTGACCTTTACATATTCAGTATGTCAGTAATCTTGGTTGCTGGGCAGACGGCACCACTCCTACTCCTGCATGCCTGAAAACTGTGGATGGTGAGGACTGAGAGAGCAGGAAATTAAGGAAAAATCTCACAATCATACGAACTAATGGCTCCCATTTTCCTCTTTGCTGCCAGCAGCATATTAAACTTCTGAACACAAGCAAAATATCTAAGAAACTATTTTTTTTTGTAATTGTCCACCCTTCTTTTGGTCTCCAGTGATCATTATTAATTGAAAGTCCAACATATGTTTGCATTAAAGTCTATTAGGAAATTGTATGATCTCCACCCATCTTCAGTGGGATTTCAGGACTATTTATTGCCATGATTCCATTCCCATTCCAGTGAGAGGTAGTTTTTCATTGACTTGAGCGAGGACAATGTTAGGTCTATACTGAGAGTTTTAAAAGAGAAAAAAAATGCTGATTACAAGAGGCTTCAGACAATAATTGTATCACTTTCTTATATTCAGAGAAGTAAAGCAAATATAAAACAAACAACAAAAAACTGACAAAAAAAGGGAGTTCATTCTAAGTTCAGTTCATTAAGAGTTACAGTTTGATACTGTTGATTTCCCTTGAGTTCAATAAAGACAAACTCACGAAAAAAGAACATAACTATCCTTTTCCAGAAGACATTAATGAAGAAAGGTAATAATGRGATCTGACTTTATCTAATCAGGGAATAGCCCCAGCAATACAACTTCATCTCCTGAAGTCACCAAGCTGCTGACAACCACAATGTTACATGTAAAACTTCACAAAGCAGCAGTGACAAAAACCATTTTTAAATTAACAGATTAGCAAGGGCAAAGAATTAGCTTCACAAACATACTTAGCACACTGAGGAGTGGTTACTGTCTGAGATCAAAGCTCCTACATGGAAATTCCTACATGCGAGAAGAGGCTCAGGTTCCTGCTGTACGGCATGGAGATCCGAGTAGAGCTGGAGAAGCCTCAGCAGTGTTGCATCTCCTCTTTATCTTGTCACTGACATACCAGTCCCATTGTCTAAAGTAGCTGTCTAGTGTCACTTGAGGCACTCCACTGTATCCAAGACACACCCATGGGGCTGGCATATGTATATGGGACCCTGGGATAACCATGTGTGTCTTAAGCAGAATCTGAAAGCTGACAGGACACTTGCAGGCAATTCAAACACCACTAGGTGCCTAAATTTAGGCAACTGTGACCCCCTTTACTGGCTCCCATGAGGACACCTAACTGTAAATAATCAAGTTGAGGTGTCTTATTCTTGAACTTGATCCCACCAAAGTCAAATGGAAATGCTAGAGGTCAAAAAATAAATGAATAACCCTAGCAATACCCCATTTCTGAATGCATAACAATTTGGTGCTTCATCAGGCTATAAGTAAACAAGTAAAACAATCCAAATGACGTAGTATTTGCAGTCACCTTGGCGAGTATCTTGTCCCAATCACAAAAAAAAGCCTCAACAGACACAGCTCTTCACAATCCGCACTAGAAACTTATTGTTTGGGGAGTAAAAAGTAAATTGATATAACAGAAAATGAAATTGATATAGCTGAAAAAAAAAGGAACTCCAGTTTCAGCAAAATCTTTGCAACTCTTTACTTCCATCTGCAATCTGAGTCCATCTCATGCCTCTGACCACAAACACTTAATACCTTAGTGAAAAGACCAGAATGTCTCAGTTCAGTTTCCAAAAGATTGATATAAACATAATCTACGGACACTTTGGGTGGCAGATGCCAAAGATGATTTGGGTTTAAGAAATTACTCTTGCTTCTACCATCACTGTTCCCTTCAAGCCAAAGTGGAAGTAGATTGTGGAGATACTTTTGCCATTCCTGGTCCACACACACAAAGGACTAGCACTTCTCATCATAGCATAACACTGAAGAATCTGTTGGATTTAAGGATGAAAGCTGTGGGTTTCAAATAGTTTGAAAGATACCATTGTAAATAGTGTTGCAAATGGTCAACAGAAGCCACCTTTGGCATACAAAGCCCTTGAGCAGGCAAGTGGTTGGAACTGGGATGTGATTCTGAGAGGTATCACATAGGCTTCACCCGACAATGCTCAACCCCATGTACTTGGTTTTGGCCCTGATCAAAGACTTAGGGATGCTTTTCAGGTTTTATATTCATGTATACATGCAAGAACCTGACAAAATTAAACTATAAGGCTATCTCAAGGAATCAAGTAAAGATTACTAGACCAAAGTCACCAATATGTTTGAAAAACAGAGACCCACACTTGGAGAAAATACATGTCTGACATAAATACTTCATCTAAAATATGCCATGAATCAGTAGTAACAGACAATTAACAAAATGCGTAAGATTTCTTTCCTAGAAATGGAAAATAATCTTAAAAGAAGTATAAACATGCATGAGAAAGTTTTTGCAAATCTGGTAAGCATATATTGCATGGCAGAAGACAAAGACAATGTGCAAGGTAAACCTATTCATCTTTAAATTTCTAAGGAATCCATCAGATATAAATTTAGTGGAGGTAAGGATTGTGTGAGTGAAAAATGTTCACAAGTGACATCTTGGAAATACTCTTACATGAACTAAAATTTAATATATTATGGAGAATAGTCTTTTGCACTTTAACAATCTGATCCAAGCCCTGAAGACAAAAGAAATATTCCCATTCATTTGTGTGAGTGTTGGACCAGATTGATACAGAGAAAATAACAGACCATATGTTTCTGATTCCACTGGTCTTCTGGTGGTGAAGAACAGACACTTCTTTGACTAAAGAAGTACTAGGACTCTCGAAGAGAGCAATCCCTGATTTACTCCACTCTGGGAGGAGAGTGTGGCCTGCCCTTGAGTGCATGCCTTCTCAACTCCTTAACACGTGGCAGTAAGTAAATCCTGCAGAAAAGCTGCTGAACTTGCACATGCAGTAACTTCTAAAGTAAACTTCATGGCTGCCAAAAAGTGTATGAGAAGTCAGAAATAACTTACAATATGGCAGGTGTTACAGTGCAATAAGGGCATGTCTTAGGTACATTATAAAACACAGACTGAAGTGGTTCCAGGATCCAAGAGTTATTACGATACAGACTGTGAGGTTGCTATTTAGATTAAATTCCTCCTACCATGTCTTCAAACCAATCTTTTCGCCTTATTTGCTCCATTCACCGCATTTAGATGCCACCATCTTGGATTTCCTTCTCTGAAAAGGAAATCCCCACTTCTCAGCACAAAACCTGAAAAGCTTTCAGTCTTAGAAGGAGCTGCTGGGCCTACATCCTACAGCCAGGTAACTTAAGCCATGTGGAAATACGAACTGTTCACAACCTTCAAGACCTTCTCAGCAGGCCAAGCTCAGGACCTAAGCCAGCGCCATTAATACCTCAAGCAGCAGACAGCATCAGTTAGTGGGAAAGTAGGAAGTCAAGCAAGTGGGGAGCACTGCCAAAGCACCAATGTGCCTTAAAGCACCACCCTTGGAACAGAGATGTTCGMATTCGTTCTGTGCATGCCCATACACGTCCATGACAATGTCCATCCAGGAGATGCTAACTTTAGTCCTGCAAGCAGGATGCTGCCTTCCAGTTAACCAGACCTTTCTTCAGTGGGATGCTGCCCCCTGACTAAAGGGCCTTATTTCCCAGTCCACGGCAGCATCGCTCCTGAGCAGCAACACAGACTCCACCAAGTTGGCACACCCTTGCTGCCTGTGGAAAGCACATCTCTAGCTAGGGCATATGCTCTGCAATCCCAAAAATCCGGGTTTTGGGGGAACTCTTGAGTCAATTCAGAGGGACTTCACAGCTCTAAGAATCTGGCTTTTGGGCCTTTTTGAAAAATCTCACACTAAATCTTACAAAACTGGCAGTATTCACGAGAGTATAAATTAGGACGTCAAAAAGAATTCCTCCAAGAAGTAAACCCCAGCCTTTCATCTAGCCAAGGCTCCAGCCTGCAATAGCAAAAACCGGAAGCCAGGACCACATTGCCTCATCTCTAATGTAAAACAAGAAGAGCTTTGGAAAGAGCTGCTGGCAGGATTTTGCTTCACAGGAGGAAATCCAAGATGGTGGCTGCAAAGTGACAAATTCCTGCTTGTGCTGTTTAATTTCTGCTGAACCCAATGAGGCTGCTTAACGAGCCTGGCCTTAGCATAAAGTGACCTCTTGCACTCACATGGCCTCCTGTTTTTTGGATCAGTAGCACAGATATTTCATGAGAAATACTCTTCAGTTTCCCTAGAAGGTAGCAAGAATATGGAGTGATTAGCAAAATTTTTCTCCTGAAACATGAAGCTACTCTCCAATTTATAAAAAAATCTTTGGGTTTTCACTTGTTGGTAGCAAAATTGTAGACCTTATTCAGATCTGCRGGTTTATTGGTTTGGTTTGTTTTATTTCTCAAGGAAGCAGAACTGTCTCCCCTCCCACCACACCCCCAAATGAGTGCAAGGTGGTTACTCCACAGGGCTTGTCTGGGGAGGAAGGCTGTTCTTGGAAGGCACTAAGGTTGTCATTCCTTCTATGGTGCTAACCCCTCCTCCTTGCTGGAGGTTATTCGTTATTGGCACCTTTCTTCTGTCAGAGGTCTGTTCTGTTTGGTCTCTTCTCACGCTTTTTTCATGTTGCAACGCAGCGCATAACAGCTGAACCACAGAGCAGAGACACAACCAGCGGTGGTGGGTGGCTCCCTTCTCATCCAGTATTTCAGCTTCATTTGGCTTGTGATCTGTAGCCATTGACTCCCTAACACAGAGATGGACTCTCTTATGCTCCTTCTGCCCCACCTCCCCTGTTTTAATCCTCCACCATGCCAAAACAAATTACTTTGAAAGGTATTGGGAGGCTTTTTGGTTTCAATATTTTTAAAGGTGTCAGGCTGGGACTTACCCCAAAAATAGCAATAGTTAAGTTAGCTAGCTATCATGTTTTAAATGTTTGTTATATTTTTAAAGAGGTTTTTTCCTTTCTTCTGAAATGTGCCAGAAACATGGGGTTTCTGTTCTATACAGTGGTTCCCCTCACTTTTATTGTCCTGTTTTTAGTGGGAACAGTGGTTTAGGAAGACATGAAAGACACAGAGCAAATAGTAAGCACAAATCAATGACAATTTCCTTGTTCTTCCCTTAAAAAATGTCTCATTTGTTTCAGGCTTTCTGTAATGAATAGCATAAAGCATCCTAAGAAAGTCCAATTCCCGCTGGGCAAGAGATACATCTCAAAGTGTGACAATCTGTTCAACTTAGTCTTTTACTTAGACACTAAAAGACAAATGTTTGCCCCGTGCCTGCAAGCAGCTGCATACAGATGGCGATGCACTGAACTCACTCAGGAGAGTTTGAACTGCAAAGCATACAGTAAATCCATTTGGGATTTTAAACACTTTTTAAAAAATTCCTTCTAATTTTCACTCATCCTGGGAAATTTTTGCCCTTCGTGGAGCTTCACAAGTCAAATCAGGCAAGTAGGACAGTGCTTATTTTTCAGCTCCAAGTGATGAAGGGTGGAGAAAGGATTTGTCATCACACTAAGTTCTGGGAAGGGCTTTGTGTCCCAAACACTGTAGTCAGTGGAGAGAGATGGCAACTCCCAGCTCAAATTGCAGGTATGTGAAAGCACTCTTTGGAAAAGCTCTTTTCTCTCTCTGTGACTTTGGAAAGAACCCAGGTAATGAAGACAGATATAGATAGACAACAGCTGTAGAAAAGAAAAAGCCTCTTTTTTTGTTCAGGTTTTTTTTTCTTTTTATCAGTCATTGCTGTACAGAGGAAAAAGCTCTCAGACACATACACACATATACASACAGACACACAGAGCTCTCACTGGACAGAGAACAAGAATCACGTCCCAGGAAATGCAAAAGACCTCTGTAAGACCTGGAGTCAGACCAGGACTTAAATGTGCTACAAGTTCATATATATTTATATGTTTTATGCAGCAAACATGTAAACACTTGCACAGCATCAGGTACATAACACAGCTTTGCATTCATGCCACCATGGTGTTTTCAGAACAAACTTGTGTCCTTGCACGCCAGCCATATGTGTGTCAGGAAAACTGTGACTCAGTTTGGTTTGGTGCAACTTACACTGAACATACATTTAGGGAACTATTGGAGCAGAAAGAGAACCTTATATTTCAGGCTAAGACTGGGATTATGTGTCACCTGACTTGGCAGGTCTGGGGCATTAACTGACRTTGCATATCAGGTTAGGTTAACAATCTACCACTTGGTTCTGCTTGAGCAGATCTGTGTGCCCAAACCAGAGATCATTTAACAAACCCAGATTCTCAGGGGGAAAGGTTTAGTTGCTCTGTGATCCGTAGGATGGCACTTGCACCACAAGATGGTCAGACCTAATGCCTGGATCAGAAGCTACATATGGAAAATAGCAATGCAAATCTAGCAATGTCCAAGGCAATGAAAGCAGGCTTGGATGACAAAATGACAGATACTGGCAACTTGGATGAGATATTACCGGAATGGGAGAAAAACTTAAAGGATATAAAAATACCTGCCTTTTTCAACAAGATGCCCCAAGAGACTGAGAAGACTTTCCCTCACTCCAAACAAGTCGGGAATTACCTAGTAGGCAAAATGATCAACAAAGGCTCCTTTGCCAAGGTGATGGAGGGACTGCACATCCCCACAGGGGAGAAGGTAAGCTCATAAGAAGAGGGTAACACACACTAGGAATCACAAGTAACCTCACACTAATTTACGGCAGAAAATTTCAGACCATTTAATCTGCAAACCACAATCTACTCAGTGAATTATCCTCTGAACCTTATCCTCATAAATTAACCTCATAAATTTAGTTTATTGTTCATGTATAATCAGTTGCATGTGTGAACATGTATTGAGTGCAACTATTTTCACAATTATAAAATATAGACAACAAAGATAACCTCCTGCTGAACAAGAGGATGCTGGCATAAAGACAATTTCAAATCTGTTTTCCCTAATAATCCTCATTGAGCAATTAGTACTGTGTATCTGACCTTTAAAGCTATGGACAGCACTTAGTGAAAAGCCAGCCACTCCAACAGCAATTATTTATGTGGCAGGACACAGATAACATCTGTTATCTCTAGCTCACTTGGGCTAAAATAGCAAACCACTAGACACAAGTGTGGAAAGGTGGGTTACTCTCAAGTGACTTTTTGAATTTCACTTTTCTTGTGGCTTCAGTAGCATTACTGTCTGACTAGCTCCCCCAACTACAAAGAGTCCAATCCCAGCCCATAATAGCCAGCACCTTGAGTGGCTTTTAGACTATGTCAGAAGCAAGCGTGTTAGAAAATAGATGTGGTACATTACAGATGCAGTTACCAGTCAAGCATGTGGGGATTTTTGCATTTCGGAATATTTCATACGCGCATCTTTATCAATGCAATGAGAGGGACAGATATCACAGAGTTCACCCTCCCTGTTTYGGCCCTCAAAAAAAATATAAAGTGTATTCTTCCATCAGGAATGTTGCCCTCTGTGATACTGGTTAACAACACCATGTCGAAAAAAGCCTCTCCCACACATCAGCTTACTCCATATCCTTTTGAAAACTAATCCTGGTTGCAAAGCTTGTTGCTCATTTGCAAATATCCTGCCATTTAGGTGGCCATAAAAGTCATTGACAAGAGGAAAGCCAAGCAGGATTCCTACGTTTTAAAAAACATGAAGCGTGAGCCACGGATACACCAGATGATTAAGCACCCCAATGTTGTCCAGCTATATGAGACCCTGGAGACTGACAACTCCTATTACATGGTGATGGAGCTGTGCCTCGGTGGGGACCTCCTGGACAGAATTTGTGACAAAAAGAGGCTGGTGGAACAGGAAGTAAGGAGATACACCAGGCAAATTCTGTCTGCAGTAGAGCACCTGCATTGCAAGGGGATTGTTCACAGGTAAGATGTTTCTCCCCTTTCAAACAGTAACAAAAGAAATTGTGCAAGAACAGACTGCTCTTCTTAACCAAGAGCATTTCTTATTTCTCCCTTGTAAAAACAGGGATCGCAAAGAAGACTGTGTTCTCTCAGCTCATATTAATAAAGCATTTTATTCTCAGTAGTGCTTACTACCGTTATAAGCYGTTATGCACTCCTTGGGCAGTAAAGTAGCAAAGATACTTATCCCAGGGATAAGAGCTGATGAGCAGAACAAACCAATACTTTGCCACAATTATCTCAGAATTAGCTGGTGACAAAGGTGTATCTAATTCAAATATTTCAGTGTGGCTATGCACATAAATATTGATGCCCTTTTGTTAGCCACAAAAAATTGAGATAACCATACATCACTCAGGAGAGAAAACTGAGGAATCACAGCTCGCTGCTTGTGAAGAGGACATGTCCTGCAGGTCTGGGTCTGTGACAGGTCGCTGACCTTCCACGTTGGCTTTTGCATTAGAAGGACAGATCACAACTTCAGCTACTGCTAGAGAAACCTCAGCAGCCCAYGCAAGGAGAGCTGATCTTCCCCGCTACCAGGGATCTCAGCACATATGCCAAGAGCAGCAGAATAAGACTTCCATTTTTAGGTGGGAGAATAGGCAAGAAGCAGTTTTTCCCACCGTTTTTCTGTTTTACTTAATGATTCACAGTTAATCAGACTCTTAATTTTAAATGGTAGATGCACTCACCAAGAAAGCCCACAGGACCTAACAAGTAATCCAGTTGACTCCATTGTTACAGCAACCATGAAACAAATAAACCATAACTCTGATGTCTCAGCATTAACAAGTGCTTTGTGACTTGAAATACTTGCAATCCAGCACTTCATTGTATTGGATTTGTTATTAATAAGGAGTGAACAAGAAAGAAATAGTCAGTATCTGACCTAGAGAATTTAAATAAACAACAACAAAAAAACCACCTGAAAAAAAATCCAAGGGGTTTTACCCATTTAGTCCAGGCTGACATCCCTGCCTTGCTGGTTCTCTAACTAATCTATTTTACAGCATTTCTTCAGTGCTTATGATTATTACGTATATGTTCTTCCCACAACAACATTCGCCATTAATTTCCCAAGCCCTCTTCCCATGTTTTTGTTTGGAATGATTCTTCACAGTAAGCTGGAGAGTAGCCTGACTTCTTGCCCTACTTCTTTCTTCTTCTGTTGTTCGTGCTTTGCTGTCAAAGCTTTGTGAGAGAGAGGAATTTTGCTGCACACCCTGACAGTAGCCAGGTACAAAGTGGCGTGGGCTCCTCTGGTGACTTGATTTATTGTCAAACTGCCCTAACCAAAGGAAAATTCATTCCTGGCTCTCAAGCACTTTGTCATAGGGTTTATGAAGTTGCATGGTCTGGCAGGAGCACAGTTACAGGTGTAGGTTCAGTCAGCAGTACTTCAACTCATGACCTGCTGCTAGCTTTGGGATTCAGAGCTGTGGCCTTGACCTCTTACCAGAGGCAGATTGGGAAGGATCTGGAAGGGCTTCCCAGCTCAGCTCCAGCTGCAGTGATTTATTACAACTCACTGCAGAGGTTAAACCAACGAGGATAATTGTGGGTGTAGCCTCTTCTGAAAAGAAGGCATCAGTGTTTCCAGAAAGATGAGCAAAGTAGGAAAGTTACCTCACAAATCCAATCTGATTTTCCCATCTAAGCACTGAGCAAAGCCCAACTCTTTGCATTGCTTTAACACAAGGAAAGGAAGATTCCCAAGCTGCCTATTGGGAACAGATGCGGATCCATGGGGAGGGTCCTGGTAGAATCACACCAGGTATGAGTTCATGAGATGGATAATTGTGTGCCAATGCTTGGGTCTATGACTGGGGCCCCTTTATTTTACTAGAGTGGATGTATCTGGTGATTGCAAGGTCTCATTCCTAAGGTCATCACTTAGGAATTAGCTAATTTAATTTACTTTTGCTCAAAAGTGTCTTATGGGCATTCCTGATTTTTAACCCTGCATATACCTCAGAAAAACAGTATTTTCTACTCTCTTTATAATATACTTGATGAAAAAGTGGCAAATTCTGTAATTATTTTTAGTCCAAATTGATATTTCTCAACAGAAATTTGATGCTATGTTCAGACAGCTATTTTGTTTTTTGAGTTTTACTTTTCCAGTTCAGCACTAAAATCAGCACTGATCCAACAAATCCTTACAGCTTCAGTTAAGTCTGAGTCTACATTTCACACTAAAGGTAGCAACCATTTTTGTCCATGCAAGATCACGGTTGATTTTGTGCCACAGTTGCCAAAGTGACCCAGAAGACGGAGCATTGACGCACTTGTTCTCCCGACATTTTACTGTGCCAGATATAAGAAGGCTCAGGCACAAGATCTGGCTCAACAGCTCCACAAGCTAACACTCATCAGCTGAGTTCTGCTTACTGTCCCTATGCCTGTTCTGGACATGGCCAAGTGGTGAGGTAATGCATCTGAGCTTAGAAACCTCGAATAAAGACGTGTGAGCTAAATCCCCTTGCCTTGCAACTGGATTGGGATAGCGCATGCACACAGTCAGCTACCAACTCCCACAGCTGGCACTTGCTAGGTGGCAGTAACTTACTTGTATGTACAGTTCCTAATTTTTCCTGGCTGTTTTTCCTGGATATTTTCCCTTCTCTCATATAAAAATGTCATATATCCCTTTGAATCCCTACTGGACCAAAGTCCTGGAGAAACATCACAAGCTGCCCTCTAGGCTCTCTCTCTGAAGTCACCATGGGAATGAGGGGGAACAAAAATCATGGTGTTGCTTAAATTTACAATATTTTTGGAAAGTTTCCTTTGGTAAAAAAAAGAACATGATGTATCTTTGATGTAAGATAACTTCTGACATTATGTAAACTTTCATAGTGGCCATTATCAGGTTTTTCAGGCAAGAAAGTCTGCATTTTTATTAACTCTATGAGCACTGAGCTCAGCCTGTAGAACAGCAGTTGTAGCAATCTGATACAACATTACTTAATGGCAGTGAGTAAAAGTCATCAGAGTGCACTGTGGGGTGTTAAATCTGATATAAATGTCGGATATGCAGTAGCCTGAACCACAACAAGTTTTAAAACCTCAGCATTTTAGTGCACAGGGTTATGACACAGGCAGGCTATGCACTAATTTACCTTAAATCTGCCTCCAAGCTTTTGGGCACTGGCTAATTTGCCACTCCAGAAAACATGCTATTCAAATTACAACTTATTAAAGAGATATCATTAAAAGTATCCCCATTCCTATTCTCAGCCAGGGGCAGGAGAGGGTTTTGAGTGCGATGTTGTCCCATCCAGACCCACAGAGATAAAAGGATGCTCCCCTAAACCCACCCACCATGACCACCTCCAGGCTTCATYCCCTGCAGCAATACAGTGCTGTTCATGCAGCACCAGTCCACCCAGCATTTGTTCCTTGTTCCTATCCCTCCTTCTGGTTTGTCTTCCTGTGCTCTTCAAGGTGTCTTCAAGGGCTGACAAAAGCACTTACAACTTCAGAGCAGGTGGGAGGGAAATCCACATCCCTGGAGCTGTTTCTGAAACTTATTCTGTCCCCCCATGGCCCCCGCAGAGCGGAGGGAAGACCCCAGAAGCAGGCTTTGATGTGAYTTAGCAAAGCACTACAGGCTCTTGGACTGGCTCCCAACTCTGAAATTACACTGGCTGAGGATTTCTCCATGGTGAAAAAGGTTTCGGTTGCCACTTCAGGCACTCCCCACAGTGGAACAATATTCTGGCTTTTGCTTTTAATTTAGAAATACATAAATGTTCACACAATAAGTAAGTACCTGAGCCAGCATTTTTCTTGCAGCTCTGAATTATGTCCTCCTGGGGGGGTGGGGTGGCTGATACTGGTTGGCCCTGTTTACATAAACATCACTGAAGATGTCTCCACTTTGAGGGTGTCTGTCTCCAACCCAGCTGTGGTACACCTCCCCTCTTCTGCAAGCAAGGCAAACCTCACTTTCCAGTTTGCTTCCCATTCTTCACATCTCCCAGGCATGATTTACTCACAAAGAAATCAGAAATATTCAGCAGTGCTCAGTACTTCAAACAAAGCCAGAACAACTCCGGTACAATATGTGCACTTTATTACCCAAAAGAAGAAATAAATGCAATTCATTTCTAAAAAAAAGTCTAAATCAGTAGAAGAGATGATTTCTAAAAGTAACAGTCTACTTAAAATGTATACTCATAAAATATTCCCTGAAATACAGGAAGTTTCCATTTTCCTGACTGAAAACTTCAGGAAGGAATAAGGATCATGTTACAATTGTAGGCAGAGCTGTGCAGAACTATTGTTATAATTTCAATTSAATTTTCCAAAAACTATCTACAAATGGTTGGCTGGGATATCAGGCATCCTAAAGGTTGCTTTCTGTCTTCCTTTCAGGGACCTAAAAATTGAAAATTTTCTTCTTGATGAGAACAACAACATCAAAATAATTGGTAGGTGCATGCTGTCTGTGAAGTTTGTTTTCTGCTTTCTTCCGTGTATGTGCAGCTTTCACTGACAGTTCAGCTACTATTCAAACACCACATTTTACAAGTGAGCTTGTGATTATTCAATAAACATATTTGAGCTTTTAGAATAAATAAAAGTTATGAAGTATAACTTAACAGCTTGTTTATTTGAGATTTAACTGAAACATGTTTTTAAGAGAACAAGGAAAACAATTTTGCTTGTTGTTTTCCCTTGTGTATTGCTGGAGAGGCAAGAAACAATTACAGCTTTTATGTGTAGAAAGCTGTTGCTAGCAGAAGTGATTTGTAGACAAAGAAATAAATCTTATGGAGTGAAATGCAGGTATGGACACATTAGTTTCTGTTCAGTCATTATTTCAACTAGAGACCTCATCATTCGGTATGTGTTAAAAAAAAAAAAAAGACTTTTGGTCACTAACAGAAATCTTGTTAAGGCTGTGAAGCAAACATTTATAAAAATGAAAGAATTTGCACCAGGCAGTTAACACAGCTCAGAGAAACATTAAATTTATTCTGTGGAAACCCCACAGAAAAATGCCTACAAGGGATGCTAAATCTTAGAGAAGCCACATGTTTAACCCAGTGTTTCCCAAACTTTTAAAAGCTTAGCACCTCTGAGAAAAAAAGGCACCAACTCTTCACCCCTGTTTTATAGCCAGCCAGCCCTTCACAATCACACCTTTCTCTTTCCTCCCCCTTGCACACATGCACRCATACAGAGAAAAAGGCTTAAGTTAGCACTTTCCCCCCCACATTTATCCTGGGCTAAAGCACACAGAGCTGAGCCCAAAGTCGTGGGCTCATTAAGCCATGCTAATGTGGCTGTGTTGCTAAGCTCATGCAGTCAACAGGGGCAAACCAAAACAGTTAAACCAAAATCCGTGGCTGGGTAACTTCACTGTAAGACCCCTGCTAATTCATGGCATGTTTATTCAAACCCAAATTAAAATCCACAGCTGAGACATCAATAGATGCTACAGCTAGCTGCTGATTTTGTTTTTCTCCTATCTTCAGACAATTGGTAAAGTCAAAGTAATTTGAGAAGAGACTAAAATTTCTTTGCCTTTGGTTTTGTGACCATCAGATTTTGGCCTGAGCAATACTGCATGTTTTGAGGGTCTCTCCCAGGAGCTGCTACATACCCAGTGCGGAAGCCCAGCTTATGCTGCCCCAGAACTCCTTGCTCATAAGAAATATGGTCCAAAAGTAGATGTCTGGTCCATGTAAGTAGATCTAAAAATGTACTTATTGAAACATTCTCAGCACTGAATGATTTAGACAAGACTCTGATATAAACAGGTTAGTGACATTCAGCTTTGGGGCATCAACAGTAAGAGCAGAGATATAGCAGGTAAGGGTTGCCAGAAAAAAAAATTTTAGTATCTTGAAGTGTGCATCCATTGCAAAACACCGAAGAAAAAGGTGAATGATCAATACACGTGCTATTCTGGAGAAACCCTGTGTCAGGAGAGGTCAGCAGAAGGTAGGGTATCTGCGTATAGGAACCTCTGCTGAAAAGTCAGAGAAAGAACTTGTACATATCAATCCCTTCAAATGAATTCGCTGCCCTCCTGTCCTTCTAGCGGGCAGTTTCAGCTGATAGCTGAGTAACTTCTGCCAAAATCAGAATCCTTGAAAGCCTTGGACTGGCAAATGGATGTTTTCTGGCCAAGGCATAATTGAGTCTCAGGGACACAGACCAAAGATGTGGTTATAGCAGAGCAATGAGACCTTCACCTGTACCTTATCTAGACACTTTATACTAAATTACGGTAATAATGTGGACTTATTTTCCATCATAAGTGGCACAAAGCTTCATGGACTCCATGTAATAAGGTGGAAGGCTGAAGGTGCCATGAGAAAAGTAATTTTTCACATAAATTACCTCAGACTCTTCAAATGCATTTGCAGTTTGTAGTTCTAGCAGCCAAGCTATGGGGTCCTTTGCATTTTTTTTTTTCTAAAAAATGGAGCTGTGGAAATGATAATACATTAAGTTGATTCTTGTATCCTTTATTCTGCACAGATCTGGAGGGGAGAACAGCTCTCCATGTCCATCATTTGAGCAAAGGCAGTTCATGTTTATCTGTATCTGTGTGTGTGTGTATATATATGTACATATGCACAAGTGTATCAGCTTCTCCTCAGCTGTTTTGATAGTAACCAGGTATCTGGGTCTGAGTAATTCACCTAGGACACATTTTTAAAGCCAATTTCTAGCAGGTATGATTCAGGGCATGGCAAATGAACACGAGTAATTTAGACTAAACCAAATCTTTCCCTAAAGCATTAAGATTAAAAAAAAAACAGTGGCTGGTCAAATGCACCTTCATCCAGACTCCTCCCACTTATTTACAACTATAACCATCATTCCTTGCAGTATCCTAACAAGTGGTAGAGTAAAAATCCAGCTATTGAAGCCAATGATAAAAACTCTTGAATTTCGAATCATTCACGAGGCTTCAAGGAATAATAAGGCTTTTTGGCTTAGAGGTGCCACCTGCCATTCCACCCCACAAGCATATTAATTTAAAGGATGTTATTGTTCTGCTTCTGGAAAGTTGTAGATGTCCCATCCCTGGAAGCATTCAAGGCCAAGCTGGATGGGGCCTTGGGCAACTTGGTTTAGTGGAAGGTGTCCCTGCTCTAGTTCCAGGGGGCTTCGAACTAGATGATGTTTAAGGTCCCTTCCAACCCAAACCACTCCATGATTGTGTTCAACACACAATGCTGCATTTGATCCACACCWCTTCATTCAGGACACCTGCCAGAAGGAAAGGAAGGCCTGGATGTACACAGCTGCTCTGAACTGGGATGTCACACTTGCCTGTCCATCTGCGAGGGTATTGAGTCTCCCTGAGGAGTTCTCAGCAGCCTTTACTAAACTGTGTGTTTGCAAAGAACAGAGTGTTTTAGTTTGCTCTACAGGGTTGCTGGTACCTACATACAGGCATCTGGTGCCTAAGACAGAAGCTTATTTTTCCTATGTGCTCAAAAGATGAAAAGTATAGTGTATACTAAGTACATATAGATATATAAAGTATATTATTCCTCTCAAGTCCTGCTTCTGGCAGACATACTATATATTTTGGTTTTTATCTAACCATGATTCCTATACCTCAGCTTCTTCTAAATTTACAGGGTATATATACATATATATATAAATATACAAGGTATGAATGGTACACGGAGTTAAGGATGAAGGGACACATGCTACAAAACTACTTCAGTATAAGTCTGGTTTTCAAGAGTGCTACTCTGAATTTATGTAGACATAGCACAGATTAATCAGGTCTAGAGAATGTTGTCAGCACTTAAATAGGATAATACTGATTTCACATTTCAGGTATCTGAAAGAGGGCAAAGCAATAACCTTAGAACCATTTATTGAGCTCACTCTGTTAGTAAACAGCAAATAACAGGACAAGGTCTATATAAAACTTATATATGGCCCTTGGTGTTTAACATAGACAGATTCTGAACCTCAGGCATAAAGTATATTTACAATTTAAATTGGAATTTTTCTCATTATCGTAGTGGGAAAGGGAATTCTGATGGACTAAAATATTAACTAGAATGATAAGTTACTTCTATTGTCACAAAATAAATAAAGGACTACGGATTGACTGGACTCTAGAATCAAAAGATTCCAGTATAGTGCAGAAACACTGACATTATGCAGCAGGACTGACAGGGAGTCATAACAACGGGAACCAGGAAGCCAGTTGGTCAAAAGCACACTCACAAAACCAACCAGATTCAACTGCAATACAGCCAAGGCTCCTCAGAGGCAACAGGGAACTTTGGTGCCTGTTGCCTAGTCATGACTTTCATGCAGAAGATTTTGAAGACTCTTTGGAGGACTGCAATGTGATTAGCTTTCATGCTTCAGCCAAACTGAGGAAGCAGCTGTTGTATTCAAACAAATCCAGATACTTCAATAGGACAGAGGAGAAGCAGTTTGTTATAGCTAATAAACTTTCAAATTTAACATACCATCAGATTCCATCTACAATTAAATCCCAACAGTGTTAGTGTTTACTAGCTACAATTGGGTGTAACATTTTAAAAGAGATTTTAGATGGCATCTCATGGTTTTTCAACTGTTTGAAAACATCAATAAAAATCATAGTTGAGCCCATCACAGATTTTTTTCATGGATAACATCATCATCATCTATACTAGGGTACCAACCAGGTCAATTAAATTAGAATTGTCTGAATTCCTAAAATTATTATCTCTGCTGCACTAAGTAGAGAAACGGTAAAGGATGGTTGGAGCTAGCTTTGAGCAACCTGGTCTAGTGAAAGGTGTCCCTGACCACAGCAAAGGGATTGGAACTGGATGATCTTTAAGATCCGTTCCAACCCAGGCCATTATATGACTCAATGATTCATTCCATGGTGAAGAACAGGGCTGTTGTGGTGGTACAGCTCAGCTGGAACAAGGAAGTACCATGGAGAGTGTTCAAGGAAACCTCCCTGTTCACAAGCTCAGGACAGCTAAGCAAGTTTTCCAAATGTTGGCACTTCTCCAAACTGAATGGCAAACCTTCACAAAGTTTGCTGATTGCTCCTAGCAGACTGTTAGTCTTTCGCAAGAGTTAAAATTTTAGGTCTTTAGCCAAGAGCAAGCTGTTACCAAACGAAAGCCTTCTAGGCATAAGTCACACCTAATTTAGCAATCTGAGCAAAGCAAGAAGAATTGAATTACTATTTGGAACAAGATCTATTGCATCAGTCCCAGTTCTATGTTGTCACTCAGCCTCCAAACCAAAATGCTTTATTGTGATGGGCTGGGTACATTACACTGTCACTCGAATTAGCTTATTTTTAAAATAAACAGCAGGTTTCCACTTTCAACACTGCAGGCTTTCCAGTCACTCACTGTACACTCTATTTTATACACACTTCCCACAACATTCTTTTCTAGATAAAATGGCATTTGCACAAAGAAAAAAGGYGTGAGATATGTATTCAGTACAAATTTCTGCTTAGAGGTAGTTTGTAACCTTGTTCTTGATGCTGAAGACAACTCTCCGAAAACTGACTCATAGCTTTGTGGGATTTTTAAATAAGTACTTATTAGCATTATACAGAGCTCTGATGTTTGTCTTTTCCTTTGACAGAGGTGTAAGCATGTTTGCTATGCTAACTGGCACATTACCCTTCACTGTGGAACCTTTTAATATCAAGCAACTGCATCAAAAGATGTTAATTGGAGAAATCAGCCCTATTCCATCAGATATCTCCCCTGGTAAAGCACTTCAATTTTTGTAAAGAATACTGACATAAAAAAGTTCTAACCCATGTAATAAAGTGAATTTAACAATAATGCAATCTTCTGGAAAATAAGAGGTACCTTTTCCAGTTGCTTTGTTTGCATGCAGAAATAACGTTTTGACCCTAAGGCAATATCTGTTTAATTCAGGCTACTAGAAAAAGAATGTTGTTGTCTCTTCAAAAGACCATTATTCTTTGTACTTGTTTACAGGGGGAATAAAATGTACATTGCTTTAACATAAATGGAGCAGCTCAGCAGTAAATGAGAACACTGAAATGTTTAGTATGTCCCATGCTGTGTGTCATAGCCAGGCATTTTTTCTTGTTTTTCCCACAACTAAGTTATCAAAACCTTAGTTTTTTTAATGAAGACCTTATCTTTTGGCTACTGACAGAGCCCACAATCCTAAGATTATYAAAGAAATGGGAGGGCTATTTTTGTGAAGAGTCTCTTCATCTTTTTCATGAGAAAAACAGAAATGCAATATTTTTCAACGCATTTTACTGGCAAACTTTAATGAGGTTCAGTCAACAGAGTCTTTTAGGACGACTGGGAAAGGTAGTTCTCAAAAGTTCTAGCCCGAATTACAATCCATAGCTCTAAGCCCCAGAAGCCACTTTGGTGTATATATGCTCTCAGTCATCAGTCCAAGATTTACTTCCTCGAAGTTCAAAATTCCGCTGCTTTACAATGATTCCTATACACCTCTGTCTTTAATCCCTATTTTCTCTCCACCTGGACTAGCATCTTGTCTGTTGTCCATCACAGGCTTAGGCGCCTTCTCACAGCTGTCATCGTACAGCCTCACTGACCAAGTCAGAAAGCAGAGCAGAATGAGACGTTTTGCCCAGCTATCTACCAGCAAGAGTTCGGATCTCCCCACGGTTTTGAGCAGCATGGCTATGATGTTAGGCAAGAATGATCCTAGGAATCAGGATTAGCTTCAKTGGCTGCCTGCAGAGAAGCACTGGGAAGCAGCAGACACTTCCAGACTAAGCTAGCTGGATCTAGTCTGGAGTTACAATATTAAGATAATGTGATGATTCAATTTCTTTCTCTCCCCTAGTAAATGGAACAAGGATGTCTACCATAGTTGTCAGGAATGTTTGTACATTAGTCTCTCATTTCTCTTTCTTTGGAGATTGGTTGCCAGATAGCAGCTTCATTTTTGTAGCATCCCTCCATAGCTGCAATTATTATATTTCTAATTTTTCTTATTTATGTTATTGTTATAGTTTCTACTAATAAATGCATTATCTCTGCTTTTCTACAAAGCCCACACAGTTAGTAGAAAATTGTGGATAACTCCATTGTTTTCCTGCCCACTGGGAATTCAGTGAGAGAGCAGTAATAAACTAGCTTTGCATACTTTAGATCTAAATTCTTCTGACGGAGATTACAAGTGAAAGGAGCAGTGTGTTCCCAGTTGTAATGCTCACTTGCCATTTTGTTCATTTCAAAACATCCCCAAGGAATATGGAAGAATTCAGTAAAATTTTCCCAACAAGAAAAAAAAAAAAGAAAGGGACTTTATGCAGTGTTGGAGCTGAGTGATTGACATAGAGGAATGTTTGAGCTTTCTCTGTCCCAACTCCAGGGACCCAAAGCACAACACATCATGTGAGCACAGGAGTCCATCTCCATCCCTCGTTACAGAGAGTTTAATCAATGCAATTGGCTTCTTTGTGTGAGGAACATAACTCCTGGGTAGTCAGCTGTCACAGAAGTGTCCCTTTTCAGAGCCCTGATCAAATGCTTAGGGAGCACACTGCTGAGATTACTGCTGATGCCATAGGCTGCATTCACTGGGGTAAATCAAGCAAATTAGGAACTGAGTTCCAGTACTGTAACTACAGCAACATCCAAAGGTCCCTAGCACGCATTCCAGCATGGTTTTGCCTCTGCTGCCCATCCTGTCCTTGGGGGAACGGGGTCACCCTGTGGGACCACAGCAGACACAGAGAAAAACCCTAGAGACTGAATTTTAGCTGAGGCTCCTACAATGTGGATAAGCAGGGGAAGTGCCACATTTCTGAAACAGGAAAAATGTACACTGCTCAGATAATGAAATATTGCTAGTAAACAAGCCATTTTATTGGAATACTGCACAGGAGCTGTACACTTCATGCAGTCTTTACTTGAGCCTGACCCTGCTAAGAGGCCAGGAGTCAAAGAAGCAATAAAAGACAAATGGTTGAATGAAGGTTTCACCAGGAAAATACTGAACACTGCTGCCTATGAGAGCAGGTAACAGTTTTAATATCTACCTTCTACCTTGGGATTATAGGATTGGGGATTTGGGAGGGAAGTGTTTTTAGGATTTTTTTTGTTTGTTTGTTTGTTTTAGAAGATTTTTGTTATCTACTATGGGCTGTTCCAAAATGACAGAGTTTTGCCTCAGGAAACACCACATCAACACTTCTAACCGTGGATACACTTTTTTTAAGAGGAGATATCCTTATAGAACTGCTTATATCCGTTGTATGAGTAATTTTGTTCTTAACATGTCTCACAGTCACCACTAATTTCAGTGTGCTTCTAATCCTTTCCTACATAAGTAGGTCTCACGTGCCCACCTGAGGAAACATTTTTATATTACATTGAAGTTCTTGTTATTTTAATAATTTTTATTCTCATCCATTTTGTGACTGGTATTAACTAGTCTCCCTTTTTTCTTAGGCACTTTATGGTTTAAGATTATTATAAAAGTTTGAAATAGATATGTGCAAAATGACACTTCACATAAATATTGCCAACTTTCAAGATGTTATTCATCTTTCATATTGGGAGGCTGCAAAGCGTACTTTGCATGTCTTTAAATGCCTGAATTCAGTGATGGACCTCTTACACCATCTTCACTGCTGAAAGTAGCTAGTAATGGGTGACATATTTTATGCCTGAATTGTTCTGTAAAAGTCAGTATTTCACACTAATTGAAAAGGAGAATAATTTGGCCTATGCAATCTGCACCATCTGCATTGGTGTCTAGAGGACTCTTAGCAGGTTTTCCTACCATGATCCGGGTGATCCACTGCCAGTCACAGCCACAACTGTTAGAAACCTATGTGCAGTTTCTCAGACAATTGTCCACTGGTCCTACCTTTGCCCTTCTTCCTTCTCTCAGATGTGTCTGTGCTCATTCATACTGAAGTTTGAAAAATGTCTTCGGAGTCTCATAATCCAAGGCTGATGTATTTCTACAATGCCTTTACTAGACTTTACTACTCACAGAAGCCTGTGAGTAAAAAAATTATCATTGTAACAAAACATAATTTATTTCACCATCTGATTTATATAAAAATTAAAATCCTACAGTACTTTAGTTCTTTTTTGTCCTTCAATATTTTTCTGCCTTTGCCACTCTTCCTTCCTTCTTATATACATGCACACTGTCTCTCTATTAATCCAGTTGAGGCTACTGTACTGAAAACTTAAATACACACAATTGATTAAAATAAGAAAATGCTGTTTTCCATATCTTAATTTTTCAGGCTTAATCCTGGTGGGTGTCCTTTCAGAGTAATCAATTATATCAACAATAGGATGTTTAATGATGCAGTAAGAGAGCCTCAGCCCAGCAGTGAAGTTAGTGTAGCCAGACAAGAGGTTTATTGCACAACTGTGTATCATAATTTGCCTGTAAAATCAACTTAGCCTACTCCAGCTGCATCAGAAAACGTGTATTGTCTGCTTACTGTAAATTTTGACATCGTACCTGGTCGCATCATTTGTATTAAAATACTTCTTCCTAATATTTCAGGTTTTGCCCCAGTGAATTAAATCCTGTTGTTTTAAACTACATGATGGAAATTATGGAGTTCAGTCTTTCAGAAGTTATCCACATTTTAATTAAAAACAAACCATCTCCTGCCATGGCTTCTTATTGCTTGTTGCTGAAGAAACTGCTCAGGCACCAGAAAGACTGCAAAAGAGCTCAGGTAAGATATTATGATCATGAGAGGCATGAAGTGCTCCCTGGATTCTTATGAGGAACAATGCAGCAACTACACAGCACATGCGAAAAGAGTGGTTGTTCATGGAGTGGGGAAAAATTCACCAAAAATAGTCATGAAATTACAGATCCACATGCATTCTCAAGAAACCTACATTCTGGCCTTCTCAGAGGTGATTAATTTATGAGATTTTTTTTATTCCCAGAGACAAATATACCCTTTTTATGACTAATGAATTTTAAAAATGAACTGCTGGTTGTAGTGGGATTGAGAATTATTTTGTTTTACATATAAGATTACTTTTCCATTGGGAAAAGGAGCATTAGCATCTCAGTGACCTCGCCACCCCTTTCCTTTCTGACTGGTCTGTGAAGGTTTAATCCAAAGTCTGGGGAGGTGAGTGGGAAGCTGTGAAAGTTGTAAAATCTTTTCCCAGCATCTTTTTTTTTTTGTGTGTGTTTTTACCACTGTATCTTATGCTCACACTCCAGCTCCAGCTCACTCAGGGACATGGAGTGAGATCAGAGGGGACAAACATTTTTAAAATAAATTCAAAAAATTATGGTAATCATTGGTAAGGCCACAATTAGTCAAAAAGGCTGTAAGCTTTTCTTTTACAACCGTCTCCACTAAGGGGTTCACAGCTCAGCCATAAAAATTTTGCTTCAGGCAGAAACTAGGCAGACAGGAAGCCAAATTCCAGCTTCTAACACCCAAGTGCAATGGGAAAAGTTTCAGCTACAAAAACACACACATTAGCGATTAGCCTCCCATTCAAAGCCTTTGCCCTGGAGAAGCTGTACTTTGAGAAGGTCCAGTTGACTCCTCTAGAAATTATTCAGATGAGCTTGAGCAGATCCAGATCTCCATCCCAGCACACAGGCCCAAGGTCGCAACAGTCTGTGCAGTGTCTGCAGACAGAGCCATAACTCAAAAATATGAGTGTGTGTGTGCATGCTTAGGGAGAGGAGGCTTTTCTTCACATATGTGAATTTTTTCATATTATGATTTTAAGTAGGATCTGCTCAATCATAAGTCAGTCAAAAAGACGCATATTGTGAAGGCTATTGACCAGCTTTCTTATATCTCTGGATATCAAGCTGATTTACAGCCAGCAGAGATCTAGCCTTCCAGGCAAGTGGTAGTGTTTCATGTCCTGTATGACCTCTTTCAGCATCCTACCCGGGTGGAAGAGGGAAGTGATCATGTACATAAAGTTGCAAGCTGATTAAGGGTCTGTGATACTTCCTGCCATTTATGGCATCCAAAGTGTCCTCTTAAGGCAAAAAATCAAGCTGAATTCAAGCACAGATCCTTAAAATAACTCTAATTGTAAATTAATAACACTACAAATTATTGTTTTGAAGTCCTAATAACTACATTTCCCAGGCAGACTGAAACTTTTGGTAGAGCAAGGATGAAAAGAGGGTAAGTTCAACAAAGGAATGACTGACCTTTTTTTTTCTCTGTGTTGACATTTCTCCAGTTAAAGGTTTAAACCTAAACCAGTACTGATGCAAAATAATCTGACCAGCTTCCAGCTCAAAACAGTGATTACTTTCACAAAACCACGAAATCACAGACTGGCTGAGGTTGGCAGGGATCTCTGGAGGCCATCTGATCCAACTCCCCTGCTCAAGCAGGGCCACCTAGGGACGGCTGCCCAGGACCGTGTCCAGACAGCTTTTCATTCTTTCCAAAGATGGACACTCCACAGCATCCCTGGGTAAAGTGTGACAGTGCTTGGTCACCCTCACAATGAAAAAGTGTTTCTTGACATTCAGAGGGAACCTTTTGTGTGTGCTCCAGTCTCTTAATCATCTCTGTGGCCCTTTACTGAACTCTCTACAGTATGTCCAAGTATCTCTTGTTCTGGGGAGCCCAGACCTGGACATTGCACTCCAGGTGTGGCCTCACCAATTCTGAGCAGAGGGGCAGCACCACCTTCCTCGACCTGCTGGCAACAGTCCTCCTCATGCAGCCCAGGATACCATCAGCCTTCTCTGCAGCAGGGCCACGTTACTGACTCATGGCCGACTTGGTGTTGACCAGGACCTCCAGCTGCTTTCCAGCCTGGTGGACTCAGCATATGCTGGTGCCTGGGATTGCTCTTCCCCAGGAGCAGGACTCTGCACTTCCTTTGCTGAACTAAACCCAGCAGGGGCGTGTCTAAGCATGTGAACTGGGTATGCGGTCTGGGGTCTGTTCAATTGTGTCATATCACAATTTCCCATTTCCACATCTTCCCTATGTCCCCTTCCACGTAACTCCCAGGTATGTAGTTCTTCCTTCTACACCACAAAACAACGCTGATCTGCAAATCTTCTCATGATCAATGTGGGAAGTTCTTAAATTTGCAGACAGAATCTCCCTTTGATGGTTTCACAGGGAAATGACTCGCTTTTAGTAGGACATCTTTGCTGAGAACTGGAAACATAGGTATAAGCTAAATGTCTAAATTGGGCGAAGTGGATTCTACCACAAATAATACCTTCCAATATCTGTTACTAAGACATACAAATTAGGAAATTAGAACAGACCAATTCATACCATCTTTTCATGTCATTAAAAGTTTTTCTCTTGTCTGTCAACACAAATTTTGTAAATGCTACCTTTAAACTCATAAACACAAAGCCTGCTACTAGTGTAGTTTAGAGATCATTGTCTTATCAGAGTGTCTGTAAACTCCCTCTTTTTTCCCTATGTAATCACTCTACATAGTTTGTTTCTTATTTTTGTCCCTCTATTCCCTCTTACATTCTTCTCAATTATGAAAATTAATATTTCTCCCTTGCTAGTAGTTAGGCTCTGCAACTATCTGCAGTTAATAAAGATCTCTTGATTGTTTCTTATTCAAGTCTTTTGCACAATTAACCTGTGCAATGACTCCTCYGCAAGAGCTCTTTTAAATCGTGACTATCAGTGCTACCAGCTTATACCAGTTTCTCCAACTTTCAATAATATTCATATTTCCCAGCAAGGCTGGGATTTGGGCAAAAACAGGGAAGAAAGAGAGGAAGGCCGGTTAAGAAATGAAGTTGGGCATTCCTACGCAATCAATGCTCTTATTTTTCCAGTATCATCTGGCCTGTTCTTCAGCTAAAGCTACTTTATGCACATACTTGCACAATGGCAAAACTTAGCCCTAAGCATATGTGAAGTATATAGGGAAAAGAAAAGAATGCATCTCTTGGATCCCAAGGCGGAGCCCCACATGGGTGGCATGACGCTTTTGGGCAGAGGCAGAGCCAACAGCAGCCCCCCGCTTCCCTGGAAACTGGCCCGTGCTGCACTGGCATGGCCCTTGGAGGAGGCAGCTGGCAGGGGATTATCTTGCAGGGAGGATTCTCTGCTTTGGTCTAAAAGAGGCCAAACTCAACCACCTCTTTGGCAGGCTGTATTGTGCTTCTTCGACCACCCGGCCACAGAGAGCTGAAACTGAGGAAGAAGAGTAAAGATTGTTAACAGAATGCAAGGGGGAAATTTCCCACTTTTTATTCATCTTCTTGTTGAGATCCTGATGTTACTAGAACTTAATTACAACAGCATGGGTATTTGATATTTGTGTTATAAATTATGCCAAGGATATTTCAAAATGCATAGATAGATGTTCTCTCTATTCTGTATAAAGCCAAGTATTTGCTATTTATTACTAGCAGTGTGTGATCCATCTTTAAATCACATAATTTCCTTTCAGCTCTCCAGTTCTTGCAAATGTATGCATCTGCTTTAACTTTAAGGATGTGGATAGTTTCACTGAGCTCAACAAGGCAACTTGTCTGTATAAAATTAAAGCACAAAAATTAGGATTTGCATACAAATGAGTGCAAATTTAAATCTAAATTATGGAAACAGATAAGTAACAACTAACAATCACAGGTAAAATGAAGACAGCTGAAAACTAATTTCCATTCATTTATGCTATTTCTGTCTAGGACCATAAAGATTATTGCATATTCCTCTCTGCCTATGAAAAGAGATATTTACAGAGAGCTAATATCTATAAAGGAGCAAATTTATGTTAAAAAAAAATACTCCAGTATTTTTGAGCAAATTAGAAACCTCCTCTCAGTGACTTGTAGAGAAAGTTGGCATCTGACTCTTCTGAATATTCTGTCCAAAAAGAACCAAACATATCAAATATCAACACAAACAGAAAACTAATTGCATTGATTACAATGCTTATGAATAATGAGCAACAAAATATTCCACCAACACAATCAGCCCAAAACATTGTTTGGAATTCAAGYGCATGTTCACAAAATAGTGCATTCAACCCATTCCAGGCAGCTGAATATGCTATGATTTTTCACACAATACCAAGAAACATGCAATTTCCTGGGGAAAATTTTCAGCAGAAATTCTAATTTAAAAAAAAAAAAACTATGGAAATTACTTTTCATGTACAAAACCCCTACATTTGAAAAAACAGTGTGAGTCATTTTATTTGCAACATCTCCTTGTATACAGAAGTTAACATTTGTACATGCAAATAATAGTTTTGTTGGATGCAAACAGATGTGATTCTCATTTTTCTGGCTGCAATTAGAAAAGTCTGTTGAAAGCTTTACCCTGAAAAAAGCATAAGATCCTTTCCATGTTCAAATTTGAGCCATAAGTCATTGGATAAACTTAAAACACAGCCTGTCCTTTTATGCATCGTAGTTTCTCCAAGCAATGTATTTACATTTTATGTGCTCTGCTGTAGAAGAGGGAGCTTTAATGATTACAATTTGCCATCCAGAACTTTATAGCTAGTCCTTGCAGAAAATAGCATTTCTGCCAAAAAGCTTCCTGCCCAGGTGCTTAACCAATTAGCTCTTAAGAGGTCTGGCAGTAAAACCAGTCATGGCAAGTTTTCCGATATACTGTATATAAGGTGACAGCTTGCAAAATGTAAGATGAAAATTTGTTTTCTTAACTAGCAGTGTGTAAAATCCTGGGAGACTATTTGATTGCATAGCCTAAAATACTTATGACATCTCAAATTCCCAATTGATCTAGTGTGGTTTTAGCAATATGTTGTCAACTTAAACATACTGTGTTTCTTTTTATAAATACTTTTAAAATAATTTTCTTAATTGTGATTGGGTACTGCAAACATGTAGGAAGGATGGGGTGACCCCATAAGTTTGAGGTTTGAGGCCCTTCAAATTTTTCCAAGCATTTTTGCTAACTCACAAAATACATTCAAGCTATCAAAAGTGCCTTTTCTCCACAAATTACACCCACTTTTTAAAACAGCATGTTAGATTAGAAACATATTTTTCACAAGGCGAGTAGTTTGCAATGCAAAGATTAGAAGAAAACCATGAAAAAGATAAATACACCATAGTAAAATGAATTACCACTCTGATTCTGGAAGCAAGAAGTTTGTATTATGTGGGCATGGCAGTAAAAAGATCAAAACTCACTACAGATAATCCTTGAAGTGGTAGCCATGTAACGACAAAGTGGGTCTGTCAAAGATGATATGGAGAGCAGCAAAAGAAAGCTTGGTATTGGACTGGAATATCCATGTGGGTAGTTGTTTTGGTTTCAGAAACTACATTTCAGATATTTCTTTTTCAGGAGTGCCAGACCTGAAAGAAGATGGTTTGTGATAGAAGCAGCACACAGCGCGGTCAGCTCATCACAGGACTCAGCTCTGTAGGAAGGGATTTATTTCTTATATTCTTTGCATTGCAAAGTACTCACCTCGTGAAAAAATATGTTTTAAATCTTATATTTTATTTCACAGCCCTTGTATTTTCACAAGGTTTTGATAACTGAAACTCAGTATGCATGAGGCTGACACAGTGAGGACTCTGAAAACTTGGATCATGGGATAGGCAAGTGACCTGCATATGAGAAGATATCCCTTGTGCATGGAAGACATTTGTAGGAGTGAGGGAAATGGCACTACAGCACGGAGTGAGTCCTCAAGCCCATGTTCCTGTTGGAATGAACGGTCCTGTTACCACAGTTCCATGGAGGTGTTCCTGCTGCAATTCCACTGCAAAACCTCCCCAGATCTGCTCTAGTCTTATGCTGACTACTTGCCCTCACAGCAAACAGCAAGAGTCCCATGATAACCTTCCTTCTGCATCAGGGAGTGACTCGCAGCATTCTGTAATGTTTTTGCTTTGCAGCATGAGCCCTGTGGTACTTTGACCTCCCTTAGACATCTGTGAGGAGACTCTGTGGCCGTAAGCCTCAAAGGAAGTGCTGTGGGCTCTCCAAAGGTGGCATTCTAGTGTCCAGTGGATTTTCATGGAAACTTTCTCCCTACAGTCTGTGGGGTAAAAGGAAGGGTCTGCCAGCCTATGTACAGCTGGGTTTCAGGAAGAACCTCTGGCATAAGGTCTGCTCCAATGAAATGCTGATGTGCGTAACTAAGGCTTGTGTGAAAACAAGATTTCCCATTACATGTTATAGTGTGATTTCTTTTAAAGTTTAAGGTGCTTTCTAGTTCCTGGCTAATCAAATGGTGTCTGATCATTTTACAGAGGGAAAACAAAGCAGAAAAACACAGTATTAATYCCGATAAACCGTTGAATAAGAAGTCAGAAACTAAGATTTCCCAGAAGACTGAAATGGACACTCTGGAAAACCTCAGAAATTATGGCAATAGGGCATTTCCTTCTGTACTAACCCTGGCAATGCCAAATGCTATTCGAGAAGATGAGATCACAATTACATTGGAAAATCAAGAAATCTTGTCAAAAGGTACTGTTCTGAAATTAATCTCAGCATGTTAGTTCAAAAGCGTAAAAGGGTATCTGTCTGAGGAAAAAAAGGGAACAGGATTCCTGAAAATGCTATAGAAATACCTTTGCATCTTGTTTTGAAATTACAAGTATTTTGAGCAACTGTTTCCTTGGCCCAAATCTGGTGATAGATTTAATTTTGATCAGGCGAAATAATTAGCAGATGAACACCTGATCCAGTGCATACTCTGCAGACACTGATCACAAATAACAGTTCCATGACCATATGTAGGTTAGTTCCTCTATGAGTCACCCTAGGATGGTACTACTGCCACAAAGGCACTCTAGGAATAGACATTTATCAATAAAAGAGGTGTTTATTTACATTCCCAGGATGAATGTGAGCATGGTGCAAGTGTCACTACTTCACTATATGTAATAAGACATTATACTCCTATTCATGACATCATTTTCTAATAGTCTCAAAAATGCAGAAGATGCACAGTACTGGATAATCAAACTCCAGATCTGAATTTGTTTCTGCTCCCACAGCTGGGTWATTGCACCCCCACAGCTATTCACATATGTGCCGTGGTTGAAATGTGATAAGTATCCCCAGAAGCATAAATGGATATGTTGCCCAGAGAAACTGTGAATGCCCCAACCCCAGAATGCTGACCCCAAGGTCAGATTGGATAAAGCTCTGAGCAACCTGGTCTAGAGAAAGGTGTCCCTGCCCATGGCAGAGGGATTGGAATGAGATGATCTTTAAGGTCCCTTCCAATCCAAAGTATTCTATGATTCTTTGATTCTATAGTACTCACTAAAAAAAGCCAGACAATTTTATGCTGAGAGGCTCATTTAAGATTGTTCATACAACCAAAAAACTGACAATTGCCTACCTGCAGATCACGATTTGCTATAAATCATTAGTGCAAAATTTCATTCTGTGTCAAGATCGACTTTCATTTACACATTTACAAATACTGTCTGTATTATGGGATGAAGCTGATTTAACATTAACATGTTATTTTCTTGAAAATGCCATTCCAGCAGAAGCTGATCTGATTTGTTCTATATCCTCTTTAGTTTCTCAGTTTGCAGGCAGAGACTTGGTCAACCACGGGCCTCCTAAATCATCTAGCAAAAGTATGCCATGTGAGCCCATTTATCAGCCACTTTTGGACTCTCAGAACAATCGGAATGATTTTGAAGACTTGACAGAGGCCAGAAAACCATGTCTTCATGAGAAATCCCCATCCACAACAGCAAATAAGCAATCTCCCTTTTCAAACATCCAAGCAATGACGAGTACAAGCAAAGTGCCTCCACGGTCCCTGGTGGAAAAAAGAATTATTACCAGAAGTCCTTTGCCTCGTCAGGACATGAGGTTTAAAGACCTTCTAAAGGCAGTAGATGGCAATATTTACATCCCAACACAGAGGCAACTTGATGAACATGACGCTGACCTCCTCATCATTGACTCTCCCCAGTTGTCACCTTTCCCTAGGCTGCAGCAAGCTACCCTGAGAGAAACCCTACCTAGAAGGATTTCTTTGCTGGGGTCATCACAGGAACATACAGGTATCTGCCCTCTGGTTATAGTCAGTGGTTCAAAAACACCAACCTTCCCCATGCCCCAACAGCAAAAGTTTACCATAAGAAGTATGAGGCAGTTCAAAGAAAACCCAACTCATTCTTTCCATAAGAAAACTAAGAAAAACTTTATTCAGCTCAGATGCGAACCTACAGCTACAGATGTAAATCTTCCAGTTTTATGTCCACCATACCAAACGAGGTTGGGGGAAAAAACAAGGATTCTAAGGTTAAATTTTGCATAAATAAAACACCCACAGAGCATCAGAAGAAAAGAGGGTGAAGGAGCAGATAAGAAACAAAGGCGGGCAGAAACAGAGAGCTAGAAAAGGAAGGCAGGAGATTAATCCAATCTTAAAATGAGACTACTCCAAACACAAAAGAATTATATGATTCAAGCTGTGTATCCTCTGATATCAACGAAACACTGTGCTACAAATTTTGTGGAGCACACCAAAGACACAGAAAAACAGATGCCACTGTAACAGAACAACATCATGTGTATTTAGGCACAAAAGTGGACACTGAGGGCAGAAGATGTGATTTTAAATATTTTTTATCAATATCGATATTGTCCTAAACTTGTGTTACTTGTACTTATGAATTTGATTAGGGAGATATACCTGGGCAAGAAATTTTCATAAGCTGTGAACATAATGCAGAAGGTAAAAAAACCAGCAACAATGAGGGAATAAACAATTTTGGGGGGATTGCCATGATACACAAAATAGTCATGACATTGATAGTTTATTTGTTTGTTTCTTTGCTTGTTTATTAGTTTTAACTGTGTGTCTTCCAATTAATGTAGACCATGCAACCCAACTCCCCAGAAAGGAGAGTTAGCTGCATTTTCTTTGTAAATTTAACAACTTAATTAATATTGCCTATTTGTAACTGTTTGCCTTTGCAACATTTGTGCCTCAGTATTGAAAACATGCATTTGCTTTCAGTTTCAATGTATTATGGTTCTCAGATTCTCATAGTACTAAGCTTTAAGCCTGTTTCTGTCCTCAAACAAGTTTTATATCAGCTAAATCCCTGAAGTTCAACAGATTTGAACTTGACTGACACCAACAGAGGTAAGAATACAATGGGAATCTTTGTATTTGCTGCTTTGTAAGCCCCCACATAAAAGATGTGCAAAGGGTTTTTCTCAGAAAATCTGATTTCCTCATAATTTAGGAAATTTTTATGTCATGAATATGTTTTAAGATTCTAATCACCCTTAAAAAGCACTTTTTCTTTGAATATACATTTTGAAACAAATGGTTTCAGCTGTAAGTTTACATTTCAATTCTTTGTTTCCTTTCACAATACTGAAATGCTTCATTCTGGACATAAATCAAAGAATCATAAAATCATAGAATCATTTATGTTGGAAAATACCTTTAAGATTATCAAGTCTAACCGTTAACCCAGTGCTGTCAAGTCCACCATGTCCCAAAGAACCACACCTACACATCTTTTAAATACCTCTGGAGATGGTGACTCAACCACTTCCCTGGGCTGTTCCAATGTTTAACAACGCTTTCAGTGAAGCCATTTTTCCTAATATCCAACCTAAACCTACCCTGGTGCAGCTTGAGGCCATTTCCTCTTGTCCTGTCATTCATTATCTGGAAGAAGAGACCAACATCCACATGACTACAACCTCCTTTCAGCTAGTTGTATTGAGCCATATGGTTCACCCTGCATCTCCTTTTCTCCARGCTAAACAACACCAACTCCCTCAGCCGCTCCTCACAGGACTTGTGCTCCAGACCCTTCACCAGCTTCAGTGCCCTTCTCTGGATTCACTCCAGCTCTTCAACATCTTTCTTGTGGTAAGGAGTCCAGAACTGAACAGAAGACTCGAGATGTGTCCTCACCAGTGCCTAGTACAGAGGGACAATCACTGCCCTGGTACTGCTGGCCACACTATTGCTGATACAATCTAGGATGCCATTGGCCTTCTTGGCCACCTGGACACATGGGTGTCCGCTGGGTCATGTTCAGCTGACTGTCAATCAGCACCCCCAGGTCTTTTTCTGACAGGAATTTTTCCCCAAGCCTGTAGCTCTGCATGGGGTTGTTGTGACCCAAGCGTTGGACCCAGCTCTCTGCCTTGTGCACTTTGAACCTCATACAATTGGCTTTCGCCCATCCCTCCATGCTGTCTAGATCCCTCTGCAGAGCCCTCCTGCCCTCCAGCAAATCAGCACTCCCACCCAGCTTCGTGGTGCCTGCAAACTGACTGAGGGTGTACTTGATTCTCTTGTCCAAATCGTTGATAAAGACATTAAACAGGACTGGCCCCAATAGTGAGACCCGGGGAACACCACCTGCAGCCAGACACCACCTGGGTTTACCTCCATTCACCGCCATCCAGCCGTTTTATCCATTGAACAGTACACACATCCAAGCCATGAGCAGACAGTTTCTCCAGAAGAATGCTGTGGAAAATGGTGCAAAAGCCTTTACTACAGTCCAGATAGACAACTTCCACAGTCTTTCCCTCATCAACTAAGTGAGTCACCTTGTCATAAGTGGAGATCAGGTCATTCAAGCAGGATATGCCTTTCATAAACCCCTGCTAGCTAGGCCTGATCCCCTGGTTGTCCTGCACATGCTGTGTGATGGCAATCAAGATGATCTGCTCCATGACCTTCCCTGGAGCTGAGGCCAGGCTTACAGGCCTGTAGTTCTCTGCATTCTCCTTCCGATCTTTTGTAGATGGGCATCATATTTGCCAAGCTCCAGTCAACAGGGATCTCCCTGTTTGACCAGAGCTGCTGGTAAATGATGGAAAGTGGACTGGTGAGCTCTTCCATCAGCTTTCTCAGCACCCCTGGGTGGATCCCATCTGGTCCCACAGACTTGTGTGTGACTAAGTGGTGTAGCAGGCCACCAATCGTTTCCACTTGGATATAGGTGCTTCATTCTGCTCTCTATTTTTGTCTTCTAGCTCAAGGGGCTGGGTACCTGGAGAATGGCTGGTCTTACTGTTAAACACTCAGGAAAAGAAGGCATTAAGTACCTCAGATTTTTCCTTTGCCCTTCCTCTATCTGAGGGCTTGTGGAGGAGCTGGAAGGTAGTGGAGAACAATTTAGTCCAGGCATGCCTATGTGGGTGCCAAGCAGATGACAGACACAGGAGAATACCTGTTCCCCACTAAGACAAAGCCCAGAGAGATCAGTGTTACGTGATTGTGCACCACGACCCAAGTGCAGAAGAGGTAGCTCTTCCTGGAGGAGCTCTGAATTGTCATGCCTCCTGCCGCCTCAGGTGTCTCCAGTCCAATCTCTTCTTTGTCTGTGATAGAGAATGGGGGCTTCCAAGCAGTGAGATACTTACCAGAGGTCAGAGAAACCATCAGGTCTTTGCTGGATCTTGCCTATTCTTTCCATCTTCAAGGTAATACAGTTTTCTAGTGGAGTGACTCTCGCTGGATGCCAGGTGCCCACCAAAGCCACCCTACCGTTTTCCTTCCTCAGCTGGATAGGGTAGAGAAAATACAATAAAAGGTTCATGGGTTGAAATAAGGGCAAAAAGAGATCACACACCAGTTGCCATCATGGGCAAAACAGACTCAGCTAGGGGAAATTAGTTTGATTTATTACCAATCAAATCACTGTAGGGTAATGAGAAATAAAACTGCATCTTAAAACACCTTCTCCCCTCTTCTCCCTTCTTCCTGGRCTCAATTTCATGCCCCATTTTTTCTACCTCCTGCCCCATGATGGTGCAGGAGGACAGGGACTGAGGGTTGTRGTCAGTTCATCATGTTATCTCTGCTGTTCCCTCCTCCTCAGGAGGACTCATGCTCTTCCACTGCTCCAGTGTGGGGTCCTTCCCGTGGGAGACAACCCTTCACAATCTACTCCAACATGAGTCCTTCCAGTGGGCTACAGTTCTTCATTAACTGCTCCACTGTGGGTTCTCACCATGGGGTGCAGTCCTTCAGGAACAGGCTGCTCCTGCATGGATTCCCCACAGGGTCACAAATCCTCCCAGCAAAGCTCCTCCAGCACGGGCTCATCTCTCCACAGGGTCACAGGTCCTGCCAGGACACTGCTCCAGTGCAGTCTTCCCAAGGAGTAATAGTCTCCTTCGGGCATCCACCTGCTCTGGTGTGGGGTCCTCCACAGGCTGCAGGCAGATTTCTGCTCCCCCACTGCCATCCATGAACTGCAGGGAAACAGCTGCCTTGCTATGGCCTTCCCCACAGGCTGCAGGGCAATATCTGATCCAGCACCTGGAATACTTCCTCCGCTCCCTCTTCACTGACCTTGGTGTCTGCAGGGCTGTTTCTCCCACATATTATCAGTCCTCTCTCAGAGATGGTTGAACAGGAGTATTTTCCCCCTTCTTAAATCTGTTATCCCAGAGGCACTACCACCGTCACTGATGGGCTCGGCCTTGACCGGCTGTGGGTCCATCCGGCATTGGCTCTTTTGGACATGGGGGAACCTTCTGGCAGCTTCTCACAGAAGCCACTCCGGTAGCCCTCCTGCTAACAAAACCTTGCCATCCAAATTTCAATGCAGGTTTCTTATTTCTAGGACTGGTTTACTAAAAAGCAAGGGAATATCCCTTCTTCTGCCCTATCCAGCCCTTTAAAGGTAGCAACAGGTTCCCAAAGAGACAGTTTCTGAAGGAGCATTTAGCTATTTCATTACATCAATAGCAATACCTTGTACAAAATAACTTCACATAGAGTTGCTGCTGGGATGACAGTGGATCAGTCTTTAGGTCTTTCAAGACAGCCTCTATAAGTGGATGCTGCTATTTTCACGGTCTGTCAATGCAATCACAAGAGATTCTCAGACCCCGATTGCATAGGTTTTCCATTTACGCATAGGAAATGGCACCTTTTACTTCTATCCTGTTTCTGAGTCGTATTAATAAGTTCAACTGCTTTATGTATTACCAGTTTCAATGCTGTTCTGTTTTTCAAATCACAACTGTTTTCATGTCAGCAAAAGAATTTCAAACCACAGGAAATTCTGAGGATGAAGTACAAATATACACTTAGACGGAGATATCACGAAGCAGAATCAAACCTACAGTTGGAAAAATATGAAAAAAAGGTGACTGCCTTCATACTCCACTTTTAATTTCATCATTCTTTAAAGAAATAAATGAACAAGATTGATAATTCAGACAGTAAAGGAAAGCCTTTGAAAATCCCTGAATAATTCAGAAGTTCTGACATTATATAGCCTTTGTCATACTGATCCATCCACCCTGGGTAAGACACTGAAGAAAGAATTAAGTGACTGACTCATTCTCTCACAGCCCTCTCATATTACAGCTTATGAACAACAAAACTCAGAAGCCCACAATAAAAAAGAAAAAGCAGCTGGTGTTCACCAGCCGTCTGTGCCAGCAAGATGATGAGAAAGGGCAAATAGGAGCATTATAAACACAGCGTTAAAGCTACAACACCTGATCTGCAGTCCAAGGAAATCCACTACTTTGACTTCCCCAGGCTTTAATCATAAGGTATGTAAAAGGTTTAAGAAATTCAGATAATCATCACACAAAAGYCATTTTAAAAGAAATCAAGGTTTGCCAAATTGAGAGTGAGCCTGAGAAATATATTAACACGTATTTCTTTCCATAAAACAGCACTTAGAATTTTTATATCTCCTGTAAGTAACATGCATTTGCCTCATCCATCTAACTAAAATTAAAATCTTTCAGTATCATAATGCTAGTGAACTATATATACCTTCCTCTCTTTCACCACTTTTTCAGTTCTGGTCATTATTTTGGGTTACAGATTATATAGATGGATACTACAGAAAAATGTAAGATAGTGAATTTAAGAAACCTTGTCTTCTTAAGAATAAATAGTTGATATTTCTGCTAGGACTCCTGGCATAAAACATTCCAGAATGAGAATCATCCACCATTCACCTGGCTGTAGTATTTAGGCTCCAGTCCCTTATACACATAAATTTTGTGGCTAATCCATTAAAAAGAAAGCCAGAGGAGGCTTTCAGAAAGGAGCTATTTCCAGCTAGGAAGGAGTTGTCACAGATTTTAAGACATTTCCACTCAAGAGCATGGGCAGAAGGAACAAATAGAGCTAAACACCATGAAGCATACTCAGGTTGAGATTTTGAGGAGCAAGGAGGTCCTCAAAGGATTTTGCTTACCCAATAAGCAAGCAGGATTTTGCTTACCCGATATTAAACAGAGGAGACATCTCTGACCGAGGTGGTTGTCTAGACTCTTTTGCAGTCACTTGAGATTATGAAAATCTGGAAAAGAGGGAAAGTAAATTCAGTTTGGAGGTACTTGAACAGACTACTCAAGGGTCGCCCAACTGCACTGCTATAAGGATGACTTGATCCAATATTTTGGGCTTTGAGTTTCCACAGACTGATGAATAAGAATTGAATATTCATCTCATCTCMTGAACATTATAGATGGCAGGACTCTTTCCTGACCTCTGCAGGAGCACAACAGTAGAGTTTTAAGTCTTTATCTGGAGCATATATCAACAGCTCAGAAAAGTATAAGGGAGGATCAAATGGGTCCTTAAACCTAATCAGCTGCTGCTAGGCAGGCAGATATTTTACTTGGGACATCTGTGTTTAGTAACGGTAACAGCTTTCTGAGGCCAGAAAGAAGACTGAAAACCACTTTTTACAAATCCTTTCTTAGAAAGTAAGTCCTCTGTAAAGCAGAAAAAAAATGTTCCTCTATTTAGACAAAAGAAGGATTTAAGTATCAAGCCCATCCATTGTAGAAGCTTGAACAGGCAATGAAAAGCACAAGGGACTATGTTACACAAGTCTTTTCTATGCTAATAAATACTTAACTCACATCAGCAGTTCCTACAGTACTCTTCAATGGGACCAGAATGGAAAGCAAGTGTTCCCCCAGCAAAGGAGGAGCTCTTTGGTTCAGACCTTCAGATTGTCTTTCCAGTGAAGTTTTGCATACAAACCCTTGTGGGTATGGCAGTATTTCAAACCACCAAGAGGTCTCTTTCACAGAACACAGCCTATACATCTGCCAAACATCCACTCTTGGCTGGCCTAGACTCTTTCTTAGCAGGACCTCGAATTCCCACGTCATGGAGGCACTGCTCTTTCTAGGCATTTCTACTTACTTCTTCCCATATGCTCTAATAGCTCAGCATTTTTCCTGCAACTAAACCAAAAAATAACTCTTCAAGATGATTGACATCTCATAATTTACATACATTTACAGGCCTTTATATATAGGGTAACATGAAAAGGTGCAGAGGATATGCTGTTACATGATGGATGTGAAAGATCAAATGACACACTGTCCATAATGCCTCCATTTTATTGCTGCAAGAACATCCCTTTCCTCAGACATCCGGTGAGACAGACAAGTCATAGAGATGATGATACAGTCTTGTTATTACAACCTTCTAAGAAAGAAAATCATGTTCCAGTTAATTCACTATTTTCATCAGGAGTCAATGAGCCAATCCTGCAGCTGAGAAGAAAATTTATGTTTCGGAAAACCCACCACAAACTGTTGGAAACACTCTAAGTGTACCCTGCTCCAATGTGCCTGGTTTTCTTCCAATAAGTTAATTATTTTTCTTCCACAAAAAAAGCCAAGCAAATGTCCCTTGAGCTCCCAAAGGCAATCCTTTGAGAACAATGGACATTTGATAGACATCTGTGCTCATTAAATATATAGTAAAAATGGAGAGATTTCCCATAAAGCCTGAAAAATACTTAGCAGTGACTGAAAGTCAGTAAAATCATGACTGTCATATAGCTATTACATTATCCTGATAGATCTCAGTATGTGAATCTATCAGCTATTGAACATCTGAGCTCAAAAGCACAGCCTCCAACTATAGACTGTACATTTCACATCTCTGTGCAATACCAGAAAGAATTCATACTCTGCCCTTGCTGCTTTCTCTGCAGGAATCTCTCTGCTTCTATGTCTAATTCTGCTTTTGGCCTGTGGATATGACACAAGAAATGCCAAGCACAGATTTCAATGCATAAACATATTTTGTGGTATGGTAACAGAAGTAGCCCATCACAGCCCAGTTCAGAAGTACTGACCAAAAATTTACTTACTAATAACAAAGAGCTGGGACTTTTACCCTTCTACAAAAGCAAGGAGAGCAAACCATGGCTTTAGGCTTAACCAGTTGCATGGAGCTTAGCACCACTCCAGTGACTGAGCACATTCGTTATACTTTATGCCCTGATAGCCTGTATTCTCTACAGATTTTTGCAGCTTAATGGGAAATGAATGCCTGCTCACTGCATCCTTGCTTTTGCTTTTCTGTGTCTATCGTTGACCCAGAATCTGCATGTTGGAAAAACCAAGCTCAGTTCAGTGTCTGAAATAAAAATAAAACCTCCCTTCAAATAGCACAAAGTTGCTTAAAAATGTTAATCTCCTTTATTTTTATGATGTGTTTAATATTAAATGTTCCCATATGGGTACAACACGGCAAACCAYGTCCTTCCATTTAAATAGCCTGTTTACTTTAAAATCTGAAACTAGCTACAAATTTAAACACTTTTTGTTTTTGTCCACCTGGAAAAAAATATTAAATTCTTACGTGTGCATTGTAACAGGAGCAAACACTGAAGAGTGTGAATTGTTAGGTTTCCATATCTATTTTTAAATTGTTTTGCATGTAGGATTTTAATTTAAATTTAATAAGATTGTAATTGCATTTTTTAAAATATACCAGTTGATTATTGAAGACATATTTCTGTGGGATTAATTTACACAGTTTAGACTTCTAAAATATTGTTTTAAATAATAATTTAGCATTTTATGATTTATGCTACTAAATTTAAATACAGTTAGTGTAAAATAATTACAGAATTATTGCAAGAAATAAACTTATTGAAATTTAACCATTGTATGAGAGATGCACATCTCCCATGTAATTATTGAATGTCAATAAGTGTCTTCAGAAAGCTGGGGGTAATTAATACATGAAGAATGCTGGTTATAATTTAACATATTGTGCAATTAAAGTCAATCAAAAGTTTTGCCATTTGCCATACAGCTCAGAAACAGGAAGAAAATATATTAGCATGTTAAACTAAATGAGCTGTGCAGTTTCAATTCTCAGGTCTGTCTCAGCTGCTTTTTGCCACTTCAGCAGTGCAAAAAACCAGAGACCCAGCAGTCTTGATCTCCTGATGGTCTTTCCTCAGGGGAAATACTGGGTAATTCAAAGCAGGAACAGTGGCTGCATGCCACCTTTTCTTCTTCAGCTGGAGGGTGTAGTATCAATACTGTGTTCCTCCCTTGCTGCCAGATGTACTTTTCAGGCACACAAGTAGCCAAGATTAATTTATAATAGTTTTACAGCAGCCTAAAGATCTATAAAGTAATTTTTGCCTTGCTAATCTGGCACTGCCTTCTATGGAGGATCTGGGCCTTTAAGCACAGGAAGGTCTTAATTGACTGTTGTCTTGGGCTAACTGTAGGCTTTAGACCTGGATTGAAAAGGCATTAAAGTCACCTGGAATCCGTTCCTCACCCTCGCTGGAAGCCGCGCACACCCTCAGCGTGTTGCATGCTCCATGGAAACACCGCTCTTTTGGCAGGCAAGCATCTCCTGGAATAGTTATTACAACAGATATTGTAGGAAGGACTGCACTAACAGAGAGGTTAATGAGATAATCTCTTTCTTCTTTTTCCTCAATTTATTTTTACAGTCTCATAAATAGTACTTCTCATTCCACTCACTATTATCATGACACTCCCCACTGTACCCCCCCTAAACATTATTCAGAACATTCTCTTTAGGTGTTTGAAGGTAGAAACTGCCTTTTGCTCTGTTCAGGTTAAGTCACGCGTTTTGATTTTTACCATTACCTTTATGTCTAATACATGAGCTAAATCAGGCTTCCAAAAGCACAGCCCAACATTCAAGAGGCACTGAACGTTGGAAGAACCAATGAAGATAACATCTGCCTTTACTCCTGTGAGGTAAAACTGTCCCAAAAAGAAAAGCATTGCAGAATGGCAGCAGAAGAATGACTTGTCCTTCCTTAAGTGCTTCTAAATACGTTGAAGGCATCCTCTGTACCACCTTCCATTAGTGTTAGTTCATAAGAGAAATGTAATCTTTGACATTTTTGCTCGACTTAATGCCACTTCATGTCAAAAGTTAAACCCTAAAAAACTACCGTATGTGACAAGTCAGCCAAACACATGTCCCTCTGCACACCATCAGAAACCTCCAAAGAGCTGGAAGACTTCTGGTGATCCACATCATCACAGGCTCAGTAACTGCTTGAGACTGCACTGATGATGGATCTGAGTTGCCCTGCCATGAATCACTCTTCAAGTAATTAAAACCATTATACAAGTCAGAACACAACAAAGAATAGAAGCCTGGAACCTCTGATTTTGATGCTTGATCAAAGCCCTTGCTTCTTGTGCAATGTGGTGGCAGTAGCCTGCCGGGCTGCTGAGGGCAGCTATCAAGCACTGCAAACATGCCAACAATCCAGTGCAGGTTGGTAATGGCAACAATCATTCACAGAATAAATGTTTATTTGGAGCTGAAATATGATTGAAGCCATTGTTTTCTAGGCTTTTGAAAATTAATGAAGACTAAACTAACTAGCCTGCTCTGTCTTTATATATACTGAAGAGAAACTTGTCCAATGGAGAGAAGATTAATGTAAATGTGGGCATGTTGCTCAGTGGAGTAAGGGACTGAGTGACAACAGGCATGGAAAAAGCAGAGGTGATCCATCTCTTTTTTTCTCCTCAGTTTTCACTAAGCAGATGTGTCCTCAGGCACTGCAGTCCTTGAAGGCCACCAGCAGAGTCTATGGGAATGACATGGAACCTGCAGGAGAGGAAGGCAGGGTCAGGGACAACTTAAGCAAACTGAGCACATGCAACTCATGGGAGCAGATCACCTGCATCTAAGGGTGCTGAGGGAGCTAGCTGACATCATTGCAAAAAGAGCCGTCATTTTTGAAAGGTCACTGCACTCAGGAGAGTTTCCTGATGACAGAAAAAAGGTTAACATCATGGCCATCTTCAGAAGCAGCAGGCGGAATGATTCAAGTCAGCCAGCCTCACCTCAGTCCCTGGGCAAATTATGGAGCAAATCCTCTGAGAAGCCATTGCTGATCACGTGAAAAGCAAGATGATGAGGATCTAGCAGGGGCAAATCATGCCCAACCAATCTCACTGATTTCCGTGATGAACTGGACAGATCCATGGACAACGGAAAAACAAAAGGTGTTATACATCTTAACCTCAGCAAGGCTGATACTGTTCAGTCTTTACTAGCTACTGAAGATACTCAGCCTCTTCACAGGTGGTACCAGACACAGGCTGCTGTTCAGAGGGACTTGGACAAGTTGAAGGAATGGGCTCACAGGAACCTCATGAGGGCTAAGGCAAGTACAAAGTCCAGCATCTGTGAGGGAATAGCTCCATGCAGCAATAAAGGCTGGGGCTCAGCATCTGGAAAAGCTTGGCAGGAAAGGATTCTGGGGCATTCTGATGGACAATATGCTGAATATAAATTGGCAATGTCCCTCTGCAGCAAAGAGGGCCAACTGAACTGTATTGGCAAGATTTAATACTGTTTCTGCAAGTCAAAATGTTTGCCTCTATTTGGCCCATCTGAGACTGCACCTGAAGTAGTGCACCCAGTTTTAGGCTACTCAGTACCACAAAGACATGGATGTGCTGGAGTGAGCCCAGTGGAGGGTCAGAAGGGTGCATGGGAGGCCAACACATAGGATGCACAAAAAGAGGCTGAATGAACTGGGTTTGTTCAGTTTTCAGAATAGAAGGCTTGGGGTTACCTTGCTGTTGCCTGTAACTTGCTCGTGGAAGGGAATATGAAAGACAGAGGGAGCCTGTTCTCAGAGGTGCACAGGCACAAAATCAGATGTAAGAGAAGCCAGTTGGAGCTCAGTTGTATCAGAAATTCTGATTGCACAAAAGGAGAAAACTTTTTACCATGAGGCTGATCAAACATTGGAATAGGTTTCCCAGGAGATTTTAAAAAACCAGTCTAGACAAGCCCTGAGCAACTGGCCTRTCTTTAAGCCAGGAACTGGATTAGAACAACTCTAGAGTTGGCTTCTAACCTGCACCATTCTGTGGTTCTGTTTTAGGAAAAGACAGATGCACTTGCTCCCTGGGGATACCCATTTCTTTCCATTGAACATAAATGGAGGTGAAGCTTAGATATACACTACCCACATTTAGATGGGGTCAATTACAAGAGAGAAATACCACTTTTAGAACAGCAAATTTCAGTAAAACAGAGACACTGTAAGCATGGCGTTGCACATTAAAAGCTAGTAGAGCATTAGTGTTTAGTAAAGTTCATACTGCCAGATACAGCTATCCTTGAAAAAGTTCCTAGTTTATTAGAAGGAGATGCTTTAACTCTTAGTTTCTTTCTTATCTCTGGTTACACTTGAGATGGGAGAAGTCAATGGTGGCATGGGCTTTCAAAACCAGAAATATATTTGAAAAGTATTATAGAGGATTATATCCTTTATATGTACATATACAATTCACAATACATGGAAACATACATCCTTGGGTTTCAAACAATTTGAGCAGTATAAATCAATCTTCTATACAGTTCTAAGCATCATCTTTAAAAAACAAGAATTTTGTCACTAACATGACTGGATCCCAATTTAAATAAGAAAGATCATATTAGATACAGGACACTTTAAGTAAGGAAATCTTGATTCTGAAGTTTTCTTTCCTCCCTTTGTTCCCCAGAGTCTAATTTTACTGCTTTTTAGGTCTGTTGTACATCAGTATCCTTTTCCCCAAAACATGCTGCAGTGAGGCTGACTGGGAAAGGGCTGTGGGAAAGTTTGAGTCGTCTAATTGAAGCAGAATATTGAGGTGTGTATTTTAGTATAGCTGGTAAATTGCACTATCTTTTCTAATGTAAATATATATTCACATTTGGTTTGGGGAAGGAAGCAGAATTTTTGTCTACCAACACTACAGTTTAGACTTGAAGACCTGTATTGCTTTCTACTGGTGTCCATCTCTTTCCATTAACTGTAGATAACTTCCTGAAGAACTTTCCTCACTATTTAGGCATTTCAGCTGGATGCTTGAAGTGAGGTAGTGTAAAGCAAGCCCTACAAGGTTATGTGGCAATATATTGTGATTTTCTATTATGAAGTTGTGCAATGGTGCCATTTTATTTGATTTCCTTTGTTGTTATTTTTAAAAGAAACATCAGGGACGATGTTGGCTCATGCTCTTGACATACTTGATGACCTTATTCCCACTTAAGAGGTGAAAATGTCGAAGAATTTCTCTTACCTATTGCATCCTCTCTGAGGCATGAAGCATTGCTTATATGTATTCTGGGTACATAATCTGGAAAAAATTCCCAGGCTTAGCCACAGAGAGAATATTAATGTTAGTTCATTTATGAGCAGCAAAGGGCAAGAAAGTATGGCATGTAATTATTTGAACATCTGATTTTTACAATAACCACACCTCAAAATTGAGAAATTGAGTACCTACTTCTAAAACTGTTTACTTTTTCATCATATGAGTCTGGTTTTGGACAAGAATGACCCGTGTGTATGTCTGTACTACATTTCCTGTAAAGGTTAATAGTTACATAGTAACTGGAATACTTCTGAGACTTTCAAAAGATGTGCTATATTTTGCTTTGAATATCTAATTTGGCCCTTTTGCCAGACCTCTAAACACTTTCTAGGCTTGGGTAGCATTTTCTGCATGATGTCTCCCTGCATTTCCTGACATTAGCTAGAATGTGGAACTGAAGTACCAATAAAACCGCAAATCGCTTGCAATGTACTTGCCCCCCTTCCCCCCAGATAATCAAGTATTCTAAATATAACTTAAATAGAAAGAACTTCTTACAGTATTTCCGGGGCAATTTTGCAGGCTTTGCATTTTGCCCTGCTATTTTTATCTGTTAGAACAGTTTTTAACTGATAGTATTTTACAAGTGAAATTTAATTAGTTCAGAGGAAACGTTGGGTACGCATGCAAGGATCTGGCACAAAAATTGTACCACAGTTCTGTACTTTTCAAACAAACTAAATCTACATAAATCACAGACCTTCAGATGCTGCAAATCAGCACAGCACTACCGCAATCAGCTTTATCAGCAGCTGGGGCTTTGGCATGGGTAAAGCCTTTTTTGCTGAATTAATAATACTTTTTCTTGTCAGCATCTCCCTCCCAGACAGTCATTCTCAAGAGCACTGATTATGGCCGCTCAAATATTTTGTGACTAGAGAACTAGATTAATAATGACAGACAACACCGCAATGATATTTCTTTCATGCCTTTTTTTTTGTTGCAAGGAACAGGTGGACCCAGGTCCCAGCCCCATATTTCATCAATTTTGTCATTTCAACCAGCAAAAAGGCAACTTTTAATCAAACATCGATATTTTGCTGGTCGGAAAACAGAAAGAGCCTTCTAGTGGGATTGCTTTGTAAATATTGGAATAGATTTTCTGTAGGAATTACAGCCTCTTTAGTGGACATACATAATAATAGGAAAGATAAACTCATCAGGAGCAACAGAGCTATACTGCACCGTATCTCTAGGCAGGATAATGGACTAGGTGATGTCTTAGATCCTTCCAGACTTATTTTTCTGATTCACTAATACTACAATTGTTCTTCAGTGCATGTGAATACTACACCTCTTTCCTGTGTGCTATGTCAAAATATTTGTTCTGTTTAGATGTCCTTCTCTGACATTGTAGTATCACATTTAGTCCTTATTTGCAGTTTGCAGTTCTTATTTGTTACCAAATCTGTGATCATTCATTTATAGCATCTCTTCTAAAATTTCTACGTACCATAAATTTATTATTTCAAGCTTTCAAACAGTCCAAAATGTTGTTCTCATTCAACCAGAATTAAAGACATGTTACAAAGCACCAAATTATCAGATGCAATAGAGCAACCCAAATTGGAGTTCATAGCTAGCTGTGTATGTGGTCACAGATACTGTACCAGTGAATGGTGAATGACTCAGTCTCCCTCTGGGGGGATTATATGCAGGAATCTCTGCACAATTCTGGGTACTTTAATACCAGAAAAAGACAGCAGAATGATGCGTGTGTGAAAAAAAAGCCGTAAAAATAATTGAACAATTGGAGGGCTTGATTTATGAAGAGACATTAAAGGGATGATGTTTGTCTGCACAATGTCCAAAAGCCATATGTTAAACTCTTCAAGTATCTGAAGAGTGTAAACACCTAGGAGGGGAATAAATAACGAGGCTGGAACAAGAAGGTGTAACTAAAATTACATAAAATAAAAATAATAGAGAAAATTCTTAGTAATGAGCTTTGTTAATTAGAGACAAGTATCTGAAGAAAAGCAGCAGGAGTCTTAATGTTCCTAGTAGCTTCAAGAGTAAACTGGACAAAGCACTGAAAAACAATCAGATATCTACCTGAGGCTGGCTGGCAAGAGAGCTTGACAGCTATTATTGTTTGATAATTTCTTCCTTTATGATATTTATAAATCAAAGTGCAAAAGACAAGTGGTCACTCATTCAATTGAAATAGCCATTTACCGCGATTAACCTTACTTGTCTAAAATGCTGGAGCAAACAAAATGCTACCCCTTATGCAAACTCATAAACACTTCCTGAAGATATTTTCTGTCAGATATTTTTTAAAATAATAAAACCCATAACTCTGCACATCTAAAATAAACAAACAAACAAAATTGTTCCTAAACAATTGTTTAGGAAGCAAAGTTAGAACTACTAACAGAAAACCAGTATCTTTTGCATTTGTAGTCCAGAACTGAGGCATTCTCCTTTTCCTCTGCAGCTTCAGAAAATGTTGTTTTGTACTTCTCCTTTGCTACTCAGCCTCCCTGTTACAACAAGAAAAAGCTGGAATTCCAATTTATTTGCAAAAGAGGAACTTGATAGTCCCACTAGTCTTACACAAAGCCATATTGCTCTTTACTAATTCCCTCTTAGTCTTGCTTCTGTCTTTTAGAGATGGATTAAAAGGTGCAAAAGATAAAAATGTACTCTAGGTGAACTCTGGGGAAAATTCACTTTAAAAAAAATTTGGTTTGGAAATAATTAGATACAAGCTCAGCCAAATAAAGGATTTAAGAAACATAAACTCATAGAACAGTTTGAGATGAAAGGGACTTTTGTAGGTCATCTAGTTCCAATCCCCCTGCAATAAGCAAGGACACCTTTCACTAGACCAGGTTGCTCAGAGCGCCATCCAGACTGGCCTTGAATATTTTCAGGGATAGGGAATCTACCGCCTCTCCGGGCAGCTTTTTTCAGTGCATCCCCACTCTTGCTGTGAAAAATATCTTCCTTATATCTAGTCTAAATTAACCCTCGTTCAGTTTAAAACTTGTGCTATGACCACAGGCCCCTGTAAAAAGTCCCTCTCCAGCTCGCTAGTAGGCCCCCTTTAGGTACTGGAAGGGGCTATAATATCTCCCCAGAGACTTCTCTCATCCAGGCTAAACAACCCCAACACTCTCAGCCTGTCTTCATAGCAGAGGTGCTCCAGCCTTCTCACTGTCTTCATGGCCCTCATCTGGAGTCACTCCAGCAGGTCCACCCCCTTCTTATGCTGGGGCCCCCAGAGCTTTATTTGGTGAGGTCCCACAAGAGCAGAGCAGAGGGGGAGAATYAGCTCCCTTGACCTGCTGGTTATACTTCTTTTGATGTAGATCAGGATGCAACTGGACTTCTGGGCTGCAAGCACACATTGCCAGCTCATGTCCAGCCTCTCATCCACCAGCACCCCCAACCACCCCCAGCTTGGTGTCATCTGAAAACATGCTGAGAGTGCACCAAATCTAGCTGTCTATATCACTGATGAAGATATTAAACAGTACTGGTCCCAGGACAGACCCCCATGGGACACTGTTCGTCACTGATATTCACCTGGACATCAAGCTGTTGACCACTACCTTCTGGATGTGACCATCCAGCCAATTCCTCATCCATTAAACAGTCCACCAATCAAATCCATGTATCTCAAATTTAGAGGGAAGGATGTTGTGGGGGACCATGTCAAAGGTCTTACAGAAGTCCTTAGGGGGATTAACTTCCATGCTTGTCAATTAGCTACTCAACAAAGCAGGAAAAGAGGTTACATCAAGAGCTGTCTCATCTGAGAGAAAAAAAGCCCAGGAGTAAACAAGTGCCTCTATATCTGGGAACCAGGGTCCACAGCTAAAAGAGGGTACAAGCCAAAGGAACTTTACTGACATGCTGATACGACCTAGAGTACATGCTCACAGCTTCGGCTAAGGAGTACAAACACCAAAATGCAAAATGCTTATAAGAATATCTCATGTAAAAAGGAAAACCCCTTTTTCCAAAAAACAATTTGAGCATATATTGAGAATTGATGCCTCAATCCAGTTACCAATATTACAGCTACCAACATTCGCTACTGAAAGCATGTCTAAAAAGCAGAGGCCACTTTTTCAAATTGAAGTATTTTGAGTTTTCACAGTGTTCTGATTTTTTAGGTTTTTTTTTTGTTCTGAATTTCCAGGCCACCCCTGAAAGAATGAATCTAAAAAGTAAAAAAAAGGAAAAGTGAGAAGAAGGAAGAAAGATGTGAGAGAGAAAAATAAAATTGATCACTGAAAATATATTTCAAAATATCAGAAAAAGCTAAAAAAAATGTGAAGAACTCTCATCAGGATCCAATGAGGGTTTTTCAGTTTACTATCTTATTTCCTGGTGAAACTACTTCCAGAAATCTACCAAAACTTCAGCAGAGCAATTAGACAACAAGGGACTGAGCAGGTGGAAATCCAGGACTGTGAGAGGGAATTCATCCTGCCAAGCTGGCATCACCGACATGACCTGCTGGCGTCTGCAAGGTTTAATGCCCACATCCTTAAAAGCAGTTAGTGCACTTAATAGGAGTCAGTGGAAATGAAGCACCTACGTAGTGGTTAGTCACCTAAATACCTTTGCAGATTCGGGTCTTATTTCAGCAAAGGGCTCTRCAGGGCACTTTTTGTCATGGAAATTGAGATTCGCCATATTACCAGTGACAGAAATTGCCAAAGAAACTCCCAAGCTGAGCAGCTTTATTTGGAAATGACCACGTCTATAGCAGTAGTTAGTTCTCTGATTGAATGTGCACATTTACACTTGTTTCCCAGGGAAACAATTACAAGAACACTGAAATATAGAAAGATTTTTGCTATATCATGTGTTTTCATAATGGAAAATTTGTCTACAAACACAGTTGTCCAGAAAAAAAAAAAAAAAAGAAAGAAAGAAAAAAGAAAAGAAGTGTGACTCAAGGAAAACAGCATCCAGGGCGGAACAGAAAGTGAACTGACAGCACTGTGAACCCAAAACAGCCCCTGAAGAAGATGTGTCTGCCAGCAGAGCCAGCCATGGCGTCAGCCAAAGAAGTCAGCCACAAAGCCAGACACGACTGCTGGAAAAACACATTCCAGGTCCTACACACTGCTGCCAAGTCCACCCCATGATTATAGCCACGGACTTTGGAGAATCCAGAGGAAGAAGGTGAAAAGGAGTAGGATCAACATTGCCTGCAGCGAGAAGAGGCAGCGCCAAGGCAACACAAAAATTACTGGTTAGTCCCATTTTACTTTGTTCTTGCCCTATTTTAATGGAGAGTCTAGCTACAGTCTTTCAAAGCTTAAAGAAGACTTTGTCATTTTTGGCAGCAAATCTAGCTTTCTTAGGAAACATGATAATGGCCTTACATTACATGGACTTATGGCCCAAAGGATTCCAAAGCGTTTTACAAACTTCAGCTGATATGTGGCCAATGTATACAGGTACCTCTTCATCCACCACTGAAATGTGCTCAGCCTCTAAGACAACCTGTCATAAATGCTTAGCAAAGCACAGAAGCTCTTTGCAGTATTTTAGTCTCAGATATTATGGATGCTTTACACTACTGAATCTGAACAAGAAGGCAGAACATAATTATGTGAGCAGAAATTCAGTTGCACACACTTACACTCCTGCACTACATCTGCTCTTAAACTCTTACTACAGTAAGAGTTTAGTGTTACAGTTTCATGACCTTTGTTTTCCAAAGTCTCTTTGGGTAATGTCCTCAGCTACGCAGTTGGATTCTCTTTCCCTTCTGACTGGTGCATCTACTGGACTCACACTAGTGGTTACCCATCCCACATGTGTCCCATCACAGTTTCCCAACTAGATTCAACTTTGTCTGGGACAGAAATATATAAAGACCAATAAAATTCCAGATGAAGTCTTGCAGATCTCTTCCCCTTTGGTTATTTACTGAACAGCGTCAACTTACCACATATGATGCTTTCTTTCATAAGCACTGATGTATTTTAACTCTCTCYTCCACAAAAAAAAGACAAAAACAAAAACAAAACTGCCATTTCACAAGCAGTGCAAAATTTTCAGGTCAAATATCTACCTGTCAACAGGAACACTCATCTCAGCCACAATTTGATTTCTTTCACCAATTCTATAACAAAATCATCATTTTTATTCTAATATTTCTATTAAACACTTAAAACCTGTGGCCTTTCCAAAGTCAAGAGAACATCAAATGATTTAATCTTTTAAAAAAAGATTTGTATAGCTAAGCAGATTTGTGCAATACCTACAACTTTTGAGGGACTTTGAAGTGCAACAAAAAATCTAATAAAGATTTTCAGACACAGCAACAGCAGAATCCCAGATATTCTGAACAGAATAAAATCAAGCACACTTTTAAACTTCACCTCGAAGACGAGGATACAGGCACACATTTCTCTTCAAGGGATGTTAGGGAAAAAAATATTTCTAATTCCAGTTGCTTTCAACTTTCTTTATACTATCTGTCTATTTTCTCCAATAACAGGGCTGACTTTCACAACTGTCACTCAATTCCTGCCCATCCAGTGCCACTGATGCCTTTATCTGCTTAAAATCAGAAGCTGGATGATTGTTATGAGGGTAGGGAAAGCAGTTACCCTTATTGGAGGTCCTCCCAGCGTACAAACATACACTGGTCAGTGTTGTATCCCATCCCAAGAGTCTGGTTTTCAGTGTGTGTGTACCCGTAGCATTTTTATAGGTTTACATCAAATTAAAATAGTTTACAAAAATGTCCCAATTAGAAATATGGTTAATGAGGTGATCCCCTTTGGCTCAGCCTCCTACCGAAATCCCTGCCTAATGCTGCTAGCTACTGTTGTTTGGGCTTTTAGGAGACATGGGACAGAGAAGTGTCCCTGGTCCCTAAAACACCAGTGGTGATAAGGTAAACATAGGAATCTTATTTTGACTATAGAGATAGGGACTATGGGATACGGAGTTTGCTAGCTAGGAATTTACATGGTTAGAGGGTAAAGGCTACAGGGCTACAGGGCTACAGGACTACAGGGCTACTAACATACTATTAATATAAAAAGCATAAAAGCAAAAATCTCTTTGGCATCACCACCATGGACTCATGTCAGGGTAATCATTGTAAGAATGTCAAGCTCTGAATTTTTAATTTTTAGCTTTTGAAAACAGATGGTATTTTCTAAACATAAAATGTTTCTGGTCATGTGTGAGTAAGAAATACCGACCGTCAGTGTGACCGAAGATTTCATCCTAATACTCAATAGATGGTCCCATCCCTTTCAGTTCACCTGAACGTGTCACACAATCCTACATTGTGCATCTAAGAACAGATTCAGGCCTTCTGCAGATGGTTGATGAACTATCACTTCACAAGGAACAGGTAGAAAATCTGCTACAGTCTAGAATAGGTGATAAAAATATGACAAAATTTACTATATTTGCCTCAGGAAACTTCTACAAATCAGGTGCATGCTAGCTTTGGGAAACTGTTTTCAGAAGCTCACACATCTTAGAAACTTGAAATAAAACTATTTACTGTACCTCTTAACTCTCACATCTAGTAAAACCAAGCAGATGTAAAAGTCAAGCCTGTCAATCTCAAACTGGGATGAATCTCAATACTCTTATTTTCCTTAAAAAGCTTCTCATATTCAAAAAGAGAGAAAGATGTGCTAGAACTGGATCACATGGTCTGACTTCACAGGTCTTTAAATCACACACAGTTACTCCTGTGCTGGGCCCCGCAGGTTGAGCTTAGCTGAATCCTGTGAGTGCAGCACACAGACTGAGCACTGGGGCACTGGTTTGATTTGAAGATGTCCTGAGATGGAGACACTAACATTCCCCACGGTGGTATTTTCCAAAGGCTAGTCTTTTCCCTATTAAAAACTTGTGTGTTTTTTCCAATATGACTTTGTCTGGCTTCAGTTTCAGGCCATTGGTTTTCATTATTCCTTGGACAAATAAAGCTGTTCATAATCATACACACAGATATACAGCCCTGCCACCCCCTCCTGTTTTCTCTGCAGCTCTCAGAGATCTGAACAGATGGCAAAGGCAGATTAGCTCATGTGTTAAAAAGGGGAAAGCCCAGCTACAGAAAATATTGCAAATAAAAAAAGCTTTTTTTAAAAAAAAAAAAGGACAGCAGCCCCCATAAAGACATGCAGCACTTTGAGGCTACAGTCTTTTGCTGAACTTCTCACCACCAGCTCCTTGCTGGAGAGCTGTCTTCACAGAATCCTTCCCCACAGCAGCTAGTGGTAAAAATACTTTTCCTTCTCTAATTTTTTTTTGATGGGGGATCCAAATTTATTCCTCGGTTTGCCACATTTCAAAGGGAATGATACAATGCCAATCTCTTCCAGTGCTTCTTTGTTGGACTGCTACTCTCAGCCAAGGTGGCTGCAGAAAATCACACCAGCATTTTAATGAGGATTTCAGAGAAGTTAAAAGACCTTTCCATTGGTGTTTAAATCTCACACAAACACCAGGCTGCAGCTGTAGCCTTTGCTGCTTATGGATAAACGTATTATTTTAGAACATGGCCAAGACCTCCTTCTAGGAGGTCCTGCAGGAGTGGAGCCAACAAGTGATTATGAAAGGCAGCCTAAAGAACATTTGACACTGTTTTCTGCCTACGCTTAACAAGCACCTCGTAGTTCGGGCTGCAGTTTGCACGATTTTGGCTTTTAGAAAATATGAAACACCTTAGTAGATGGATTTTACGTCTAGGAGATTCCATCTGAGGCAGTGAACCCACCCAGTTTTATTACTTTCAAAAGGTTGGGAAAACTTCAAAGTCGCATCTGACGAATTCATGAACTTATTCTAAAAAACTATTTGGAACTTTGGCATCCATGCACTTTTTAAAAAATAAACACATACAAAAAAACCTACGTTTCAAATAAATCTCACTAGACTTATTTTCTTAAGCTAAAATCAATGAATTTTATTCATTATTATGTATTTCATTTCCTTTGAATAAACAAGCCCTTATTTACTACCTTTCAAGGTACTACTCAGTATGTCACTCACAGCCCTAGTCTACCTTGTGATCCAGTCACTGGTATGGGAGAACCAGCTGGCAACTGAGAATATTTGAGTAAAATAAAAGCAACGAGCAGAGGCTGCAGACTGGGTAGAGCTTCAAAGGTGAAGAGAAGGGCATCGTCTATTTTGAGAGAGAAGCTGGGACCACTGTTAGTAATGAACTTCTTTCTGAGGACTGCAGATGGATTGCCTCCCTCTCCATGTCTTTTGTCATTACTTTAATGAGACACCCAGGGCTTAACCCACAAAGGGAGTCAGGTAAATGATGACTATCTTATGTGCTACATGGCCACTAGCATCAAATCCACAGCACTGAACAGCGACTGGTGCTCTCTACACTCTGCACAAGGCTATCAGGCAGGTGAAGATTAGATTGATAATTGGGACCATACTGGAAAGCCAACAGAAAATGTGATAGAGAATTGTCTTATATCCTATCCATTTGTGATTTTAATTTTGGGTAAAACAGTGTAGAGCCCTAAAAGACTTGATTAGAGCCCAGGTCTGGTCTTTCCCAAGTAATGCTCACTGACTTGGATACAAAGTCACCCATCAAGGTTCATGAAACTTGCATTTATTTCTGCAGAGCAGCCCAGCTTCAAAAGGAAGATTGGAAACTGCCTCTTATTATGTGAACGTGGTGAATACCCTTCTCCTTCAGTATTCTTCTGAGGGGAGAACTGACCTCGGTTTCCCATTCCCTAGCAGAGAATAACAGCATATTTGAGAAGTGGTGCTGGCTGCTGGTTTTTTTGTGCTGACCACACTAGTACTAGTTTGTGCTGGAGGTGTCCATCAGAGGAGCACCACCAAATCTGAGGATCCTCAAGTGATGGAGGTGATTTACCCTGACAAGAAAGGTAGGAAGGGGTGGAGAAACGAAGAGTTTCACTGGCAAATTTTGACCACTTCACTGATGTGCTGATGTGCTGTCTTATTAATTACTTTAAAATATATTGTAGTTGTTTGCAAGGGTGTTTTCTGCAGCATTGCCTGCTGCTCAAAACTTTAGCCCAGAGGGACTAAATCAGAGGAATAGGGAGGGAACAAAAGCCTTTTACAACATCTGACCTCAACATCTCAGAAAATCAGGTGTTCTTCCACAGGATGAATAGAAGTATGGAGGCAAGGGACAAAAGAGTAAGAGCAAACAGAGGAAGGCAGAACAAAGTAGGAAGAAAGGGGGGAAAGTAAACAAATGACAAAAGGATCATGACAAATTTCCACACAAGCTTGAATTCAGAAATGAGAAAATAAGAAATTAGAAGCTCCAAATGAGAAAAGAAGAAATCAGAAGCTCCCTTTGAGACCATTAAGGAAGAGGGAGCCTGGAGAAGCAATCTAACATACAAGAGGCAAGGCTGGACTTGTGCAGGCCTTCAGCATTTAACTAGGAATGGAGCAGGTTGACTCTATCCAAGAAGGAGCTCAGAAGCTAAAAAAAAGGGTGGAGAACAACATATATCACAGAGTCCTGTAGGGTTACTAGCTCTCCGTTCAGAGATTTGAGCCTGGCAGCAGATATCCAGGGACTGAAACACTTCAAAGACACGCACAAGAGAGCAAGACCGATGGAAGGCCAGTTACTAAGCAGAACTCCAGACTGAGAAAAGTCAGCAAGCCAGATGATGATGTGAGGAAAGAGCTCAACCTCACCCACGCATAAAGAAAACAGTAACATCATATTTTGTTGGGCCAGTCAGCTTTCCAGCATTCCAACACTTCTTGTCCTCTGGCATCTGGCATCAGATAATATGACTAATTCAAGAATTTCAGGTAGAGAACAATTACAGTTGGCACCGCTGTGTTTCTAAAAATACGCATTGTTAAACAAAAAGTGCAGCTTCTCAACAAAGTCGCTATGCTACTCTACCTTCAAAATTAATTATTATAAAACTACCTGAAGGAACCAGGTAGTGATTCCCGCCATCATACTCCAAAATCTGCAGTTTTCTAGCTTATTTATCCAGGTTAGCTCAGAAAGAGATTAGCTCTAGATTGTTTTAAATACTCACTATTGAATTCAAATACAAGATTCAGCAATTTGTGATCAAGTTGCTTGAGCTTTCACCCTTCTGTTCTGCTACCCTAGGGTGTGTTACTAAACATATTACAGTTGAAAATAAACCAAAATGAGTGCGAGACTATGGCAGTGAAATTAAAAGTAACTGAACATGTCTTGCAGTGTAAGGTGAATAATATACACAGCAAGTTAAGACAAGTATGCTTGAGGATTCTCAGTTGGAGTGCTAAGACAGTTATTTATTTATTTATTACACTGTTCATAACTAGTTGCTAGCTTACCTTGTTCTCTCTTCTTTATTTACTTTTTCCATTTGATGCGGAGTATCAGGATAGGTAATGTTTTCAAGTTTGGAGAGGAGGATGAAAGTGTTGTTTCCTTAAAATGTCCTGTCTTTTTTGTCCATGTACATAATGCCTAAAGCAGGACTGTAATGGAAATTATGGTTAAAATATTTTCAAGAGGAAAAGGTCAGTCTAAGCAAGAAGGAAGGATGATCTCATATTTCTGACAGCTCAGATACAAGCAAATCATAGCACCAATAAGTTATGTCATCTGTTAAATTCACATAAGCAGAATGCCTTTCTGCATTTTGCACTGTTATGACAAGGCTGTACAGAACAGGGGTAAATACTCCATATGAAATAGCTATCCATACAGGGTTACTTGTATCTATTATTATCTTTAAATAAATCAACTGAGAATTAAAGCCAGCATGGTTTTCTGTTCTATCTTCAGAGACCTAAGCTGTGCCACATTAAAAAACATAGTAAGCATAAATTATTTATATTTGGCCAGAATAACACTGAAAGTCATACCTTAGTATCTTACTCACTGAGATACCGTCCATCCTGACCTTGGCTATAGCTTCATATTTTACACACTATTACTGTCATAGTAACAGACAGAGCCAACAATAATTTGCTCATACAATTTACAATACATTGTCTCCCATGCACACTGAGGTCTCTTTAACCATCAGCAGATGTGTTGCTTGTATTAGCTATGTTTGAACAAAGCAGAATCTATTCAGCCCTAAAGCTCCTATGGCTGCTTGTCTGTGTCTTGAGCTTAGCGCACAGCTAATTTGGTGTTCATACCACTGTAACTAATTGCAACACCACTAAGGAGGTCCAGAAGTTTTAGCCCACAACCTGCTGACTAAATTTCATGTGTTTCTCCGCTTCCTGGCATCTGGGTTTTAGGAGTCCACACTCAGAGAGGTTAATCAGCAATTAATACTGTAGATACTCTGTGATGTTCAGTTCTATAAGTTCTTTCTATGTGAATAATATCCAAGGTTTCTTTTACCACAACCCTGAAAACATCAAATGTCATTTATTAATTTCTCAGTATTCATGCTTCATAATCAAGCCACAAAGTCTTGTACAAAAGTCTMTATATTCACGTTAATAGTCCTGAAAAATAAACTAATGTAAAGACGAAAAAACACCACCACGCTTGTCCCACTGAAAGACAGAAGGACTGTGGTGGTCATTAATGTGTAGGTATGGACCTACTTTTGGAAGGAAAGGCACTAAAGAAAGAGAAAAGCAGACCATCCCCCCAAAAAGGCAACTTTTTAGCTCTAGGTTTAGGTTCCTGATACAGCAATAGTATCCTGATACAGAAATAGTAATAGGATACTGTGCATCCAGCACAGTGCAATAAAGAATACAGCTATAATTACATTTTTTCTGGGTATTAAGTCATCCTAACCTGGTGAAAGCACTTGGTTAGGATCAGCAAATAACTTAAACCAGTAGTCCTTGAACTCAAATTCATTTGGGCAGAAAAGCTGTGTGGCTTCAAGGATCAGTAGACTGTGAGCTACAACCGCAGCTGAAGTAGACAAAGAAGTGCTTTCCCAGAAGGTTGCCCAGAAAAATTTTGCTTCCCATTAAAAGAATATGAAGGAATGAGAAACAGCTCCGAAAGCCGCAATGTATTTTACCTTTTTCTGCTAATTTTTGCTTTTTTATTTTCAGAATAAGAAGACAAGGAACAAAGCAAGTCTGAAATAGATGGATACAGACTTAGGCAGTCTGTATATTCCTCTGCCTACTTACCCCTTCTTCTATCAGTATTTCCTTACACATTTTACCCAGTGTACAGCCTTGCCTTTTAAAGACCTTCATCCCATCATTTATTTCCCTTCCTGGTATCCATAATATCCATCTTCAACATCTGGTTATTAAACCTACCATTATACCACAAAGTAAAACATGGACTTTATAAAGATTGTTGTTTATTTTGATGGTGTGGCTCCACAGCCCAAAGATTTTGCTTTTAAGCCTGACATATCCAGTCTGCAAGGGATTCATACGACTGTTGAGATGCTCTTATGCTTGCTAGAAAATGAGAAATTTAGGTTCAGAATTTCCCCTTCTTCTTGCTGCCTCTACAGGAGATAGTATTTCTCTAAGCTGATCCCCAGCTGCTTTATTGGCCCCCGGAGTCCATTGCCAGATAATACATAACCCCAAACAGCCTTAAGTTTGCTGGAAGTTCCTGAAGGGTCTGGATGCAGGAACACTACAACTCAGAAAAAGGCAGCTTTATACTTCCTCCCCTGAGTGTCCTTTTTGCTCCTTGGACATAGTAGAGCATCCGGACTTCATATTTCACTTCTTTGTCTCTGCTTCCCTTTCTGGAATGTCTATGTATGTCAGGCCCCACATCTAAAAATCTAGGTGAATTTCCTATAAAGTTAGATGTTGGTCTAATTACTGCAGACTGGATGTTTAATCCTGCTGCTGCTTCTCTCTGAAGGATCACAATGCCTGAACTGTCAAGCATTAGCAGTGTTTCTCTGGGACCTTTTGTTCTTATATAATAACATTCATCTTAGTTGAGATGATTATGAAATGAAGGACCTTATTCCTTTTCCTAAGCTGGTTTTGCTTAGTTCCAATATGTCTCCAAATTTTCTGAACTTCAGGGTAGTAATTGTCATCAAAATAGATAATTTTATTCTTATACAGCTCTTCATTGTTCTTCCCAGTTGCCTGTAAAAAATTATTGCTGAGTTTGATAATTCTGGAGACAGAAAACAACATATCTTGGGGGGGGGGGGGGGGTGTGTGTGTTGTTCTGCCCTATAAGATCTTTACATAATACTATCAAAATGCAAGGATTGTGTAAGTGACAGAGACAACATTCCCACATTTTAGTTATTTTCTGTGTTTTTAGGAATGCCATAAATCCTGTCATTGCTTCTCCTTTGAGCAGTTTTCTAAATCACCACATTTTACTCTTTGGAGCCTGTTCTGTTTTACCAGGAAAAATGAGATGTGTGTTCCCTGCACAAGGTTAATCGATAAAATCTTTACAGTCTCTTCTCATCTGGCCAGCCTCACTTTAATTTCAGTAACAGTGCTGTCAACTCACCCAGAGAGGCAGTTTAAGCTTTCTGAAGCCTTTGTACTTCATTTCCCCATTCTTTCGCTCTTTATTGCTAACCCTTTTGAATGTATTATCCAAGTTTCTGATAGCCAGTGGTTTTCACAAAACTCAAGCTCTTCAAGTCGTATTACCTGATGAAAATCTCTGTTTTTAAGAATATCTGTTAATCCTCAAGGATGTGGAGGAATACTTGGAAAACACATTACAATGTACAGGAAATACTGAAAAAACAGGGTACAAATATCTTCAAATGTGTACTGTTTTTAGCAGTTCTTCTTTTCTTCTTAATCTTGTGATTTCTGGGGCCTGATTCATGATTTTCAAATGCCTGAGACTGACAGTGATATTTGTTACCAAAAGTACAACAGATTTTTTTTGCCAGCTGAGTACTTCAGGATGGTTCTGGACAAGAGTCACTCTATATCTCACCACCTGAGCCACATTCCCCAGCAGTACTTAATACCATACTTCACCTTCCTTTCTGATGGAAAAGATTCTTAAGCAGCGTTCCAAGTCCTTTTACATTTATTTTTTCACCATCTAACTGTTGAAGTGGATAAAGTATGGCAGGCAATATTTATTTTAAAAACATATTTTACAATGTCAGTCACATTTACACATGCATCTCTACAGCTTGTATACAGAGGCACATCAGAAAACTGGGTGATCAGACACAAGTGCAGCAATGCATGCTCAAGGACAGTCAGAATTTGTTTCTGCCAGACTGTTTGGTGCTTGTGCCAAATACCTCACCACAGCCTGAGATTTGATGAAGCTGAATGTTTTGGAGAATATTGAGGAAGGCTGCCAACATCACCCTTAAAATTAAAGAAGTGCATGAAATATTATTTTTAATTTTATGATTCTAAGAAAAGCAAGCTATTTACACAGGAGAAGCTTTATGACTGAAATAGATTTTTTTAATTGGAAATTTCACTGTACTTTATTTTTTCAGACCTATCTGTCACATTGTAGGGAATAGGAACTGAAAGATGCACAGAACTTCAGCCAGGGTTGTTTAAAATTTTTAATATTAATGTACTAAAAATATCTACTTTTTTTTTCAGTCCTGTCATTGTAATATTTGGGAACCTGAGATTTTATATTCAAAGAATTCTAGTTTTTAATTAAGGAAATTAAGAATAAGGTTAAATTATGAACATTAAAAACCAGGAAACAAGAATAGTGAAAAACAGTTAATCAAACATAATTCAAAGTGAATCTTCTTTCTATCATGGCCTAAAGACCACTGCACAGGCAACAAACTCCAGTGTATTATAGGGTATCTAAATAAAAATTACTCTAGAAAGACCAGATGGGAAAGCTGAGAGCTGGGTTGTTAAGCACTGAAAGTAGAGCAAACATGAAAGCATGAAAAGGTCTCTTGGGCAAGTCTGTAAATAATACTTTAAAATATATCCTGAGGAGAACTGGGAATCACTGCAGAAATTTACAAGGTAAGGTAGGCTGGTTTATCCTGAAAATTTCAGTGGGTCTACAATTCTGGATAACATGAAGAAAGATTCAACTACACATAACATCTTTCACTACAAAGAGCCACCAAATTTCCACCAAAGGGCCATCAAATGCAGGTGGTAAGACCCACAATCGGAACAAGCAGAAGGATATGGCAGCAGCCTGTAAACTCATGCAGCTCCTCGACAAGGAGCATTGCAGATAAGGCACACATACATCATCACAAGAGGAGGTAGGATACGCACTTAATGGTCAGATCCACTGAAGATTACAAAATACACAAGCTACAAATCCAGGAAATCTGAGCTGACAGAATAGTTGGAACCAGGAGAGTACAGGGAGTGTTATGACAGTACCAACACATCCTTATCTTGTTTCTGCCCATTCCTAGCAACCACTTACAGGCACTGTTGGAGCCAGGACACTGGTAAATGAACCCTTGCTCTGAACTGCTAAGGCAAATCTCATGGGCTTATGACTCAAACACAGATATTATGCACTTGTGTCAACCTGCTGGACTCCTGAGCAATCCATTGCAATGACTTTTAATTGACGTGAATATCCAACAAATTTTAGATTCTGCAGCATCGCACACCAAAATTTTTATTAAAATAAATTATTATTCCAATAGTCAGATTCTATTTTTAAAAAGAAAAAAAAATTATTTCTTTATTTTTTATATTTTATATTCCTTTTAGAGATCTTTATAATTAAAAAAAACTCAAAGTGAAGGTTTTTCATTAAATAAATAACAGATATTAAGGAAATGAGGACTATCAGGTGTTTTAAAGTCTACCAGCTTGGTGTGTTAAATAAGATATACATAATACAAGAATAGATCTTTTTCTGTTCCCAGTTGTCTAAAAGTAATGTCAAAAGTGTTTCTAGACAGTGGGATTAAAACACTGCACATTACTTATTCTGCTATTAGCAGCTGCACTATTCTCTGCAAGCTTAGCTTTTCCAAATGATTAGAGGTATACACCACAAAATCACGGTTTGTTTACTTTTCTATTTAATATCTTTAATTTGCACTCTGAATAGAAGTGCTTTAGGTTCCAACTCAAATAACAGTTGGTTTAGAAGCTGTAGCCGCAAGCACTTTAATCATGTGCTATATGGAACCAGTTCTAAATATTAAGGAGAGCATGAACTCTACTGGCTAAATAACAGCCTGGGATCCAGCAATACTTCTTCACAAACACAAACTAAATCTCACTGTCTGTGTGACCTCGAGCAAACTACTTGATCTTTTTGTGCCTTGTCAAGACAATTATTAAAACTTGGACTTCTCTGACTAACAGATGTTACTGTACATCAGCGTAGAGAATACTAGAGTAAACACAATACTGAAAACATTCATGACAATAAAACGACGTGGAACCAAATTTCTTCCATTCCCTGTGATTTGCATCTTCATAATTCTTACTGCACTCACTGACAAAGCCACTTAAACCATGAGATCACTTGTTTTCTAACAAATTAAGTCCTAATACTTGCCAATCATTTTGCTTCAGAGGTCAACGAAGATAAAGTCCATCTCTTGCTTGCATAGATCCTTAAGACTGCTAGAATTATGTGTATTTGCAAGTGCTCACAAAGCTAACAAGTTCAAAATGTTTCCTTTTCTTAAATCTATGTTTGTTTCAACTCACGTTTTTAATCTGTGCAAACTGCCCATTTCTTATTTATCTCAAGTGTACACTGTCCAAGAGATAGCATAACTAATACAAGTTAAGAAAGGCCTTTTTTTTTTACTATCACACAAACTGTTGAGCTAGACAAAAAAAACACTAACTTCTCATGACCAGCTTATGAAATCTGTAGCACCATTAAGTAAAATACTAATTACAGAGAGTATCATTATTAGAGCTGATTACTTATAATAGACCTAGCCATAATTAACACTAAATACACCATGGTAAAAGGTTTAAATACCCTGGACTCATAATCACATTTACCTAATCAGTGTAGGTTCACTACATGCCATCTCAAGGTGATCATTCAAAGGTTATATGCCTATTCAAAGCTCATCCTAAATTCTAGATGTAGTGAAGGGAGAGAGGGAAAATCTTCTGAGAGTGGAACAGACACCCCACCCTAGACCAGCTGTTTAAAATCATCCTGTCTCAGTGGTAAAGACAGTCTAGACTAAATTCCTAGCTCAGTTACAAGTTAAATACCTGAATTCAGGTGAGATAAATGCCACCCAAAAGTAGGACAGTCTTTTCAATGGTGTCAGGCAAAGAATGTAAAAGCTAACCAAAATCAACAACTCTGTTAGACAGCAAAATACTTCTAGGTCTCTGCTTCTTTCAGGTGCATTGTTTGGTCATTCTTGCTTGGGAGAAAGAACTCTGCAGCATTTTAAAACTATGTGGTTTTTTTAAAAATGTATATGAAAATGAATATGCTTTATGCAATTATGACAGCATATAAGAATATAGACATATAATATGCTTCAACATGTGTTTGACAGTTCTATTGTAAAAAGAACAGTGTTGAAAGAGAAAATGCACAAAACAGGGTAGGGAAAACATTAAAGTTCAGATGCAGGAGAAGCACTATTCCATAATTAATGTGACCTCTGGTAGATGCAGATTACTGCTATTCAGGCTAATGTCAAAGAAACACCCACTAGATGTTGCAGACTCAAGATGGTTCCATGAAACTTGCTCTTCTGGCAGATATTATAGATTCTGGGCATTATATTACTTTCATAGCATTGATAAGGTTTTATCACGGGGCAGTTAAAATACAAGTGTTTAAATAGAGTTTTGGTTTGGGGAGTTTTGAAGGGATTTTTTTTCTTTTGCTTACGGAATGGTTAATATAAAAATGTCCAATAAAAATTATTACTTTCACTTAGGGCTATTATACATGAATCCATATCTTCCTAAGTATACACTACWGGTTGTTTAACAATTAGGGTTTGAAAAATGAGTCCAGGTATATAATAATATAGGGATAAACCAGAGTCTCTCTGGTGTCTCAGACTGATTCCAGAAGGTCATCCCACAACAGCAATGATGTTATGTGTCATATATGGCATCTTGCCATATCACAGTGATAACCTATTTCAAACCACAAAGAATCCAAAGATATTTTGGCAAGGAAACAACAAGAGATCCTCAGGACATGTAAGCCAGTGTGGCTTGAGTGGCATCCATTCTTCCAACAAATTCATGGGGACTGGAACTAGCTGTAGAACTGAGAAGGGAAGATAAAAGGGTAATAAAAAGAATCTTTGAGCAACATTATGGAATTATGCCTCCAGTTTGAGTCTGGTGTGAACTCTAATGAGGTTTCCTCCGGACAAGTGGGGAATTATTTATTTTCCACTCATATTGAAATATCTCCAGAAATTTGCACTTGGCTTTAGCTGCAATGTCTTGAGTTTTCTCTCCATTCTTATCTAATTCTTAGAGACATTAAAACCCTAACAATGCCAAGTGCTTGGAAGATGTCCTCACAAGGGAGTTTCCAGTACATAACATTGTCAAGACTTTCTGGTCTCTCACTCATTTCTATGCAGTGAATGAAATACTGACATGTAAAGATATTAATCCAAGAAGCATTTTTGCAATTCTAGGTTAAAAGAACCTCACAATCAAACCCTGCTATATGTCAATATCACACAGGCAGTTGTCATTACAACTGGCTCTGTCCAGCTTTTTTACTGTGATCAGAGCTTGATGTGAAACCAGGCCTTTTGCCCTACCTCTCAAGAAAAGAAAAGAAAAAAATCCAAACCAGCCAAAAGCCTGACTTAGGTTCCCCAAAGATGTCACTGCAAAGTAATGCTAGTCAGCAGGTTTCTATTGAGCCTTATGTGTAGTAATCAGCTTTCTCTGAGATAAAACAAGTCCTCAGACTGTAACAGTAATACTGCTAGCTAGGGGAAGAGTTGGGTTTTGAGGGGATTTTTTTAAGCCAGTAAGAGTAGAAAACAACATGGACTGTTCGCATTAATTGCCTTCACCTTGCTGTACATGGAGCTAAACCATACAGTTCTTTCCTGTGCAGAGAAATCCCAACTTAAATGTACCATTTTTTCCTCTGAGACCCCCACTAGAAGGCACCTTCATCAAGTCTTCTCCACGATCATCTCCTGGCCCTGGCCAAACAGGCATACCAGGTCTGCAGGAGGAGGATATATGACAGCAAGGATCACAGCAACTTGGGGAGGGGAGGGTGACGTGCACTCCCTCCTTCACCCCCCTTTTTGAGTAGAACCCAGCACACCAGGCAGCTTCCACCACTTCCCTGGTCACTCAATGTCCCTCACCCCATCTCTTAGCAATCTCTTTCCCAACCTTTACACCATGTTCTTTCAGTTTTCATCAGTTCTCCTCCTGACTTAACTCTTCTGTTTCCTGCTTCTTGACCCCTTCCCAATTGGTGAAGACTTGGTTAGGACTGGGCATTAGTCCTAAAAGGAAAAGGACTAGTCCTAAAATAAAAAAGACAAAATAAGCACAATCCAGTGGTTACAGACACTCTTCTAACTTTCAGCCTAAATCTATATCACTTTGCAGCCTTCCTTCCAGAGTTAGGTAAGACTGAGTACTTCCCACCGTGTGTTTATTCTCTGTTGTCCTAATCCACAAAATACACCTATAAACTATTTGTATCCCTTCCCATCCTTCATCCATCAGGCTAAATATCAATTATTTTTAGTCTGCCCTCCTGAAGCAGACTTCTTCTTCCACCCATCTCTGCACCTGTTCCATTTTGAATCTTTTTCATGTTTTTTAACACAAGCAGATAAAATTGTATGAGAATTCAGCTAAGGTCATATTGGTACCACACAGAAAAATTCCTCTTTTGTTTAATGCCTCTGCTAGCAATATTCTGCCTGAGATTTATATTAACTTTTTTCCCAGCTGTGCCACATCCTTGGCTCAGTCAGAAACTTTTGTCTTTCCCTGCTTTCAACTGCAGCTTCCTGCTTCACATAAAATTTAAGAGAAGCTATGGCAATGAATTGAAATGTGTTTAATAACGTCTTGCTTCACTTAATTTAATCACAATGAAGATTAAATGTTATTTATAGTGCTATTTTACTTGTTTAGATTAGAAGAATTTCTTATTCTTGAAATTCTAATAACTCAAAAATTATGCCAACAATTATAAACCAAATGCAGGGTGAAGAGCAGGCATCTGTGCCATGGTCTGAGGCTGCAGTTCCAGAAGCTTCAGCTTTGCTACTGTCAGCTTCAAAGCCTGACTACAGTTTCAAAGATGTCATCATCTTGCTGTAAAAATTAAGGCTATTTTAAGAGGTTCCTCAGCTGTTTATAGAGATTCAGATCTCAGCACAGTCAATTCAAGAGGTGGGAGCACATGTCTGAGGACATCTTTAGACTCCTCAGATGTGCATTGGTCTATCCCTCAGTGCACGTTCAGTATCCTGTAGAGCCTGAGAGTTACGGAAATTAGCAATGACTTGAGCACAGAAAGCCACAATCACACTAAACTAACTCTGCCATGATGGTTGAAACATGAGGTTCTTTGTTTTTCCATATTCCTTGAAAAGGTCATGGCAAAATGACAGATTTACAGATCAGATAATTTTTCTCCAGCTGTAGCTGAAGCTGTGTCTCCTCCTACGCGTGGTGTGGACAGTTAAGGCAGCATTGTGGCTGTGAAGCATCAGTAGAGCAGCAAAGCCAGAGATCAAGGCCTTTCATAGATTATGATGCCAGATAGATTATCCTTTATAACAGAGTCAACAAAATTCCTTAAATCTGTATATCTCACAGCTGAAGTAGCTTTATTAGTGTTATTTAACTCTTCCAGAAAATGCATCATTTCCTCTATTATTTTACTGGCTCACTTTGCTGATCATTGGAGTCTGTGCACGTTAGGAAGCTGGCCTTCCAGGCCATGTTCACAATTCTGTTTTTACTTTATCTCAATGATTTGTCATTGGATAAAACAACAGAGCCCTGGGAGCATGGTCTGAAATCCCAGTTCTGCCTTTGGCTGAGGAAGAGTGAAGGACTTGAGTCAGGCTCCTTTCTGCCTCCTGCTCTCCACCTCCCACTTCCCAAATGAGTGTTTTTAGCACTAGCACGTCACGCAAGAGGCAGATGACAGCATGTCAGATGAGGAAAGTTGCTTTCCTGACCAGATACAGTAGCAGAATGCCTAGAATTTGAATATCAGGACAGTGCTACGTGGGAAATAAACTCGTCTCTTGAATGAGTGAGAAGTAGATTCAAAACCAGACATGAGTGGCTAAATGAAAGTGTTCAGGCTGTCTGGGTTGGTGTCTAATAAATCTGCTTGCCCACGGGGTTGTCAGGCAAAAAAGAAAGTAGATTGGATGACCACTTGGCCTGTTCCAGAATATTTCTGCCTTTTATCACTCCACTGCAAGGGTTAATATGATACAGGCTGTAATGAGCTGGCCAGCTCCTGACATGAACAGAATCTGATTGATTATATGCATAGTACGCTAACTCTCTGCAGATGATAATGGCCATTCATGTATCATGCATTCAGCAATCACCAACATCTTTAATACAGATGTAAACCTTTGTATTGATGCCAGTTAAGCTACAATGAAGAGAGAAAGAATGTCAGAGAATATTCATTTTATTTCAAAGGGTCACTCCCAGCAGTGCAGCATGCCATTTTGTGCTGCCGTTGTTTCTCGGAAACATAATTCCCAGGAATGTACTGTTCCTAGTTTCAGAAGTAGGGACACAATTAAACAGAGAAATACTGCAAACAGAAAAAATCCGTTGCAGCACAGCTCTCATCCTTTATGAAATAGCGTGGCAATGCAATAGTCTTTGTGATATGAAACAGCGTGGCAATGCAATAGTCTTTGTGACAAGGCATCAAAGTGGAGAGGGAGATGACTGTGCCCCACTGGACCATTTACGATGAGTTCCAGTGGGTTTTTCTTACCTTACTTCACAAGATGCATGTGCAAGTACAATGCCATGGTTTTTTCAGAGGTTCTGATTAGTCTCAGATCCTCCCGGAATCAATGGGAGACACAGGCAGACATCACAAAACAGATTTGCAGAAGAATAACTCAAGGAGAAATTTGTTCAGGGAATGGAAAAGAGGTACAAGTGGAAAAGAGAATAGTGTGCAAAAGAAACCAGAAATGTTCAAGAGAAAAAAAGAAGAAAGAACGGTGAGATACCTGCATTTCCTAGCTCTTAATATGGAGATACCTCATAAAACCTCGCACAACAGACTAGGAAGGCAGGGAATGGACAGCAGGGAAATATGGGACAGGTCATAACAGACAACTGAAATTCCCAGAGTAAGTAGATTGAGCTGAAAAGAGAGGTGAGGTAAATAACAGTTTCAAACGATACGTTTCTTTGCAATATAAGCTGAGATCAGTACTCCTAGTTGCAAGTACTACATCATACTGCTAAATCCTAAATTTGTATTGAACAGAGCCTACTGCTAGAGACGGCATACCCAGACCTGCCCTTGACGTGGTGTCAACTTGTTTTGTTTTACACTTAGTTCTTTTCTCTCTGGTGCAAAAACAAGTACTCAGGCACCAGTGCACCAAAGATCTCACCTGGCTGAGAGGTAAGAAACAAAACACAGCCATTCCTCACCTGCATCAGTTTTCTGATCTATTTCAGTAGGAGCTGTTGCAAATGGTTCTGTCAGCACAACAGAGGAGTCAGCAGACAGAGACTGGCATGAAGAACGAGTGTTCCTGGGATGGGGCATGGACATATGCAACGAATTATGCCCTTGACATTTGCTGTTTCTGCTTCACATCTGAAAGAGGGCTTTTATGCCTGAAAACTTGTCTGTGTCATTTTATCTGTTAGTCTAATAAAAACAATAACAGAAAAGGCTCAGAATTAAGATTTGGAGCAAAACCAGCCCTATTTTGTAACTAAAATTGTTGCTTCCCTAAATAATTATATTCCCAAAGTTATCTCTGCTTTGTCTGTCTGGTTCTGTACACTATAAGCCAAGTTTTGCAGCAGTTAGAATTAAATCACAGTAATRGGATTGGTCGGAAAACAAATGATAAAGTAGAGTAGCTTAAAGGTCAAAGTCCCCAAGAGTTAAGCATTCTCTGAAGAACGTTTCCATCCCCTAATGTAGATGGGTGTAACTCTCACGCTTGAAATCATTGATAGGAGTGGCTGATTGCATCAGGTGCATGAATATGGCCCCTGGGAGGCCAAACTACCCCATGACACCAAATTAGATAAACGGGAGGCGTGCTTTCTCTTTCACACTCTGAGTGGTGCTTCTTGCTTACTTCTTCTCCCTCTCTCCCCTCCAGCAAATATCTAAGTCACTTTTCATGTGAAAATGTCCAACAGGGCTACTTATCCTTCCAAGACAAGCTTAACCCATCTGAAGTGCCATCTCAGATAACATGAAAGATATCTAGCAAATCCACATTTGCCCATGCTGTATTTAGCCAATATTTTGACAGTGGGACAAATGGGATGGTCTTAGGTGTCTGTATCATATGAAGGAGGGGGAAACATTTAACACCATTATCTCTTGATGTAATTCTGACAGATCTATGCATTCTGATAAGTAACAGTCATATGTCCAGGTGACAAAACAGCTACCAATTCAGTTTATTCCGCAGTTCTTGCTCTATTAAGGCACTAAGAAAAAAGAGAAGCAAAAAACAGCTTCCATGCATTGGAAAAGAGCAGCCTAGGACACCAGAGAGACAAAGGAATGCAAGTCCACTTAATGTATAATCAATTCACCTCTGTTTATAATGGGAATTAATCTCACTTCCTCCCATACAGTGAAAAGTATGCAAATAGAGAAATGTACCCAATGAAAGTATATCAAGAAACATCAAATATTCCGCAGATGCAAGTCAGGAGCTCAGTTTAATTGGCAAAATGAAATATAGAGAGAAAACAGATCTAAGGACTTACTGTATTTCTCTTTTTGTACAGCTAATTCCCATATATGTTAACACCTTGCAAAAATTATTTGGCCTCAAAACCTCACAGAAAAAATCAGTCAGAATTAACTAGTCCTTCTGTCCTGAAGGTGCTATTTTAGGAGGCAAAGGTTCAGCATTTCAACTGTTCAGAAAATGCATTTAAAGTAGATTAATTTGTCTGACTTTTTCTAGAGGAGATTACTGAAAGTAAGATCAGTCACTGCTTTATTGGTTTTTTTAAAATCTACTATGGGAATTTCAGACCTCTGCGTTTCCTCCCCAGGAAAGTGTCCCATTCAGACCTGGAATTCTGGCATGAATTCAGTTGCCTGTAGATCTGTCCAGATTCTCAGTCCTTCCACTCAAGCAAAGACATATACAACCTTCCTACAGCCACGACTTTACCCAGACATGGCTGAACACAGTAACCAGGAACACAAATAGCTCCTATATATAAGGTAATAGTGTTGGTGAACTTCCCTTTTTCTCCTCCAGAATGAATCACACAGAAACTGATGACAATACTGCCCCTGATGATGATCATCAAATCATAGAATCGTAGAATGGTTTGGGTAGGAAGGGACTATAAAGATCATCTAGTTCTAACCCTCCTAGCACATGCAGGGAGAGGTTGCTTAAACCTATCCACTTGACAGGTTGCTCAAATCCCCATTCAAACTGGCCTTGAACACTATCAGGGATGGGGCATTCACAGCTTCTCTGGGCAACCTGTTCCAGTGCCTCACCACTCTTACGGCAAAATAATTTCTTACTAATATCTAATCTAAACCCACCCTCTTTCAGCTAAAAGCCATTACCCCTTGTCACTACATGGCCTTGTAAAAAGCACCTCCTCAGCGTTGTTGTCACCTCCTTTTATGTACTGCAAGGGGCTATAAGGTCTCCCCAGAGCCTTCTCTTCTCCAGGCTGAACAACCTCAATTCTCTCAGCCCGGCTTCATAGGAGAGGTGCACCAGCCCTCTGATCATCTTCATGGCCCTCCTCTGGACTTGCTCCAGCAGTTCCATATCTTTCTTATGCTGAGATCCCAGAGCTGGATGCAGTACTCTGGGTAGGGTCTCACAAGAGCACAGTAGAGGCGCAGAACCACCTCCCTCAACCTGCTGGCCATGCTCCTTTTGATGTAGCCCAGGACATGGTTGTCTGTCTGGGCTGCAAATGTGAACTGCTGGGTCATGTTGAGCTTCCTGTTGACCAACACTCCCAAGTTCTCCTCAGAGCTGCTCTCAATTCGTTCTCCACCCAGCCTATACTTGTGCTTGGGATTGCCCCGACCCAGGTGCAGGACCTTGCACTTGGCCTTGTTCCACTCCATGAGGTTTGCACACACCCATATCTCCAGCCTGTCTGGGTCCCTCTGGATGACATCTCTTCCCTCCGGTGCACCACACAGCCTGGTGTCATCAGCAAACTCGCCGAGGGTGCGCTCAGTCCCACTGTCCATGTCACCGACAATGTTAAACAGCACCAGTCTCAACACCAGCTCCTGAGGAACACCACTCATCACTGGGGTCCACTTGGCCACCGAGATGTTGATCACAGCTCTTTGAGCGTGGCCATCCGGCCAATTCCTTATCCATTGAGTGGTACATCCATAAAATCCATGTTTCTCCAGTCTAGAGACAAAGATCTTGTAGGATGAACAACTAAAATATGGAATTGTTTATTTGCCCTTATTTGTCTACTTCTCTTGATTTTGAGTGACTTGTTGAGATGCAGAAATCCGGGCCAATCTCAAAAGAAGACATAAACACCTTCAGGGCTTGGGATTCCAGCCAGCAGCAGATTTCCCCGGAGTGCATAGTTATTTTTCAGTGGCAATTCTGCCATCCCAAAAACAGTGAGTAGCTGAGGTCTCTAACATTACAGTGAGGTGGAAACTTGTTCTTCTGCTCTGCCATATCTCAGATTATCAGTGGAGAGCTCCCTTGCCAACTACAGAATTTGCTGAGCATCTCTCATGGATCATATTCAGCACTACACACTAAAACTGCAAGTTCAAATAGAGCCTATGAGCATCAGTATGATATCCCACTATAACAGTCATCCTCACCACCACAACTTTCTTGGCTAAACAGAAGAAAAAAATACCCACAACCAAACAGGACATTCAATAGAATTTAGACACTAATCACCAAAACTGCAGAATGTTCTGCTTCTTGACAGCCCCAAATTACTTCTCCCCTGAGGCCCTTCAAATTCATTTCTGGACATCCACTGGGAAACTCCTCTGGATGAACTGTCTGAACAGCTCAACGCCTACCTGAGGCCCGAACCTTCTTCAGATCCACAAACCAGGCACACTCTGTCAGTCTCTCCTGAGACACTCAATGTAGCAAGTGCTTGAAGGAACACGCGAAGTGCAGGAGAAGCTGCCATCCTTTTCCAAAACAGGCAGTTTAACATTGGTTTTGCTCCCTCTCTTGCTGCCAGCTATGGAGACCTACCCTTCCCTTTCACCAGCTCTTGCATTCATCTGACCCCTTGGAAAGTGAATTTAGCTCACGAAACTGGCAGAAATCTAACCCAACAAAACAAAACCAGAAAAAATCAAGAAAAAGTGAATAGTTTTCACCACTTCAGTGAGCTAATGGATCAGATGCATCCCAGAGATGACAGAAGGGAGACAAATGGAGCATGTGCCCAGGAACACGCCTGCCCCTTTCACCAGCAGCAAGTTCGTGGGCTGAATCAGCTGCCCCACGAAGCCTCACCTGCAGGAGAGGAGAAAGCCTGTTGGAGAGGCCAGATACACTGAAGAGGATTGGAAGAGACAGAGTGAGCTCATTCCAGTCTAGCTGCAGTGCTGGAGGGCCCAAACTGCTAGAAAAGCAGGGCTAGGTAAGACTAAGTCTTCTCAGAGGAGTGTTGTAACACCATCTGGCTTGAATTTTGGTCACCCGTCGGCTCCAAAATGGAAGGAAAGGCAGGAAAGGCAAGGAGAGTTGTTAAAACCTATCAGTTCCCGGAGCAGGGGTAGTGCTGGACTAGTCATGCCTTTGAAAGGAAAATACTGCCGTTGGCTGTGAGCACAAAATATTATGTGCCATATAATAAGAAAATTAAGGACCAATCACAGCAAAGTTTACCTCAGTGACTGAGGACATTAAGGACTGAGCTGAAATAAAAGTTGACCTAACACAGCAAAACTGGACGACATGCAACATTTTCTGGTTAGTGTATACAACTGAGAAACATCAGAGAGCAAGAAGCCTGGGTTGACAAAGCTAGTAAATAATTTGTCAAAGAGAAGAACCTGCCCCGTGTTATATCCATGTATGGATATAATTGACCACATTTCATCTTAGGAGAAAAGAAAAGTTGTGGCCAACTTCAAAGGGATCTGAACATAAGTATTCTAATGATTAATGAATTAGCATCATTGAAGTAAACGAGCTATTCTGAATGCCTGCCCAGAGGCAGTCATGGGAAAGTTTCCAGAACTATTGTCATTTTTCCTGGAACTCATTGACTTTAAGGACTCCACAGCTGCAAGAATTGTGTGAGCATTTCAAGACTGTCATTTTCACCACCGATTTTCTGAAAAATTCTTCCTGAACTGATTTTTATTGGTTTCAGCTGGGGAATCCATTGCACCCAGCCAGGAAATGCCACATGCCTCCTAAGCTACTGCTCTATTCTTCTTGCACTGATGCTATCAGAGACTCAAATTCACTGCAGGGAGAACACTGGGGACCAAATATGCCCTCTGATGTATGCACACAGCTCCCATAAAGCTAATGCAGAATTTTTTCGCCTTTGATGCCTCTTATAAAGAAGCCTGGAAGTATTGCATTAGAACAGGGAGTTCACACTATTGGTGGTCCCCATTGTCATTAACACAGTTAGTGGCATTCCAGTGAAAAACACAGAACAACCCTTTTGTTTGTTTGTTTTATAAGCAGATCTTCCAGGGTGGGATCTGGCTCGCTCAAATCCTGCCAAGGATGAGTCTTCAGCCTCTAAAATCCACGTAAACCAAGAGTGATCCATTCTGCCTGCTTTCGAGAACTGTCTAACCTTTTAGGCACTCAAATTAATCAGGCACTTTTCTCCTCTGCCTGAAAACTCCCCAGGCAACTAATTCACAGCTCCATGCTCAGCAAGGCCAACTGAGCATCCTCCCAAAAAGGAGTTAGGGAGGGTATCTCATTCCTGTTCCTTCTCTTACTCCCAGCTACACCAAGCCATCCCTTCTCATGTACTAACTGTGATGCTCATGGAACCCTTGCTGTGGCAATTTAACTCACTACACAGCAGAAAAATCATCCACTTCTCTGCTGGGCTTGTTTTCTGCCACTTCAGTGAGTTGAATCAGCTCCCAGGGGGTCTCAGTTCCACAGCCAGCTTTAGGTAAGCCAGATAGGATGTTTGAGTGGGACCACCAATTCGACAGCATTTTTGGCTCATGAAACTGGTTGCTCAATTGCCAGTTCATGTTCAGAAGGTTCATTTCTGGGGAGAGAGGAACTCACTGTCATCTGCTGCAACCTGCAAGCAGGAAACTACCCAGGATCCATCTCTAGCCTCAGCAAAATCTGAAAAAAATAGGTAAGGCCAAGGCTGCAGCTAATGTCAATCACTGACTCTTGAAAAACCTACATCAGGCAAGATTGGTCAGTTGGCTTGGCTTTTTCTTTGATACAGTTTGTATTTTTTTCTATGAAGTCTAACAAAAACAGGCAAATTAAAGCAAATCATTAAAGTGAATTAAATACATATAAACATAATTCCGCATTGAAGGAAACATAAGTGAAGACGTAACTTGGAGCAGAACTGAAATCCACGCCTGCCAGCTGTTGCCAGCTCACCTCCTCCTTCCCTCATGAGCACACACCCTGGGAGTGCTGCTCGGTGGAACTGCTCTGGTCCTCTGTCCGCACTCCCAGCTTCAGCAGGGCTTTGATCACAGCTCCATCCTGAATGCATTCTTGTGTGCTGGAGCAGCCATGTGAGGGGCCTTGATGGGACTGAGTGCTGAGAGCCGCAACAGAAACTCATTTAGTTTGATGTGACAAAACTGCTCCTCAGACAAATGCTCCATGGTGGTCCCATGGTAGGAACATGTGTAGAAGGCCTTGCTGAAGTCTTACTAATAATACTAAAGTAATGTCATGCCTCCACCCAATTCCAGGCCTTGGAAATTTGTCATTCTCAACTGGTATAAATGGATGCAGCTTCTCTGAATTCAGGGAAGCCATGTTAATTTACTGAGGGTTCAAATTTACTGAGGGTCTGGTCTTCATGGTCTTACAGTAAACCAGCTTAATGAGATTTATTCTGAGTCCTATTTATAAATAAAAGCTTGTTCTTTGTAAGTTCAACCTCCTCAAGTCACAAAAATGCTTGCTTTTTCTAGCTTGTGATTAGAGAATAGACCTACAGGCTATCAGTATTTATAAGTATCTAAATATTTAAACTTTCTTGTTTCACAAAATTAAAGACCAAGTTCTGACATCCTATGAAAGAATTCTTTCCCAGATCTACAACTAGACTTCAGACTAATCTGACATCCATAGTTTACAGAGAAGCAACACCTAAAGCAAGGAAATCGATGTGTGAACTTCTACAATACTTTCTGAATCACTGTTACTTCACACACATGAATTCAAGTTCTTATTCAAGTTCATTTTTTAAGCAACTCCATCACTTGCATAACTACCATCAGTAATATACATACACATGTCATTCTTGGCAGTCTACTAAACCACTGACAGCATTTATCCAGCAATTTTTCAAGCACAGAGAGGGTCTAAATTCCCAGGACCACCAGTGGTACGGAAGAAAAGAGGATACAACAGACTCCTCTGCTGTCGAAAGAGACCAGCCATGAACCAATCAGGAGTCTTGAGCAGAAGGACTCACAAATGAGCTTAGACCTGATTTAGGTGTAGCAGGAAAAGTTCCAAAGAGCTTGATGTGACACATAGGTTGAAATTGCAAACAGCTTTGCCCGTCCGCAAGAAGCGGCCAATGTAGTCCCATATCTTACTTGCAAATCTGGTGTTCAAACAATCATCTGAAATTCTGAAATCGATGCAGAACATTAAAACTGTTAAGCTGTTTAAGTCTGATGGGATGCATTAGGCAGGGCCAGTTCTCTAGTAACTGGATATGAACTGAAATATATTGAAACTAAGGTCTCTTCCAATCCAAGTCACTCTGTGATTCTATGAAACACTGTTTAACAGTTATTTTATTTAATGAAGTACAATCACAACCAGGTTTGACRTATTTCTAAGGCAAGTGGAAAAAGTTAGAGCATTAGAGAATTTCATTGCCTGCTTAGAATGCAACATTTCACACTGGAGCAGGATGGAAATCACATAGATCACTGCCAGGCATGCAGGTTTGTTCTTACAAGGTTTCTCAGGCTCAAACTAATTTTAGAATAAAGAAAAACTCTGCTTCAAACTACCCTGCAGTAGGAAAGATCTAGCGACAAACTTCTACTCTCTTCTTTTATATTTCACATATACTTTCAAGTTCTTCTCTACTATGCTGTCAAGTTCTATAAGCATCAGCACACTCTGAAAGAGACTGGAAACAAACCACAAGAAGACCTGTCAATAAAATAAATCTCATTTTTCTTTTCATGTGAGCTGACTAATTTTTTAAAAACTAGCATTTTACTTTAGTTTAGTGAAGAGGTTTGCCAGAACTGCAAAATTTGGGATAGAATCTTGGGTTTTAATTTTGTTTTTCAATTTTCTGGTAAGAAATATTTTCAAAATCACACAGGTTTAGGCTTGTGTTTTGGCCTCTTCTACAGGTTTGCTCCTCAGTGGCTCACCATCCCAATATCTCCCCTCGGATCCTAAGCTTCCTGTTAACAAAGAACAATATATTTGCACACTGGTTTGCCAACATAATGAGAATAGCTTTAAACCAGAACTGCTCAACACTTGAATTTGTAATTCTCAGGGAATGGTTAAATGAGGGCAGCCACAGGAGGGGCTTAAAATAATTCAAGGTAGATTTTCACTAAAGTTATAGAGGCTAAAGGAGGATGGTGGGCAATGAACCATCTCTTTTCCGTGAACTAATTAAGGGGAACAGACCATTGGGCCCAGGGTCTTATCCAAAGATTTCATTAGCATTGGACAATATATAGAATTGGCATATTTAGAGAAGATTGCAGTTTGTTCAGTGGAGAGGAAAACTCTGACATACTAAGCACACATACACTTTCTCTGAGGTCCAAACAGAGAGAGACCTGCCACTTTAAGGTCTTTGGACAATGTTAAAAGGGGTAGAAGACTATTGGGACAGTCTTGGATTAGAGCACAGCATAATATCACATTGGGAAATTCACATGGAAAAGCTTGTAATGGTCGCAACCAAAATGATCTCAGGTGTATAATTTAGTGTTTTGAATTTCCCAACCTTTAGCTGAAAAAGGAAATATTGCAAGGCCTGTTCAAGTTGGCCAAATATTCAAACGCTTTTACAGTCAGTGAACAGAGATAAATACTTGACATGAGCTATTAGTCCTAGGCTGATATTGTAGATGGAGTCAAATACTCTTGGGAGTTCTCCTATCCAATGACTGGAGAGACAGCCTAGACATCTCGTCTAGGTACCTAATGTCTAGAAGTGTAGGATACACGAGCTGACTCCTTCCCAGCAAGTTCTTGAAATGTAGCTGTCCTGGAGCAAAAATGAGAGGACTCACCTAGGCTCAGCTCTAAGGAGTACAGAGGGATGGGGTAAGGAAGGTGGAAGTGGATTTGTGACTGTGGAGCAAAAAGGGTGATGGACTTCAGGAAAACAGCCATCAAAAAATGCCATTTTAACAGCTTAGAGAGAAAAAAAAAGAGTCCAGTAGAACTGGCAGTTCTTTAGAGAATCAGCAGTGAGGGCATTGTCAAAAAGCAATCATTCTTCCAATCCATGTCTCATTGTCGGATGGTGGCACAGCACTTCACAAATGATGCCAGTCTCCTGTGGGCAGTCTGAAGAAGATGTCTAGAAATATGAGGAAAAATAGGAATTGCTGAAGGATTTCAGACTATTTAAGTCTAAAAAAAAAAATACCGGACTGATTTACAAAATTATGATAGTTTAAAGATAGAGTGGTGCAACATGAAGGGGATTAACCAGTTAGCATGAACATGCCTGATGTGGAATTGACCAAAAATCCTCTGAATTTACAGCAAAAGATGTTTATGTTAGACATTAGATGCTTCTTTCTCTAACAAGACTAGTGAGGTGGTGTAGTGGAAATTCAACAGTCCCAGTCTATTAACAGAGTTTTACGAACAGCTTTCATCAGTACCTTCAATAAGAGTAGATAATTGCCTTGGAGAAAGTGGTGGAGTAGATGAGCTCAGTCATTTCCTAAAGTAGACTCCAGGAAGGCTAATTTTAGCCTAGAGATGCTAATTCTTCTTGGGTCTCCCCATAGCCAGTCAAGAACAGCTCCTTTAGATGCAGATACAGAACAGAACTCTCCCCTCTGCCTAACGTGAATAGTCCCAATAGTTCCCCAAAGCTGAGTACACCCGTCTTGGTCCCCTCCCTCCACTACTGCCACAAATAGTTTTGTGCTCCTTTCAATCCACCTTCAATCCTTTCAATCTTCTCTTCCTGATCTTTTCAAATACCAGAACTCAGCCTGTGAAATCTGAAAAGATTCCCATTCCTTCTCACTGTTATCATTGGTCCTTATTTCTTAGTTTTGAAGAAGCATAATTCATCAAGAATTTTTACAAAACAGCTCAGACTGACAGGGTTGTGTATGAGGAATGCCTTGGTCCCAATTACAGCCAGGTCTTATTTTTCAGGAAGTGCAATTACAGTATCATCAGTGTCCTTCATCTCCAATTTTATTAATCAACACTAACTGATCAGCAGATACTGGTGCTCTCTGCAACATTCCCTCAGGTTTGAAAAGTAGGCAGAAGTCAGCAATCCTTCTTAAATACTTGCAGAAGAAAACAAGTGGCCACTTTGCCTTCCGAAAAAACCTCATAGCGCCTTGAAAATTAACTATAGATTAGTAGGGCACATTGCCCAATAGTGAAAACAAAACAAAAACATAATCCCTGACAGATAGAAGTCAACATCAACAACAGACTCACAGCAACTCTCAGGTTTCTGCCAGGGATAGGGTTCAACTTTCACTGTATGGTTTAGGTGCAGGTTCGGTGACCACAGAATACGCTCTCGAGCCACCCACTTTCCTCAGGCTAGGCTGGCTGCACCTGCCTAATCCTATCATGTCCAGGTGCTTCGGTCTGCATTGCATGTGCAGGACTAACTGACAAGTGACACAGATCATTCAGGGTGAGACCACAGGCACTGCCTCAATCTCAGATGCACACATGCAACCCCCCCCAACGCTTCTAGGAACAAGGCAAAAAGACATTGTGTCCATCTGGTCATTTTATGAAGTGCTTTTGCTTGTTAGGAAACACTTGGGGACCCCTTGCTCAAATGACCCTTGGTTCAGAAATCAAGATTATATCTAAAGCCTCAGGAGACAAAGTATACTACAAGGTAATCCAAAGATACATGCAGGTTTCAAAAAGATTAGAAGGGCAAATGCTTAAATCTCAAGTCCTGCTCAGCCTTTAGCATTAGGGTCTGCTAAGCTCAGTGTTATTCAGCTGCAGATCCTCTCTATCATTTGCTTCTATCCTAAGCTACTGTACTGTGAGTCCCTGAGTGAGTGACAGCAGATGATGTGGTAAGACAAGGCCACAGCCAGATATCGACACAGGCAGCATAGCCCCAGCACTGAACCCACCTAGGTTACCATTACATTCCCACTAGCTGGCTGGAGAATAAGAGGGGCTGTGGATATACTACTGTGGGCTTAAAAATAGTCATAGAACCATTAGGGTTGGAAAAGACCTCCAAGGTCATAAAGTCCAACCTTTGACTGAACACCAACTTGTCAAATAAACCACAGCACTGAGTGCCACATTCAGTCGTTTCTTGAACACTTTCACGGGTGGTGACTCCACCACTTCCCTGGACARTCAGTCCATTGGACATTCCAATGCATTGACAACACTTCCAGTGAAGRAATTCTTCCTAATGTCCAACCTAATGGTTTGGAAGGAAGTAAAAAAGATGTTTACACTGTCAAAAAGGTCCAAAGGTCACATTTTCTGCCTTGGGAGATACTAAGCAGTATCAAGCCAAAGCAGACCACTGGGCTGAAGCTCTGTTGGCAGGAGAGACTTGAGGCTTGGCAGAGGAACCCAGCTATTCAAGAACTGTGAAGGGAGCAGAGTGAAAAAGCAACTACGAACTCATTCACACAAGAACATTGATTCTGAGTTAGATGCCATGAAAAGGTAAAACCATATATCTATTCACAATCAGATAATCCTACTACATCTTAAGGGGAAAAAAGCCTGAAAATGGCAGAGAGAGCACACGTACTGTGTAAAAACCAGAAAGAGAGGCTTGTTAAGAGAGAAAAGTGGAGCAGCACTTGGTGAGGAGAAGGCACAGGCAATGGTCATTCCTGTAAGGGCCAGGACCAATGCTCAAATAAGGAAGAGATCAAGATGCAAGAGATTAACTAAATGGTTCCTTTAGCTGCATCCCCAGCTGGAAAAGGGAGACTGTTCGGGAGAAAAGAGCGAGCAGCAGATAGGTACTAATCTAACTAAGAAAAGTAAACAAACCAGTAAATATCATTCAACAGACACRCTTAGTTTATTTTTCAGCTCATTGAATTGAACTCACTTAAACAAGTTAAGTTTATCATAAATATTAAGACCCATTCGGCCTAAGAAAAGCAACAATGTATTAACATGAGCCGTGCCAACTGAATATTGAATGCACCATAGGAATGCTATTGAATAGGAATGAATAAGAAACACTGAATGCCTGGAGATTATTATCTTGATGATGCATCTATTATTCATGTGTGACCAGAGCTCAACATTCCTGCAGAGTAGCCCTGCGTAGCTTCCAGCAAACTTCTGTTTCTTTTCTATTCCAAATCGCAAAGTTTTGTGTCAACATTTTAGAAAGGTTTGTTGGTGAAAGACAGATGATACATCTTGCTGAGGTGCATTGATTCTTCTGTAAAATATTCATCATCTTTATGATTTTAAAACAAAATTTCTTTGAAGGATTTTCAGGAGCTGTTCTACAGTTTTCCACACATAAATTTTGGATACAAAGAGCAGAAGATTCAGACATTGTACTGGCATTTCCAGTAGTCCACAGTTATCAAACCAGCAGCTCTACAGCACCAGCAACACCATCTGTAATATAAGATGTGGACATAAATAGTCAAAGGTGTAAAAATAGACTGTCAGCTTGTTTCTGAATATGAATGCTACAGAGTAAACTGTAGCAGTCCCTTTCCTCAGGTGATTTGGATTTATAATGAACAAATTTCTCATGAATTCTCAGCAAGTGTGCAGACATCTGAACGCTAGCCAAAGATCCAGTACAAAGGTAGGCTGAAACACAGGAAGAGAAGTGTAATAGTAACAATATATAATTTATTCCAGTATCCCAGTTACACTTGTATCTGCTTTCATCTCCACCCAGATATTTTCCTGCACCTTATAAAGAAATGTCAAGCACATTCCTAATCTGGTGTTGAGTGTAATCCGACATTTGGAAAAGTTTGGTAACTAGAAGGTGAGGTCACATACACCCTTGAGAGAATCTGGATACTTCAAAGGATGAAGTTACCAAGCAAGCAGAAATTATTTTTGCAACTTGCACCACAATACTGAGATTACATCTTTCTCCGTTATTACTGGATGGAAAATAATCCTTATTGAAACACTACTTTTCAAAGACAGCCGGAGGTTCCCAGCAGATAGCAGGGCCTTTTCACTTAAAAAACATTGAAAAATACTTTTTAAATAATAGTTACATTTCTAAAAGAGGAGGAGTAGAGGTTCTCCATACAATAACCCAAATAATGAGAGACATAGGAGAGTGAGAATGGCTGTCTACAATGGTAGAGTAGCCCAGCTCCTTTCAGTGGGACCACAAAAATCCCAGTAGGTCCCCTGGTAGCCCCTGCCACAGCTGTGCCAGACCAGCAATATTGCTGCAGTCCTCCCCTCTAACCCAGCATGTTCCTGCTATATGCAGGAACTTTCCCTGTATGCAGACTCCTGCTCTCCTCCTGTAGCCCCCTCCCATGGGGACTTGTCATCCATCAGTTTTCAGTCTGGCCAGCACCTTTCGCACGCACCCCTTGCTCTTCTTCGCCAGAGCCTCACAGTACCATGGGCCTTCCTCAGGCCCTTTCCCATCAGAAGCCAGCTCTACACAGACTCCCTCAGACTTTCTTACCCTTTCCTGTCTTCCAGCTCTTTGTGAAAGATCCCTATCCCACCTGATGGGAGTAAATCATTCAGTCATCACCATTTCTAGGCTATCTTTCACTCGAGCTCACATCACCTCCCCCTGCTGTTCCACAGCTTCATTTCCATTCCTGTCTTCCCTACTCGCAATTTCTTTTGTACAGCAGACAGCTTCAAACCTCATTTTTACCATCTGGAAGACAAGATAGCATGCTTGGAGTTCTCCTCCACCATATTTAATCGAAATTCTTTAGCCTTTTGGGGATGAGTTGGTTTTGTCAGTAACTTGAGTAATAAGAGCACAAACATAATTGCTAACTGAACCAAGCTGTTCCTGAGCTTTCCTCAGTAAAATTCCTGTCCTAAATCACAGCTTCCTGTCTTTTAGAAGATAATTGCTCTCCCAATTCCGTCTGTCTTACAACCATGATGGAGTCAATGTCTTACACTTGCAAATAGGCAAGAGATTTGCAGGAACCCGAAGGTTCAAAATTAGCTGACAAGAGGGGTTGAGAAGATGAGCAATGCCAGCTTGCTATAGAAGTTTTAATAAATGAGAACAGTCCAATTAATAATGGCCTTTATAGTTTTCCTTTCAGATCTATCCCTTTAGTAGATGAGAAATTCTTTTCAAGGAAGGTATTCCCAGCTTCTGGTTTGGAATCAGACCCCTCAGTTAATATTTTTCTTTAAATTCCATGTCTTGTTTGCTTTCAATCCTGAAGACCTTGTTTTTCTTTTCAAAGCCCGTGAAAGGTCTTGTTAAGTGTTCATCGGAACACACACATCAGATCTTCTATGCTGCCTTCTAGCAGAATGCTTTTAATTGAAAGGAAAACCCAGCCTCCCGCTAGGTTTGGGTGGGCTGCAATTAGTTCCATACTAGTTAGTTTTTCCAGAAAGTCATATAACTCTTCTACACAGGCATTCTCACTCTGGTCCAGCTGCAAACAATATGCTGAGTCAGCAAAAAAAGGAGGCAAAAGGAATTTTTCATTGAATTAAGAATCTGATCTGTCCTCAAATCTTATAAAATATGTGTTGGATTCCATCTGTCCTGGAAGATCCCCACTCTGATCATGACAGCTACTGGCACTCGCACGGGACCCATGTGCCTGCAGCAATACTGCAAATTCCCTCACTGCATGGAGGCTTGCAAGCTAATGATGTARGCCTGTGTGGGAAGTAAAATATAAATTCCCCCCTATGCCTGAACCACACTGCTTCAGTAAAAAAAATAGTGTCTTCCTCATTTGCAAGGAAAACAAAATCCACTGCCCTACTAGCAAATTCCAGTGACTGAAGCCAAGAGCAAAGTGTGCAGAACAACTGAATTTTGGCACGTTCAAATGCAGACAAATGAAAGCTGGAGGAAACCTTTTTCTGGGTACTTCTGGTTTATTTGAAGCCAACAAAGCATGAAATGGTCTTAACAGTTTTGACGTAATGTGAGGATCCAGAATCTCTTGACAAGTAGAGTAGGAGCTTGAGTTTCAGTTCTTTGATTGGTGGTTTTCTAGATTAGTCCAAGAAATGTATTCAAACAGTATGTGCAGCGGAAACTGTTTCAGTCATGAGTGTTCAATGGCAAACATATGAAAGTGGACATTGGATAATGAAAACAACAGTTAAGTAAATAATCTTTATCATTTCCAAAGACAAATGTTAGAACTGGCAGGTGTTTATCCTTTCACACGCACCAAGGTATCTGCTAAGATTATTCTATGTTCTAACAGAAAACCATGAGTTGCAGGTACATTCAGGAGCCTTTACTAAATCTAAGAAACACTTACATTGAGACCCATGAATTTTGTGGGGTTTCACCTCTATGACTTGGATCAGCACAGTAGGTCTTCTAACACAACAACTACTGCATAAAAATTCAAAATAGACAGCCTGTATCTAGGTTATTCTTTCACAAGCTTCTCTTCGTAGTAGTAAAAGACATCAGGTAAATTTTGCATTGTTAACTATGAGTAAATGGAAAGTGGTGTGCTTTTTTCACATGGGAAATATTTTATGAAAAAAGAAATCTTTATTTGAACTTTTTCCTTTGAAGTTGCAGGTTTTCATCATGGGAAATTTTTGAGAATTTTAAAGGAGTGCTTTAGTTTCACTTTGATTTAAAATATCAGGGGGTTTTGCCAAAAAGCCCAATAGTATAAAATAAAATGATTCAAAAATATTTGTTTCTGAAACATGATTTAGTATGAAAAATACTTTTGGATGTATTTGCTGCAGGAAATTGAAAATTTCCAGTGGAAATAAAGTAACACTATAAAAAATCAACATTAACAAAACAGTATTCTTGGTAAGAAAATCTTCTGTACTAAATACTGTGGCCAAGAGTAATTACAATTTATCCAAAAGCCTGAGAGAGCTACAATGGATTTTTGGAACCTTTTAAATATCGCACCTAATGCAGTAATAATGTTGCACAGTGAGAGTCTGAAAAGATTATAGTGAAATGTTTGTATCCCAGCAGCACCTGAATATAAACAACATGTTTGTTTAACTGACAACAGCTTTTTCCATACACGATTTTAAATTTGCAGAAAACTATAAATAGATAGAACTTTCACTGAAAGCATTAAATTAACCAACTGGGTACTCGACTTTGTAATGTGGAGCAATGTGGAGTGATAATGAACACCATGTGTGTGTGATAATGGGGGTTGTAGAAAATAGATCTGGCCAGCTGAGTGAAAAGGAAATGCTAAAAGAGAAAAAATCTGAAGTCCAAGCCAAAATGAGTGACCTAGTGGAGCAAGTAAAGGTTTGTATTTGGGGCAGGCTAGAGGCCTGAGAGAGATCAACAATTCAGCAGGGTATTTTTAAGCATATGCTCAAGGTCCTCCTTATTCAGCAGGAAACTTAAGCATATGCTCAGAGGTTAAGCATCAGCTAAAGTCTCATTGATGTCAATGGGTCTTAAACACATGCCTAGAGATACATATGTGCTGAAGTGCTTTTGCAAATAAGAATGGACTGGGGATCAGGGCCTCAGTCCCCTGGTATTTCATAGCAGGCTAACCCTGCAACCTCCTGGCTTTCCAAATTCTTCGGAGTAGATCTCATTTATTATACACACCGGACCAGACTTAAGCGTTAAGAACTTGCATTACTGTACATAACTGCCATTGGCTCTTTGGTACCGAAATAAGTAGAAAAGTACAGATACATTTATAAAACATCAGTAACCTCTACTGCAATGTGTCCAAAGAATTCTCTTCATTATAACAATGAAATCATAAAATAAGCAGAAATGTGACTTTTGAGCAGGTCATTTAGCCTTTCCATTGCTGATGTAAGAAAACTTCCACAAGAATGAATTTAAAGATAAAACTGGATCGTAATGGAAACCCAAATTAAAGTAAGTTATTTTGAAAGAGCACATGGTATTCTTAATTTTTGTGCAGCYAGTGGATCTGTATTTCCTCATGACATTCTGTGCCTGATTTCTTACTTGCCAACCACAGAGCTGACTGGACATCACTGTAACAACAGAAAAGTCACTTTCTTTGCCAATTCGACTTCATGTAGGCAAACTGCAAAGCATTAATCTGCTATGATATAAATTTAGAAATCCTCAACAATTATTCTCTGAATCTCAGGTGGCAGGTTAACTTTACAAAAAAAAATCCACAAAATTTTTAGGTAAGTTGTGTCAGATTCAAGTATGGCTTCTCCTTTTTAAAATTGCATGAAAATATACCATGGAGTGGCAAGGGGAATTACATGGTCAGATTACTAACGATATTAAACATTTTTTCAGTGAAGTTAGTACAGAATTTGAAATTATCAGTAAAAATCCTTCCTGTGCATTTCAGTGAACCTGAACAACCACTTGGTCTCTGCATTTTGTAACTCTCCAAGGATAAATATGTGGCAGAGGAAATGGTRATAAAGACGCATTGGAGGGCCAGCTGAGAACTACTTTAGATGGATTCTGTAAATGATGGTCCATTTTAAAACACCCCTAATGCGACAGGAGCAAATTGGGGTGCATCTGAGCAGCAGGACACTGCCAGAGTACCGCTGTGTGCAAGCACTGTATTGCTCCTCTCTAGTAATGCCACAGAAATGATTACAGCAAAAAGCTGACTTCAGCAAGCAAGCAAGCAAGCAAACAAACAAACAAAGATAACTTCAATAAAATTTATGAAAGTGGGCAGAAAATCTATTATTTACACGTGTGTTTTCCTTCTGTCACATGACTCATGTCTCAAACTGGAGAGCATTGTGGTTCAGCATTTCCTGCAAATGCACTGAGGAAAAGCCACAGCAATATAGTATTCCTTCCATAGATGTTAATGTTTAAAGACTCACAGAAGTGGCTAATGTTCAATTTCTGGTTAACATTTGCTTTCTTGCTTGCTTTGTTTTTCCAGATGAAGACAACCTGGTGAAAGCATTCCCACATTCCTCTTTGCACTTCTGCTATGACAAAACTTAGCTGATGCAGGCAAATTCAAGTTCTAAAAGCATATATCTTAGTCCAATTTTGTTTCAAGTTTCTGCCTCTTTATTAACTATGGAAGAGCACCTCTTCCTTCTTGCCCAAGAAAGTTGCTGGTTATCATTCCCATCCCTCCAGTCGGTCAAGTAACATATGATGCTAGCCTAGTATAAATACAAAACAGGTTCCTATGGAATCTGAAATACTGTTTGTACATCCTACCACTGACCACAGTGGAACAAYGGTGTGCCAACGACACAGAAAAAAAATAACTCTATTTGCTTGCTCTTTCTGTGCCTCTGTCTGAAATATACCTAAATCCAAAGCTATTATTTATAGTTATGAGGTGACAACTGAGAGCTAGCAGTCTGCTGAGTGAAAAAATGCTTGCATTTATCCTTTTTAGAGATATCCTATATATGCACACACATACATGTGCAGCAGCTATTCATACTGGATAGGGAGAAATACCTAATCAACTACAGTGCTTACTCAGTGGTATGAAAAGTTCTTTATTTTGTGTGAATTAAGTGTCAGAACTTCATTTTTTAAGATTATTCAAAATGAAAATAATTTTAATCAAAGCCCACAGCTGAACTAGCATTGTTTAAAACACTGAGAAGCAGTGTTGTAAGTTTTCTGTGAACACTTTTGAGTATAATTTTTAATAAAAAAATCACCTCTTCTGGGTTGCTTGCAAATAATACATTATTTTAAAATCAATCTTGAGCAAAAAGATTGGACAGGATGGACATTAGGAGGAATTTCTTCATGGAAAGGATTGTCAAGCATTTGAAAGGGCTGCTCAGGGAGGAGGTGGAGTCACCATACCTGGAGGTGTTTAAGACTGGATGTGGCACTCAGTGCCATGGAGTAGTTGGCATGGTGGTGTTCGGCCAAAGGTTGGACTCAATGATCTCAGAGGTCTTTTCCAACCTAATTCTGCGAGTCCATGAAAAACATTTACATTGTTCACACAATCACCAAAATGCTGATGTTTGAGGGGTCTTCCGGAGGTCATCTAGTTCAACTGCCTATCTTCAGGACTATCACCAGCACCAGACCAAGCCACCCAGGGTTTTGTTTAGTCAAGTTCTGAAAACTTTTAGGGATAGATATTCCATCTCCTCTGGGTACCCTGCTCCAATCCTATGCTAACCTCCAAAGTGAAAAGATTATTCCTAGCTTCCATTCAACTTCCATAGTCACAATTTGACCCCTTTTTGGCCACTTGAAACTACCAAGAAAGATTTGGCTTATTCATTTCCACATCTTGCCTTCAAGCCATTGCAGACTGTCTGCAGATGCCTCCTCATCAGGCTCTACCAGCAGACCACCCTTCACCTTTCTGTAAAGGGCACGTCCTCCAGGTCTCTGGTGATCTTGGTAGCCCTCCACTACTCCCTCTCCAGCATCTCTACACTCCCAACGTTTCAACCAAGCTCACACATCACTTCTCTAATGCTGACAAATAGGATGAGCTCAGCTTTATCAAGGTTGCTTGGAAGATTGTTGCTGAACAACCCCGTTACTTTCCTTGGGGTTTGTGGTCCAGATTTGACATGCCCAGCTGAGGCAGTTTTAGACATCAGTGCCCCAGATTGTGCCTTTTCCCAGTTCCAGAGGTCACCACCCCTAGCGCAGAGATAGCAGAAACCAGTGTGCCCCAACAGCCCTCTTCTGTTTTCTCTGCTCTGGGGACAGCACAGGGTGCCAGATCATGAAGCCTACAATGGCTGCCATCACCACAACTAAATCCCATGAAGGGCATTTTCAGGTGGACTTTACCTCTGAATTTCAAACAACGTCATTATTCCTGGATCATTTTTCTCCATGAATGGATCATTTCAAGGAAATATAAAAAACAGTTCTATGATCAGATGCAGTCTAAGTCCAATGACTGCTGCCCCTGATTTAAGAGGAGCAGAAATCCCCAGCACATCTCTTTCCAGCAGGCAAGCATTTAATAAATCTTGTGAAAGTGTGAGGAAAATATGGGAAAAAAGGAGACACTGATAAGGGAAATACTTTCAAAACAGACAGCAACAACACACAGTCAAAAATAATTTTCTAGCCAAGTAATCACAGTAGTTCTCTGTCATAATTTCCCATGGACGAAAAAAGTCAAAAACAAATAGGTAATAATCTGCAAGTCTGAAGCACAGAAAATCTGTTGTACTGTCTTTCTAAGGGAAGGTTAGCAATTATGTCAAAATAGGACATCTGTGCTTTTCTAATCACACAAAACTTAATGGTCTACATCAGTTCTTGGCCCCTGACCACATGGATTATGGTGGGTACTATCATTCTCACGAGCAGTGTGACTGACTTGGGCCTCTTCTTCAACAGTTCAGCTGTGCACTTCCCTCCTTAAGGTGGGAGAGACAACTACTGAACAGAAGAACCACATTCTAATAGCTGTGATTCCACCCAAATCTCAGTTCTCAGCATGTCAGGACATTCTGTCCATGTTTCCTATGGAGCAAAACCCACTCTGCTTCCCTATTCCTTTCGGTATGTCTCCTCTCAGTGCCTTGTTTAGACTCTCCGGGCTGCTCTCCAGAAGCCATCAAAGCTGCCTGGCTCTCCCCACAGGCTAGGCAGAGGGGGTGAGGTGGGATTTAGGTTATCTGACTGTGGCCTGAAGCGAAGAGTCCAAGTATCCTGCCAGCAGGTGACAATTGCTTGGCTCTCCTCACTTTAACCATCAATGCATCCTTGTTCCAGGCCAAATCCCACCCAGTCCAGGGGCTATCTGTGCCTACAAGCTTCCAGTCAACTTTTGGGAGTGCAGTATATAAACACACATGCACTCCTCAGGCGGTTCCCCACGAGTGTGCTGGGCCATTAAAAACGTTTCTTGTTCCCAGCTTGGAAATATTTGACTGGCTGAAGAGAAATATACTTTTGGCATGTAGTCCCAACCCACACTTTGTTTTCATATTCTTTGCTATCAGTAAAGACATTTTAATAAGCCACAAAAAAGTTCTGGATGAATTTGCTAAGTTTAAAGTATTACTGAATCTACACTCTAAACAGAAACAGAGCTGACTCAACAGCAGCACTTCCTAAAACCCCAACACTCAACAGTAAGTTATGTACAGGAAACAAGACAGTTTTAGTCATAAAAAGCAAACTCTGCTCTCATATTGGGTACTTCTGTCATCTATATGAGAAACGGTAATAAGTAGTTAGACCTCTTTTATGTTATTTGCCCATTGCCTTAGCATGCAAATTAGATTTAGAGAAGTAAAGTCTGATTTCACAAGCCTATTATGACAATACAAAGGAGACACCTTTCCCTTTTGCACTCCAGGCAAAGTAAAAACCACCTCTGAAGATGCCTACATACACTTGCTTTCCAGCCATCAGCTGACACAGAAGAGCAGTGGCAAAAGGAAAAGGCAGCATATTCTCTCCAGAACTCTCCTGGAGACACACTGATTGGGGATGGGATTTGGGATTTTGAGTCAAGCTGGATGTCAGCCAAGTTTGTACCATCACAGCAATGCGGAGCAATTTCAACACTGCCGAAACCAGTGGATCAGATATGTAAGCAATGCCTGCTGTTCCTTCTGCTTGGATATGCTCCTATTTCCTGCATATCCCTCTGTGCAGTCTGGACACTGGTACAGAGAGATCGTGTATAACCAATTGCATGAAGCTGCATATTCCCAAGGAATAAACCTGCTAGTACTCTGTGGGGCTGAGGCTGGAGGTAAAAAAAAAAAAAGGCTTAACAGGTTCCCCCCACTTTTTATGCCTGTCTTAGAGTCAGAGGTGTCATCAGGTAACCCCTGACGAATGGAAAGGGGAAAAATGTTCTGGCAGTCGATTTGTTGCTTTTGTGAACATTCTGTTACAAACTCAGAAATTGTTCTGTTTTCAAGTTTTTGCTTTTGCAAGGAGAAAAAAAAAAAGTGCTTCCTTTTGAAGAGAGGATAGAAGTGCATTAAAAAAACTCTGCATATTTTAGGAATTTTTCTCATAGGAAAAAAAATAAGATACTCATACGAAAGGACATATAAGGCAAAATTCACAGGGCTGTAAGACCATAAGAAAGGAAATATTAAAATATTAAAGCTTACCAAACTTTTCTGCTAACCACACACCTAACCTATCTGTCTCCTCTCACACACAGCAGACAAGCTGCTCCTAGCTGAATGTCAGTAACAGACTGCTCTACACCAGACTCGGCACCTTGACCCAGACTAACACCCTTACATGGACACTAAGGACATTGCTAAAGAAACACAGGCCCTATTGTTAATCATTTCTTCTAGCAAACTTCCCTCACAGCCTGAGCTAAGCGCTATATTAAATTGTGAAGAAATCACTAGAACTGCTGTGCTGCAAGTGACTTTTAAATCAAGTGCATCAGTTATACGATATCTAGTACTGTGCTGTAAAGGGTGGTAAATGGAGGTGTCATAAATATCTGACTTTATCATCTGTTGACTCATAATCCAGATGCCAATGGGATATAAATCATGTAAAGCATGTTTCCAGATTAGGAAAGTCTGGCTGTTCACTATTGTTCTAGCAAACCACATTATTTCTTTGTAGGATCAGGAGTGCCCTCTGATGGATAGCAGCTGTTACTGGGGAGTAAGAATTGACTGGAAAGTGGCACATCCTAAATCGTCTTCGCAGTACAAGATGTCCTCACTTCCCGCACTATACATTTACAGACTTCTGTATGCTTAAACACTACAATAACCAATTTTGGCTTGTTGGAAATAACTTTTTGCATATTTCTCTTTCCATTTCTGTAATTTATATTGATATTAGGGATGCAATCAGGGTACTGCATATGCATACATCTAGTTTTTAAACAAATTCATTGAAAGAAATTTAAGATATAAACTGCAAAATTTCTGTAATAGGCTCTGAGAAAGGCCTTGAAAGGTTCTGACAAATTCAGACACCTGGAAATTCAGATATTCAGCTCGATATCAAAAAAGATATGACTGGGGAAAACAGGTAAACTCTCTTAAGAAGTGCTTATGTGCAACGTAGGAGCCAAAGAGCTTGTATGTATTTTTCTAGCTCTATAAGCTAACCTAATAAAACATGTTAACTCCCTCTGAAAACTTTGCCTCATTTACATCCTTAGAAGGTCACAACAGAACTGTGAGAACACAGGAATTTTTTTCTCCCTCATCTTTTACTTTACCTGTCTGTAAGGTATTGAGCATGTTTGGGTTGCTTATAATCTTAAATTTTATCACCTATAGTATCAATTGCCCTTTCAAAACTGAGTTTTCAGCTGGAGAAGAGTCTCAGATTTGGAGCTTTCTGTGAAGACAACCACTATGCCCACTACATGGAGTAGCAGGACTGGAGCAGGACTTCCACTGGAGTAGCAGGACGGGGGGTAACACCTTTGGTGAGACAAAATCTCCCCAAACTGGTATCGCCTGCACACTTTCCCTATTACACACCGAAAAAAACAAATGCTAATTTGAAATATCTAAGGCATTACAATACCCATAAAACTGCCCCCGAGGGTTAACAGTAATTAATACTAATACTGACCACCTGAAGACCCTTAAAATTCAGGTGAAACACCAAGAATTTCACATTGTTTAATAAGTTACAAATGCAAACACCCACAAATTTCAGAGCAAAACCCATTTCTTTAGATGTGCAAAGGAAGATGGATGGCATCAAGGGATGTGGCTGGGGAACAGGGAGCTGTGTGCATTTTCCCCACATCTCCATGGCTGCTGCTGATGCACAAATGCAGCAGCCATTTTGTCCTAGGTCTGTTGCACCCTGTTAGCAAAGAGACACACACAAGCTCTGCTCTCTCACGGCTACTTTATCTTGTTGTTATTTTTAAAATCTAAACCAAATGTCATTTTTAGATTTTCCCTCCGATGAGGAAAGCAGGAGGAGACAACTTGGGATGAAGGAGACCAGCAGGAAGTCTTGACATCTTTTATTCCAGTTTTACGTATACCACAGAACTGTAAATATTCTGAAATACAGCAACACTTGGATATTATGATTGGAGCGTCCCTTTTCCACACGGAATTGCAACCGGTTGCTACCGGGATTATCCTGACACTGACCTGGATGGAGTATGAGGCATCTCCTGAGCAAATCCATTTCTGGAGAGCCCTGGCCTTCCCGWGTGAAGCCCAGCAGCCCGGCTAGCCTCAAAGCAGCGGGCACCCTGCCGGGAGCGCCTCCAGGCCCCTGAGGGCTCTCCCTCGCAGGCAAAGGAGGCTCCTACCGCTCGTTCTGCCTCCGTCTGAGGAAGAGCTGCTCAACCCCTTGCTCCTGAGGGGTTTCTGCATCCCGGAGGGGATGCTTCGGGGGGTGCAGCGGGAGGAGGCAGGGGCCCTGCTCGGGCCGTGCGGGACCCACGGCGGGCGAGGGGCTCCCGCGGCCGCTCCTGCCCCGGCACCGGCCCCTCCAGGAGGGAGCTGCAATTCCCCCGCCAGCGACGGGGAAGCGGAAACCTACTGCTGGTTCCCCGCCGCGACCGCGACCCCCAATTAGCCACATGCCGTCTAACAAAGGTTCACGCAAACGCTCCCGCCGGGCATCCCGCCCCAAGGCTTCAGCCTCCGGCGCGGTCACCCCGGGCTGGGAGGAGGCAGCGAGGGGAAGACCGAGCCACGACGAGAGCCGGCGCCCCTCTCACGGAGGTGGGGAGAAAGAGCCATCGCCTTTCCCAGCTGAAGGGCTCTCCAGCCAGCCGGGGCCGGGGCGCCCAGCGCCGGGGAGGGCGAGTCGGCCGCTGCCCGCAGCGATCCGGCACCCCACGGGATCCCACACCGCGATGGCTGTGGAGCGGCGGGAGGCGGCGGGCGGGACGCAGGTGAGGAGCGCGGAGGGCAGCGGAGGACGGGCCGGTCTGGCAGCGATCCCCGGCACCGCCGCACATCCCTGCGGGTGCCTCGGGAGCGCGCAGGGCAGCGGGAGCTGTAGCCGATGTGCCCGGAGTGTCCAGGAGCGCTCGGAGCCGCCTTAGAAAAGGAGGGGAAACGGCCTGGGAAATCGCTTGGAATTTTAGCTAATGTATTCTGAATTGGTGGAAAAGTGTTAAGGTCTAAATGAAACATCCTTTCCATTTTTTAGTCCACCTGTTTTATTTTCTATTCAGATACTTGTTCATGAAAATGTCTGAGGTGGTGCCTTTCGGCTGCTTTTAGAGAAAGACTTCCAGTTTCCTGCTGTAAACCTTTCCCACACATCTACCACTGCCACCTGCACCACACTTTTGAAGACGCTGAGGTGTCATGGCAAGCCTCGGGGCCGTGCGGTGTCCTTGGCACCTAATGGAACTTGATCCAAGTTCATCTGAGTCCAGATCCAGACTCCTGGCCTAAATACCGCTCAGTGTTAATTTTGTGCTTTCTTGCATTGTCCCATGCGGACTTGGTGAAGGGTCCGGAGCACTGGTGAAGGGTCAGGAGTGGTTGAGGGAGATGGGGTTTTGTAGCCTGGGGAAGAAGAGACTCAGAGGTGACCTCACTCTCTACAACTGCCTGAAAGAAGGGTGTAGCCAGGTGGGGGTGAGGCTCTTCTCCCAGGGAAATGGCAACAGGACAAGAGGACACAGTCTTAAACTGAACCAGACAAGRTTTAGGTTGGCTATTAGGAAGAATTTTGTCGCAGAAAACGTGATTAGACATTGGAATGGACTGTTCAGGGAGGTGGTGGAGTCACCATCCCTGGAGGTGTTTAAGGAAAGACTGTCTTGATCTGGTTCACCTGGTGGTATTCGGTCATAGGTTGGACCTGATGATCTCAGACATCTTTTCAAACCTAATTGATTCTGTGATTCTGTTGTTGTCACCCACAGGCCTGCTGTCATCTGTGAGCCTGATGGGTGACTTGCACATACACACCCCAGGCCAGTGGCATTATAGCTGTGTGGGAAAGGTTTATAGCAGGAAACTGGAAGTCCTGCTCTAAAACAGCCAAAAGGCACTGCTTTAAACATTTTCATGAATCAATAATCTGAACAGAAAATAAAACAGGTCGACTAAAAAATGGAAAGAAAGTTTTATTTTGACCTTAACACTTTTCCACCAATTTAAGCATAAATTAGCTAAAATTCCAAATAATGTGCACTTCCTAATTAAAAAAAGAAAAAAAATCTCAATTTATAATGTGAGACAGGTTATGCTCTCAGCATCTCTTTGAAACACTTTTCCATCAACATTAATAGGAACTGACCCTTTTAGCTCGACATTTTTTCCCAAATACAAGCACTGTCTAGTGGAATAATAATAATTATAATATTATAATAATTATATAATAATTATAATATAAATATATAAAATATAGTAATAATTATAATATTTATAAATATATAAAAATATAATAATAATTATAATAATCATCATTATAATATCACCGACATTATTTGTCATCACAACTACCAAGAGATTCCAGTTCTCTTCTGAAATCCCAGTGTCTCTGGTATCTGTACATAACTGTGCAATACCTGCTGTTACTGTTAACTATGGCAGTAGTACCTGCAAAATAAAATCTGTTTCCAAAATGTGAGATGGGTGGTAAAAGCGTTGGACTAACAGGAAATACTTGTAGTTTTCTAAGAGAAGCGAAACTGAATGGGAATAGCCCAGAAACAGCAGCTGTTTATGTCATGATTATGAATAATAATATGGTAAAGAAGATGTCCACTGGGTCCTTCCCATGTTCATGGCCTTTGGTGATTGGGAAGTGCTTCTGTTATGAACGATGTCAGAAGGAAAGTACCTGGTCTGGAGCCAGGGTTACAGATTGTTGAGGCTGTCCTTTGGTGAAAACTTCGTTGCCTGAAATTGTCCTGGGTTTCAGTAGAATAAATACTGCCTTTTGTTGCTGCTTAGCTCTGGAGAAGCAAAATTACTGCCATTTGCACTCTGAAGAGATTGGGGTATTACCGGTTTAAGTAGTATGACACCGTTCCTGTGTGAACACATGGTTTAAATTTTCACTCCAAAGTTTGACCAGACTTACTCTTTGTAGGTAAGGCTTTTCAGGTCCTGCATACCTGTCTCTGCTATAAATAAGGAGTCAGAAGTGTGGTGGTGTACTTTTTGTTTTGCTTGTCATTCCACTGATGGAATCTTCTTTTGATTTGCTGACAATTCAGGGAAATCACGAATCAAACACGATAGATATGAGAAATGCAGAATTAGAAACAGTCCAGAAACAGAACTCCATAGACCAAAAGGCAGTGAATTCCCCAGCCACTGGGATGGGTGGACTTTAATTTGTCAATAATTCATCGGTGTTATGGAGAAGTACCAATAATAAAATGATATGAAAATACCAGTCTTCCTGCTTTATGGACAAATCGACCTAGCCAGTCCAACACCTTGAATGAGGGGAGACTGACATGCAAACCATGGTCTATACATCTTTACCCTTCAGGCGTGCCGAGGTGATGGCAAGATCAAAGAGGCTTTTGAAATGCCAAGTTCTGAGAAAGGAAATTGGGAAATATAACTCCAGAGTTAGCTGGCGGGGGCAGGGATGAGGGTCATGTTAGAAGGTGTTAACCACTGTAGAGAGAAGAGAAACTCTTATCCCAGATGGTGCAGACATTTCATTGTTGAAATACAACTGTGACCAGCCCATGTTATAAGGTAATGAAATCTGTCACGACTGGAACATCAAAAGTGGTCGCAGGCTATAAAGGAATGGTGTTTGTGGGAGCAGTAGGGGCAAGAAATGTCGGACACTGGAGGCTGTGTCTTTGAGATGCTGTAGTCAGGAGGATCAGAAAGGAGAGGAAGGAAGAGATTGTCTTGCTGACAGCTGCCCGAGGATAGCAGCAGAGGACAAGTAAGATATTGCTTCCTTTGTAATGAATCCAAGATGTACCTCCCTAGCCTGACATTTTGTCAGTAAACTGAGTTGCTCACTCAGACAAGTCCTTTCAGTCCACTCTGGTTTTCCTATACATTCTCAGTACATTCTGTTTTAATTAGACCAGTTGAGTCCTTGATTGTTTGCAAATTTCATGCAGACTTTTCCTTAGCGGTGCTTCTAAAGAAGAGGAACTATAGAAAGATGCCTGGAGCCTGTCATAGTTGGGATGTTTGGTGAAAGGGGCTTGGACTATGGAGAATTCTCACAGGGGATGGCACTTGCAGAACTGAGGACTGGCAAACATGAAGGAAACACCTGGATGGTGGATGTCTTTTTATCTTGCTCTGATTTTCTTACGACTTAGAATTTGAATATAATGGAAGTCAAATCAGGAAGAGGGATGTCAGTAAGCTTTCATGAAAATCAAGGCTGAAAGGTAGAAATGTACTGAAAAGTGCAAACTAATTGCAAGAAAGTAGGGGATAAGAGACTAGAAAATGTCAGTGGCAGAACTAGACACTTCCAGCAGAGTGCAGCATAACCCTGGACGAACTGTGCATGAGCACGAAGGCTGTGAACCCTTTGCCTACTGATAAAATAACAGGTGTCAGTTGCAAATTAATCTCTCGGAAAAATAATTATACCTTTCCATTTACAATTTTTGAATAATACTTAGATGTTCTTAAGTGATTGACTGTGTAAGATAGTGTTGGGGATGGAAAGCAGGAGAAATAATCTGGAACTGGAAATTGAAAAAGGGAGCCAGGAAGATCCAGGCCAGACACATGGGGAGGAGTGGAGGGTTAGCCAAAGAAATAATGTGTTGACTGGTAGCCTGGTGATAGGGCAGGACGTTGGAAATAAATGAACTCACAGGACTGACAGAGCAGAGAATGAAATGAGAGGAAGTACAGGCAAAGCGAATGGGATTAATACCTGGAACCAGAGACGGGAAATAAAAAAACATACTGGAAGAGATGAGAGAGGTGGGATCAAAAACGGAAGGAATAAGCAGAAAGGATGTTCTGTTAACCAGCAAAGCCCATCTTTCTACAGATGTCTTGGGATGCATATGTGGCACTATTCTGCTTCCTGCAAGTCTCTGTGAAACCCCACGTCTAAAATAATATAATATTGTGCTATCAAGGATGAAAACATGCTGTTGCTGTCTGTCATTTTGAAAAAAAAGACACCAGGAAGAGGTCAATGTTGTGGACTTAGAGGTCTCAAACCGAGTGCGGTATCATGGAGATAATAAGATGCTGCCACATGATAGAATTTCTGATTTTGTTTTTGTTCTCATTTTCTTCTTTAAAAAAACCGGGACATTGCAGACAAAACGCTTTTTTAAAAACCTTCTTAAGGTCACAGAGTCAAATCTAGAAAAGTCAGGCAATGCCAACATTTTACACAGTCCCCTGTGAAAAGGCATTGTTATGGGGTCTGGAAGTACATGGCCACCTGGGGTTTTTTCCACTGGAATTCTGTTTCATTTTCTGTATAGAAAAAGCCTGTTTTGGGGGTGATCAGATTTGTACAGTGAAGGAGAGTGATTTCCCTCCCTTCACACCCCATTTGTTGCAGAAATACAAAGGCCATAAGATATGAGACCGAGGTTTATAGAAGAAGGAGGGTGGCATAATTAGAGTCACTGGACAAACCCTGAATAACAGCACTTTACTTCAGCACCTTAGCACCTTCCTAGGTTTGCCATGATATTTGGGAATTCATTTAGTGAAACTTTTGCTAGTCACTTTTGTTTTCTTCTGCTTTTTTGCTTACTTTTGTTTTCTAAGTAGTGATCATGTCATATGGTGCTTGACTTGAGGATCAGTGGCATGCAGTGTGTAGGACTGCCAAAGGCTACAACTGCAGCTGTACTGTGCTTGAGAAAAGGACGACACCAACCTGAGTACTCTGAAAAGCCATGTCCTAGGAGACTGAAGCTGGGCAAGGTGGCGATTCTAATATTTATGTCTATGCAGCATAAATCCCCAATTTACAAAACGGTGTTGATGACATCACTACACTACCCCAGAGGAGTGATCTAGAAATTAAGTAACATTTTGGTAGCACCAAGGGTACAGCAGTGAGGGAGTCCATAGTCTGTCTTGCACAAAAATCAGAAGTCCAACTGAAAAGCATATTTTATGATCTTCTCATTAAAACCAAATCATAATACATACCCACAGTGAAGTGAAATTAATATTGTATTGCCAATGTGGAATTCATCTGACCTAGTTTTAGTCATCTAGACTTGCTCCAGTCAATAGGGGGTTTATTCCAAAGTAGGTGTCCGTGACAGGGAGGGTGCTTGTCCCTCCACATGTACATGCTAGCTGTTTTCTCAGAGAAAATTTATTTAAGAGCTAGGTATTTTGCTTCATGGCTTAAATATTACTATGATATTTCACGTTGTTTGTGGAAACTAACATACTTTATTAATGGCAGGTGCAAAATACCCAAGTACACAATTTAACAGCTCAGTCAAGAAGATACACAGCTATCCAGTGAATTTGATTTCCAAACTGTATTTTCTGAGCAAACAATAAAGGTGTAAGTAAAATCCAACTTTGATCTCAAAATTCRTTTTATTTTAGATTTCTCCACTATCTTTTTCAGACTCTTTTCTTTCTACCTGATACTTTTCCCTAGCCAGTTCTTTGTTTAAAAGCTTTCTCCATGTACTCTTAATCTGGACTGTAAACTCTGGCCTAAGGGCTCTGTTTTGTGTGTTGTCTCTGTAACACCTAACATCTGAGACACCTCTTGGGTCTGAAATACTTCTACACACTTCAGTAACTTCTATAGAACAGGTAATAAATACTCATCAGTATCATCATGATTTCAGTCAAGTAGAAGTGAACCAGTATATACCAGAGATCCACGGCTGGGTCTAGCACTGCATCCAGGAGGTTTAAACAGTACTGGTGATGTTTCTACAGTGAACCATTACACACGGGTGCTGTGGGAATGGAAACAGAGATTGAGGAAGTTAAATCTGCTTTCAGCAGCAGCACAGGGTTCAACCAACCACACGTGGTTGCTGTTCCATTCTAAGGGAAGAAGTAATGACTGTGCCTCACCAGCTGGAAGGGATGGTATTAGTCACTGGCACCTTCCCACTCAGCTCTGCTGTGGAAAGGAAGAAACCTTTTTTCTAGAGATTTTTTGCACATTTCTGACCAGCCACACTGCTTAAGAAACCTCATTATAGAGCTCTCCCAAAAAATTAGGGGGGATTGATAGACAGTCTCCTTTCTCTATATCCTCAATCACACGCAAAGTAGTGAATTATCCTCAATGAAAGCAAAGTACCTTCTGATTTTATTAAATTAAAATCACTATACCAGAGATAAAGCAGTTGATATTACATCAGTTAATGTCAGTTAATGCCACAAGCCTAACAACAATTACTGATATTGGCAAAAACTGATGCACAGAAAGTTCCACCTAAACATGAGGAAGAAGTTCTTTGCTGTGTGGGTGACTGTGCACTGGAACAGGTTGCCTGGAGAGGTTGTGGAGTCTCCCTCACTGGAAATATTCAAGAACCATCTGGACGCAATCCTGTGCCCTGTGCTCTGGGATGACCTTGCTTGAGGAGGGAGGTTGGACCAGATGAACCAGTGTAGTCCCTTCCAACCTGACCCAATCTGTGATTCTGTGGTGTCAAGAAAAGTAGAAAATATACCTGCAACATAAGGGACTGAGTCTGTTTGGACTAAACATTGCAATGTTTAGTTCTAAGACACAGAAGAGAGAGAGAAGGGATGAGGATCCCCACTGAATCAGGATGGAAATGATAATGATGTCCAAAGGATTTACTGAGGGAAAGAACAGTGTGGCGGATCGTTCTGTCTTCTAAGGCATAGCTAAGAGCCCACTGCCATAGGCATGAGAGTGTGCCCAAGGAGAACACGCTCTTGTTCAGCCCTGGAAAAGCAATGGCRGCATATCTAGGAGATTACGTGAGCTGGGGAAAATGAAGCCATGCATGGAAGTGATGAGCTCTAGGACAAGCCACTGACGTTGTTCATGTCCCTGACAGCCTTCTGAAGTCTGCTGAGACAGTACCTTGTTCTGGGTTATCACTCAGGTGAGAAGTGGCTGACCTCCATTTAGACTCTCCCTCACACAGCTGTAAGAACCGCACAGAAAGACCCTTTCTATGTCAAGGTAGAAACGGGAAGTCTAGTTATTCCTGTAACACCTCCAAGCAAAGAAATGCTGTGAATCACCATTCCTTGCGGCTTAGTAGATTGCTGAGCCAGGCCATCCTGGAATCTTTGTGGTAGAGAATGAGAAATTCCGCTTGTGTGGGACATTTACCCAGCTGGCTGGCAGGATCTGTGACAGCTCTTAGTCATGGCAGAGCCAGTCCCCAAAGAGAGGACTCCCTTGGCCTCAGTGCTCTGAGTTTCTAATCCAGTGCAGCTGAGTGGCCCGGTCTTGGCCCATTCCAGAAGGTTTGGAAACCAAGTATTTCATAATATCTGATGTGACCTGCTAGGCCCTGCAACAAGATGCCAGGAAGAAATACAGTGACAAAACAAGCCTTTTACTGGAAGCCCTTTGTGGACACTCCAGAAATCACTTCTAGTAACATTTGAACCCTAAAGCCAAGATCTGTAAATTATCCTTTGCTCCATGCTGGCCTCCAGAGTAAGATGAAGAATTCTTTTCCCATYCAGTTCTGCTGTCTTGRTTTGAGACAAATTAGGAGGAAAAATGTCCTGTCTAGGGGTGTCTCCTCTGCAGATGGTAGGATTCAGAAACTCCCTCTCCCCATCTCAGGAATTTCTCAGAGGACAGTGAAAAAAAAGGCTGTTTATTTAACAAGCCAGGTGCATGCAGGCACCAGGGAAAGAAAGAAAAAAGTTGAATAATGTTAGATAATAAACCTGTCGTGGTGGAGAAGACCTGGGTAGATTCAGAGTCCTTTCTGTAGGTGTGGCTCTGCTCTCTCCAGAGCTGGGGTGTGGCGTGGGCCCCTCCGGGCCGTGATGTGGGGCCTCCCATTGGTGTTGTACCTGACCGGAGCTCAGCTGAACAGTTCCAGAGGAAGAGGGAAAAAAAACCCACAGTCCCAGGAAAACTTTCTTGCCTCAGCTAGCAGGCTAGCTAAAAGCAAAGAGTTCTAACTCTCCGTCTCTCTCCTGAGAAACAGAGCAAAGAGCTGGCTAAAATAAAAAAAAAAAAGGTAGGTGCTCCTTCCGCCTTGCAGCAGCAGTGAGAACTCGGGGGAATGTAAGTCAGTCCTTGAACACAAACTGCTGAAGAATTCACCTGGCTTCTCTTCCCCCTCTCCATGGACCCAGCTTAAAGGCACAGGATTCATGTCTGGCATAGAAGCAGGCGATAGTGGATACAGCATCATAAAGTCACCCCAAGACAGTGACCTAGAGGAACAATACAGAGCAACCTACTGCACAGAGGGAAACAACAAAGGAGAGCTAATACCCATGCTTTCCCTAGGTACTGATGGCTGGCTGTGGAATTCACCAGTCAAGATTTGCAACACTTACTCCTGTCAGAACCAGCCCTGTGTGAGAGGTTTGGAGATGGTTTAAGAAACTTCAGGAGAGCTTTTCTGAGATATAGACCAGTGCTGAGTATGAAGACTGATCTCCATTGTCATGGGATGTGACACTGACATCCTGAGCAAGTCTTAATCTCTTCTTTCAGAGGAGCAGAAGGGAATAAAAGATGGAGTCAATGGTTACACATTAAGCCCTTTTTTTCCCTCTCTTTAGCTTTCTCTTACTCATAGACTTGCTAGACAGACACTCTCTGATACTCTCTTGTCTTCTCTAGCTTCAGTTCCAGCAGTCTCGGGTCTATTTATGTGCATTTTCACAATGTYACTCTTTTCCTTAAAACATCAGTGATAGGCTGGAGAGGCAGTGATAGGAGTAGATGGTGATACCTGAGCAGATATCTTATCTGAGCAGAGGCAGTGATATCTTGTTTTAGTAGCACATCCCTTGGCTCAGATATCCTTGCTCTGGGCATCCCAACACTGTTCTGGAGTAGGCGTTYTTAGCACAAAGCTGGTCCCATGTATTTTCCCTCTTATCGCCTTAATTAATATCCAAGAAGCTGCTTTCCAGGATAAAAACAGCTTTATCAAAGAGCCCTTCCCACAGCAAAAGGATGCCTATTTATGCATYTGATCACCTTCTAAATGGATGTTGCATGAGATGAGACCTTCATAGAATCAGAAGGAGAAGTTTCCTAAGGGAGACATCACAAATAGTCAAGGCCAGCAGACACGAGAGGCAGTGTGACACCCCACGAGTGCTTCATGGTCCGCTCCTCTTCCATGAGGTGCAGTGTCAATTCAGGACAGCCCAGGCTATTTCTGCTACGCACTGCCCAACCAGACTAAAGCATTCCTGTTCCAGGCATGAAGAGTGCTGTGGAGTTTGGGGTAGGCCTGTGCTGTACAAGCCAAAGACAATATTGTGTATCTAAGCACTTTTTGCTTCCTTTGGGGTTTTGCTGTGTCTCCATGTTTGCACACAGCTGTGGTGGGCAGAACCAGCATCTGTTTAGAAATGGTGTGGCTGTGGACAGGGATTGATGAGGAGAGGAAAAAAGGCCAGACAGATGCCAACAAGATAAATGGTGTTGGTGCACACAAACATCCAGAAGCAGAGCTACTGGCCAGAGTTATCTTTGTTTTTCACACAGCTGACTTCCTAGCAGATTTGAGCCACTTGTTAACCACGGTGTTGCTATTTGTCTGGAAGATTAGAGCATGGCTGCTGGATCAGGATGAAGTGGATGTGGCTAAACTCAGGACTGGTGTTTACTTTCAACATATTGTGAGCCATTTAAACTTATCCAGTCAGCAGAGATCTAGTCAATACAGGGAGTGCACCCCAAAGAGCAATCCGTCAGACCGGCCATGGCATGAGACACTCAATTGCCCAAAAAGAGACAGTCTGACATCCAGACCCCTGCCACATGAGGCTGGCAGATATGACACAGGACCTACACAAGATCCTCCTTACCAGAGGGAAACCTGAGACTACCAAACAACACCAGCACCTTTTTTGAGTGGTGAATCCCAGCTGGTGTGTCTACTTCAGGGTGACCTGATTCCTCTCTAACTGCCCATGACTGTCTCAACCAGATTTCCATTGGCCACTGTGAAAGTTTAAGCAAGCTAGAGAACATGTCGGCACCTCCTTGTGAACACCTAAACGTGTCTTGCTTTGAACTGAACCCCAGCCAGGCTGTCAGCACAGGCTAGTGGAGGAGGGAAGCACAGCCAAAGAGGATGTGAAAAGGAGGGAAGGAAGCACAACTCCAGATTTTGCTAGCGTGCAGTTCATGCCATTAAGGATTCCGATGGGGTGGGCAGTGCATASTGCAATGACCAGGGGAACAACGAGATACCACACAGCTCTTTTAATTCAGGTCACGTATGGAAGCACAGGGACAGTGGAGCATAGCCATCATGAAAGAAAATACAGGTTCATTCACTTTCCTGCCATCTGAGGAAACAAACAAACTAAATGAGTCCAGATTCCATTCCATGGAGTTCGGGTACCCAGGAAACTGGGGCATGACATCATCCAGCAGAAAGGAGACAGCAGCTCGTTCAGCTTCTGTAATGCTGTGAGAAACCACCACTTCCCTGCAYAGTGGGGAGGCTTCTGTTTTTATGGGGAAAAGTGACCAGTCAGTCACCACTTAAAATGTGTGATTGTCCAGAAGTTTCAAGGAAGTGTACAGAAGTGACAGCACTTCGACTTTGAAAAATTTCTTTCTCCATATAATTTTGTCATTTACTAGTGGAAGAAGATGCAGGCTCACACTGTGAATGCGTGGCTTCAAGGAACAGGTGGAACCCCCAGTCAGTCTGATTTACCCAAGGGACGGTCACCCCACGCCGTACCCCTAACAAGTTGTTTGTTTAAGGCATTGGTGGATTTTCCCCTCAGCGTGCATTTGCCAAACCACAACTAAGAGCTTTGCATTTAGRCACGGAAGGAAAATCTTGAAAGCAATTCATGAATCTACGCTAAAACCACTAGAGCTATAATTAAATCCACTCTTAAAGTAGTGTAGCTCATTTTATGGCTGAAATAGCAGTCTTTATTTTAAGCATCGTTGGAGAAAGAGGAGGAGAGAGGCAAACATTTCCATGTGAAGGCTTGGAAACTCCTTTCAGCGTACTAAACATTCACCAAGGCTTCCTGTGAGCACTGGAGTTTGTCCTTTCCCTGCTGGCTGGATTTTCATCCCGTTTGACCTCCAGCAGCCGTGTGAAAGCCCGTCTCCAACCCGACACCGGCTTCGGCTGAAGGACGTCGGCGGGACGGCGCAGGACGTCGCCTGGGGCTCGGAGGGCCCTGAGGACGGGCGGGCAGGGAGCGAGCAGCGAGGCGCGGCAAGGACGCAGCCGGCAGCCCCGGGCGGCCGCCCCGAGCCCTCCTCGCACACGCCACAGACGCGGAGCACCTGCGGCTGCCGCGCCCGACGGGCAGCCAGCGCCCGGCCGCGGGCGGGTCACAGCCGGAGGCGCCCCGGGGCTGCGCGCAGCCCGCGCGGTGTCCCCGGCCGCTCGCCCGCTCCCCGCCCCGCCGCGCCGCTCCCCGTCCCTCCTCCCCCGCCGCAGCCGCCCCCTGCGCGGCCCGGCGGAGCGGCGCGCGGCCCCCGCGGGATGGCGGGRCTGTGCCTGTCCCTGGGGCTGTGCCTGTGGCCGTGCCTGTGCGCGGCGGCGGCGGCGGAGCTGCGGCTGACCCTGCTGCACACCAACGACGTGCACGGGCGGGTGGAGGCGCAGGGCGCGGGCCCGCGGCGCTGCGCGGCCGGAGCCCCGGGATGCTTCGGCGGCGTGGCGCGGAGAGCGGCGCGGGTGGCGGCGGAGCGGGCCGCGCACCGCAACGTGCTGCTGCTGGACGCCGGGGACCAGTACCAGGGCACGGTGTGGTTCTCCCGCTTCAAGGGCCGGGAGGCGGTCCACTTCATGAACCTCCTGCGCTACGATGCCATGGTAAAGCGAGCCGGGGGACGGCGAGAGGCGCGGTGGGGGAACTTCCCACTCCCCCCCCTTGGGTGCCGGGTCTATTCCTGCCTTTCGTCACCCGCTGCTGGTTTTTTGCACTGCTGCCTCCTTGAGTGCCTAACGCTGCATCAGAAAAGGCTGTAGGTAATGCTAAAACAGTGGCCAAAGGCAGGTGGGAGGTAAGCGCGGAGAAGGGGAGTGATGCGCTGGGTGACGGACTCCCGGCCGAATTAAGTCTTGAGCTGGCAGAGCCACGGGCAGCCAGAAACCGGGAGATGATGGCAAGGCTACACAGAGTGATGCAGTGGAAAAGCTGCCCTTGGGAGACGCAGAGGCTCGGGGCGGGCAAGGGGCTGGACGGGCTCTGTTCCACCGGGATTGGCAAGGCATGGAAATGACCCCAGCAAAAGCCGAGCGAGGAGTCTGGTCTGCGATGGAGGGGTTAACCCTGCCTGAAGCTCGCAGCCTGTCCTGCTTCGGTCCTGAGGAAAGGGACAGACGGCACGTGTTGGCAGTGCTGTTTCAAAGCATGGAGATTTTGTTTTCGTCAATCCCACCCTGGTTGTGTCCAGTCCCACCAGAGCTGTGGTCATAACAGGATGTCAGGGGCTATGTACAAGCAGCCCAGAGACTGTAACAGTGCATGAGTGAGGGAGCTCTCTGAGTGTGTGCTAATCTTGCATTTTAACTCGGTCTCTTTTGGTCGTCCAAGTGCTGAGAAGARGGTAGAATTTGTGGCTGAGATTGAGGGATATCACTCCATGTCCTTGAATCTTTTGTCTCAGCACAGTGGCTTATTTTGCTTGTGTACAACCTCAGAAAGGAGAGAGATTAAAGTTATGTTTGAGTGTGACTGCTATTTGAGAGCGACTGCACATTTATTTCATCACAATTGACAGCTTGAGGGGAAGATCTTCTGGCCACACCACATCCTCTGTCTTCAACTTTTTTTGCTTTGTCTGGAAAGGACTGCGCTTTCCTTCCCAGGTAAAAATGGCTTCACCTGTTTATTCCCCCTGCCTCAGGAGAGCTGTGGAAGGGAAAAAGATGCCCCAGTGCACTTTCCTAGGCTAAGCASCAGACAGATGGGTCTGTGAAGGATACTGCTCCCTGTTTACATGCCCTAGTGAACGGTTTTCTAATTGTAAAACTAACATTAACAGGGTTTTTCCTCTCAATGGTGATGGAGAGGAGTGTGTGCATTCAGGACTCATCCTCGCTAAGAGSTGGGGAGCACCTTGGGATTCTGCAGTGCAGGAATGGCTCGGGGTCGTTTTTCCTACCTTTCTTCACAAAGCTTTCTGCTGTCTGTCATTTTTCAGTCTTGTGTTTGCTGGTTTAACTGGTTCATGGGCAGCTGTGAGCCTGTACAGTTCCTGATCATATCACAAGAAGAAATTCTTTCAGGCAGCGTTGAAGTACTGTTTAGTTTTAGAAACACATTATGTAGGAAGCATCTAGTTTAGAAGAGTCCATGAACTTTTTCATCATGATAAGCTTTAAAAATAAACCTACCCCATCCCAGATAGCCAGAGGCTTGTGCCAACGTTAATGCTTAGGTGAAGGGGTCAACCCCTTGTTCTCTGTGGACATGCCGCTTATTACAGTTTGAATAGAATGTGACAGGATAGGAGCTAATGTTTCTGTAGCTTTCCAGTCCTTCCCTGCTACCAAAGAGCCTGAGGAACAGATGCTGAATATTGGGCAGTGCTGCAGCATCTATTTGGATTCTTCTGTCTGTAGAGCATGGGGGGTCATGCAGTGGGAAGGGTGGCTGGGGCCGTGACAGGGAGCAAGGTAAGAGCCACACTTAGAAGGGTGAGCTAGTGTTTCTTTAAGCAAAATTTGGGAAGCCACATCCCTGACAGAAGGGGTGGGGATTACAGAAATGTTTAGAAGTGAGAGACAGGACTAGGATTACAAACAGGATGAAGGAGGGAGCATGAGTCATAAAAGTTGTTACAGGATGAGGGCAGGAGCCATAGGAGGAGGCAGCCTGGAAGCATTAGAGGTTTGCTCCACAAATAGGAGAAATTTCCTTTTTGGAGTCTTCCTTTTTCTCGTTTATGCCTGTTATCATCTCCAGCCTGTTTTCTCCTGTTTCATTGCCTTCCAAAAATTTTCATGCCACTAGCCTTGTTTTCTGGTGTAATTAAAACTAAAATCCAATTTAAATGCCTCCAAGGCAGTAATTGGAGGGGTGATGGTAGTCTTCTAGCTTTACTTTTAAGTTGCATCCTTCTGTTAATTTGTATCCTGGTTTTGAAGTATTTTTAGACTTGTTTCTTGTGAAAAGGAGGATTATATAATCACATGCTGTGTGCCTGAATATTTCTATTTATTTCCCCTTGTGATTTACACTTACTCTGGCCAACGGATTCAGATTTGGTGAGGGGATATTGCTCAGGTACAGAGTCCTAGGAGCTCTCGGTAAAAGGGCAGTTAGGTATAGAAACCCATCCTCCACCTCAGAGGAGGAGTTGCATCAAAAGTAAAACTATATTATTAGCCACCAGTGAGTTCCCATGAACAAGAAACTTTATAACCACTCACGCCATGGGAAAAGTTTTCATTGAAGCTAGTATCCTAGTGGACGTTAAATTATCCAAACGCAAGATACAAAGCCAAGAGAAACAAGATCGTAAGTGGTTGGTTGGCTTAGGGTTCTTTTTTTCTCAACAAGCTGGTGGCAGTTATATCCAATTCAATTTCTTAATTCATTTGCAACCTTTTTTGTCAGGGTTTAATTGCATATTTAGGAGGAACAGAAGGTATGCGCATCAGCCAAAAGGAAATAGCTTGTTACCATTCTGATGCTCTACCAGTCCACAGACATCTTTTCAGAACATCCAGAAAGCATCAAAATGAATGTCATCCTTTTTTAAAATTTATTTATTTGTATTTCAGTAAATTAGATTGCAATTAGAATACAGTTAGAAATTGAACACAGTTGGAGTGCATTGTGTCTTCCAAAATCAGGATATTTTTAAGGATAGTTCTTGATTCTTTCAGAAAAGTGCTGCAGCAGCACACAAACAATGTGGCTCCTTCCCTGGGGTGTGAGTAGTGTTCTCACCAGTGTCAGCAGGAGCAGCTGATTTCCAATGCAAGTTGCTGCTGATACCCTGGTATTTCCACCGAGCCATTGTCTACCTGCCTGTGGGGATAAAAGGAGTCAGGAGTCTTTGTCTGTCCCGAAAGAAAGACACTGCCAATCAGTTGATTGAAATACTGAACGTCCATGCCTGTGGTGGCTTCAAGGTCCTGCTGGGTTGGAACATGATCAGGGCTAATACATCCAGCTGGAGAATAAAGGTTGGAACAAGCACACCTGGGTGTGTGGGCTGTTTAAGTAGAACAGGAGGGTATATAAGCCTTCTCAGATGATGAACGCGGCTTTGCCCACTTAATCTTAGAATGAAATGATGAGGACACTTTTGCCTGGAAGAATTGGCCCATTGGCTTTAACCYCCCTAGAGTGCTTTGCTCCACCTGCAACCTGAAACCTTGTATGAAGTTACTACGTACCAAGTTACACAATTACCATGTTTCTGTAGAYACAGCTTTTCCTTCACTAACACCTACATGTGCTACAAAGTCCTCGGGTGTATTGTGCTTCGGCAAAATACCATCTATGGAGGTTTTGCTGGCTTATCACCAAACTTGCAGGCACAGGCATGTGGCAACTTAGGCTGAGCATGAAAAAGGGGCAGGTAGGAGAAATTTCCATCGAGGTAAGTCCCTTTCCATTTGCTTAACCAACCTGGAAAAACTCAACATTCTCGTCTGGCTCGTATTATCTCACTAATAAATAAACTGGACTGCTCGGTTTGTGTGGCAGTCTTGACACTTCACAGTGTTAAGTACACAACTGCCTGTGGRCATGCACACCCACTATGGATTGTCCATGAGGATTCTCCCTAACTGATGAATGTTAGATATTCCATAGMCAGGTAATGATATTGGTGATGGCTAGAAAATGATATTTTCTTGTTACATGTTAAAGCACAGAAGAACCTTTGCTAAATGCAAAATAAATGTGTTTAAAAAACTGTAGTCCAAGCACAAAGCTCTTAAAATGCATTTTTAATTTATAGATAAAAAATTTGTTGTTGGCATTTAGCATTTTCTTCAGTATTTAAACAACGTATTTTCCGTACACAAAATATATGTTTTCCTTTGTGGTTATTATKAATACTCTTTCTTACAGCTATAGGATGAAAAAACTAGTGGGTTTTGATCTGGTGCATGGTCACAAACACTKAAGTTTTAAATTTTTGACTTTTACATCTGTATTCACGTAAGAGAGTGTGAAAAATAAAAACCTAAATCAAAAAAAAAAGAAAAATAACATTGCTCATGAGAAACAGGAATGTGCTGGTTTAGACAAATTAGGATTTTTTTTCCTAGAACATAGACTTTGTTTTCTCAAACATACTGTGTATATTATTTATGAGACTATGTAGACTGAATATTTGAGGTAGTGTTTCATATTTTCTTCTTGCTTTTTGCAGGCTTTGGGTAACCATGAGTTTGATGAAGGTGTGAGTGGATTATTGGATCCTCTTCTTAAAAATGCAAATTTTACAGTCCTGAGTGCAAATATTAAAGGGAAAACTCCACTAGGGAATGAAATGATGAAATACGTTCATCCTTTTAAAATAGTTCATTTTGACTCAGAATCAGTAGGAATTGTTGGCTACACTACAAAAGAAACTTCTTTTCTTTCACAGCCAGGTACGTTTTCTTTAGTATGTAAATTTATGTCCTATGTTACTATCTTGTTACTTGCCCACTTTTTTTGAATCCAAAGATGATTGGATTCAAAAATAGATGATTTTGAATCCAAAGATGATCCAAAGTTTTCAGCTGAAAAGTGGGAAGTTTGTTGTTTTATCAGTATTTACTTGCATTACTCACCTTTGCCTGATTTTTAACCTTAAAAAGATTAACATGAAAAGCCATTTTCATACAGACCTGCACTATATCTAAGAATATAAAGCCAGTGAGATTGCAGGAGAGCTGGGGAACCTTTCAGATTTTTGTTGTTGTTTGGGTTTTTAAAGTTATATTCCATGATATTTTATTGTTATTTATCCATTTAAACAAAAGTTAAAACGTGAATACAACTTGTGTCAAGCTTGAAGTGTAACATTTCTCTCTGTGTTGAAATTTTATTCTTGGATGCCTCCATGCTCAAGCCACGGTAAAAACAAGGAGAGCTTCATCTGTGTTTTTGAAGCAAAAGTTGCCCAAGATGTTTTTAGTCTCTCAAAATATTTGCAGAAATTAGACTAYAGAAAGAACAGCCATTCAGCTTTTACCACAATTGCTTCATTCATGAGTAAAATTAGAATTGATGAGGAAAAAGACTACTCAATTTCTGACTATTTTTTCCAACATTTCAGGGGCTTTGGTTTGATGAGGGCTTTGTTTGGTCTGGGTTTTTGTTTTGKTTTGKTTTGGTTTTTTTTAGTAAAATAAAATGGTCTCCTGGTATGAGAAACACATTTAAATCAGCTGTTGGAGATATGAGTCACTGCCTGCTCAAAGCTCAGCCCACATTTGACAAAAACAAAGTTTCTTCCCTGGGTTTTGCAGTAGGGATGCCCTAAACACTGGTTAAAAACATTTTCACATTCAAAAGGGACTTCATATTGTTATTTCTCTTTCCACTGCTTAGTGAGGCAGAAATGGTTTTCCTGACAAAAGGAATATTCAATATTTGAGGAAGTATTAGAATATATAACTGTTCCTTCTGTGTTTTTTAATTCCCATGCTGTATGTTTAAGCTGTCAAGAAAGGGATATTTGAGGCCTGAATAGACTTCTTTAACTCACTTCTGTTTTGCAGTGATGTGGTTCTGGATTCCTTTCTCTTTTTCCCCCCACAAAAAAGCAAAATTGATCTGTATTTTGTGTAGGCAATAGAATTTTACCTGTGCTTGGTGGCATGAGGGTAGATATCATCTGACATCATGCTAAGTTTGAATAATGACAGTCAATATTGTCCTTCATGAGAGATTAGTAAAATCTGCTGCCACTCTTCTTCCAAACCCGTGTCGGGGTGGTGAGCTCATCAAATTAACTTTCTTGCAAATAAATATACTAGATGAAAATCCAGATAGTGTTGGAGTGATTCTATGATGCATTTGAATACATTTCTARTAACACTTGGACATCATAACCAATGCCTCAGTATGCTGAGACTTTGTAAGAGACCACAGCTAGAAAAAAAGCAGCGTGAAAAGGGAAGTTTTGTTAGCTCCATAGATGGAGCTGAAGCATCTCTAAGGAGGTATATTGGTATATTCCACAGTGTAATTGAGCTAAATGTGGAGCAAATTCTAACAGCAACATTTATAGTAATCAGAGTTTTTATAATTTTTTGCTTTGCCTTCTCAGTGTGTGGAGGAACATTTGGAAGCTTTGAAAATGTGAACTCAGGACATGTTAATATAACTCAGTGACTCTGTATCACCCATGACCTAGCAGTCCTTCAGACTGATAAAATCATGGCAGAGGTGGGTTCCTGGCTAAATAATTATCAGCCTAGTTCCTTATATTCAATTAATGAGAGACGTTGTGAATTTTAAATTCAGCACCTCCTGGATGATTCAGTTTTCTCTGCCTCTGTGTGCTTTGGCATGCTGTATGCTCTTAGGGCATTCTTAAGGCAAACAGGAAGCTTGACAATGCTGAAACATGTGAATTCCTACATTACTGCTTTCTGTGGAAGTATTTTGTGTGATTTTCTTCTGTTGTTAAATCCCAATAACTTCCACACAACTATGAAATTACAACTTGTACTTTTCATAGTCTGCTTTAAACGGTTATCAACAGACTTGAACAGAGTCCTTAAATCTCAGTGTTTCCATTGGGAAGGAACAACTAATCTCTGCTGAAGGTACTGTTAATGTTACTGTTTGGAAACCATAGGGATGGGGAACACATTTATAGATTACAGTTTTTCTGGAGTTCTCTGTTTTGCTATATACAGCTATCTCAGTTGAGCGGCCAGCCACTTTTTCCGTGTCCTGCAAGAGCTGCACATAACTTGGCACATAGACAGAGTTGTCTGTGTATTTGCTTTGATAATCCCAAGACCATCTTTCTAGTATTTAATGGTACCAGCCCACTTGCTTTAGTTGTGTAATGTTGTTTGCTCCACYGTCTTTTTGTATAAGGTGTAAACCCAAAGCTACTTACTCTGTAACCCTACAGGCAGCAAAATATTTACTAAAATATTAACTTGGCAGAGTTTTCTAAAATGGAATTTTAAATTGTATGTATTCCACTTTATTCTGGCTATCTTGCATAATATTTTTAACATGCAGCCAGTTCTTTTTCCTTGTTCATTTGTAGCACAGTTTGGATATTTTTCCCGAAACTCTACCTCATCTAAAAAGAGAAGAGGATGCCACATCAGTTTAATACCTTGAAAGAGAAGTGAAATATTGACATGAGTAATAACTGACTCTTAAGTAAGTTAGTTATTTCAATTCAGATTGTTTTGAAAAATGCACAGATGAGTGCTAAGCAGTATATTGCTTTTTGCCTCGTTTCTTAGAGAATTGAGCACTGTGTAATTGTTGTTACATTCCCTCACTGTATAACTTTTGAACTTGCTGGCCCATTTCATCTCAATTACATCAGATACTGAGATGACTAGAATACAAAGCTGTGTGCAATGCCATGGCTAGGTCATGGAGAAGGGATGCAAGAAGCCCTCAAACAGAATTCCGTTTCTGAGAGCAAGGTGGGCAGCAGGCAGTGGGTAGGTGGACTGGCAGTGGGATGACCCACCCCACCACTGGTGTCTGCCTGTGTCCTGCCATAACAGTCCTGGAAAAGAGATGGGCTTACTGGCATGGGACAGGCCTTGTTTTTCCCCTCATTATAAAAGTAGGTTGGTTTATTTCAAYAAGTTTTCTTCTACAACTACCTGAAAGGAGAGTGTAGCAAGGTGAGGAACAGTCCCCTTCTCCTAAGTAACAAGTGACGGGTCAAGAGGAGATGCCCTCAGCTTGTGCCAGAGGAGGTTTACACTGGATTTTAGGAAAAATTTCTTTGTGGAAAGGGTTGTCAAGCATTGGAACAGACTGCCCAGGGAAGGGGTGGAGTCACCATCCCTGGAGGTGTAGATGTGGCACTTAGGGACACAGTTTAGTGGTGGACTTAGCAGTGCTGAGTTAACAGTTGGACTCGATCTTAGAGGCATTTTCCAGCCTAAAGGATTTTATGATTCTGTGGGTTGAAGATGAATAATAATATGTCTTCAGTGTAAGGTATATTTGTAGGCTGCAGTGGTGTAGAGGGCTRACAGAGCTGGTGTTGATGGGCAGAGTTTGGTTGTCATGGACCACCTGGCTACATGCCATGGGAGAAGTTAGCCTGCAGGCACCTGCACACTGGCACAGCTCGTCAGTGGCTTGCTCTTGCTCTTTGTTTTGAGAGCTCAGCTCTCTTTGCAGAACTGGTCCCCACATCATGGGGCGTGTGGCTGTTGCAGCTGGTCCATGGTGGGGAAAGGACCATGTGAAGAGCCTACGCTCAGGGATCATTTCTTGCACTTCCCTTTTTGCCAGTAGCTCTGCATGAGGCCCAACTGCTCTCAAGCACAAGGATGTACAAAGAGGGGCTGAAGCCAGTGGCTTCCTTCAGCCTAGCAAAGGAAGGCTAAGAGGGAACCAAGTGCAGTCTTCCACTGGCATAAGAGGATTTATAGAGAAGACAGGAACAGACTCTTCCCAGAGGGGAAGAGAAAGGACAAGAAACAATGGGCTTAAGCAGTACCACAGGAAGTTATGGTGTGACGTAAGGAAAAAATTTGTCATGGTAAGCGTGGTTAAGCCATTAAACAGGTTGCCCAGAGAGATTGTGGAATTTCAGCTTGCTTGGACTAGACCCTGAGCATCCTCATCTGGCTCTGAGTTCCTACTTTGAGTGGGTTTTGGACTACATTGCCTGCAGAGGTCCCTTCCAACCTCAATTTACTTTTGACTCTTTGATTCTAAGAAGAGGTCTACAGGAAGAAAATGTGGGGATGCACTGCACAATTCACTCTGCAATGTGCAGTACAGAGATTCCCTCTGGCACTAACAGAACTATTCAATGGGTGTGGTGGTGAACCGATTTATGTAATCCTCTTTTATCTCTTCCATTGTAGCAGCTTCCTCCTCATGTCCTGAAACATTTTGCAGTGGATTGCGAATTCGTTTCACTCCTTCCTTTGTTATGAAATAATGTAAATCTTCTGACTTTAAAGGCATATTTCAAAATGATTTGATTAAAACACTCTGCAGGAAGGAGAGGAATTATGTAGAGGAGGAATTGGTAGAAATGTTGTTGTCTTCACCGGAAGGTCTATGTTTACAGTTGGTTGAATCTGTCCTTAAATTCTATTCCTAAAACCTTGTTAAAGAAATTAGTCTCTTGCACAGGAAGTCCTTTTGTGCAACCCAAAACACTGTGCCCAGGATAAAAGCGCCTGTTTGTCTAGCGCTCGTGTAACTGCTTGCCATGTTAGAATAATTTCAGCAGGCACAGAAGACTTGCAGAAAGATTGTCAGTTTCCCAACATTCTGGTCCAGAAAAGGTTTCTCCTTTCCAGACTCTCCATTCCGTATGTGGTTGTTTCAGGATGGTATCTCAGATGTGCGCTGTGCTGTCTTGGTATTACTGAGAGTGGTTCCTATTAGGTGAGATAATTAGTATAAAAAGGCAATTCAGAGTTTAGCAGAAGATTTTGAAGAAGCTGCTGTTTAAAGCCKTGGGGAGGGGGATGAGGGAAAGAACAAGAGTGTGGAATAAAAAGAAAGAGAGTTTTARCTTGGGAGAAGATAGAAAATCTCAAAGAAATGTAGTTTGGGAAGAAAAAACCTTTATCATAGAATAAAAGTTTATATGCAAACACTGACACATTCAGTTTCTTTTCTCTAGTTAAATAATAAAAGCCATTCAACATTTGATCCTACAATCAGTATAACTGAATTTTTTGATCGAGTTATAACTTATTTAGTCTAGGAAAATACATACAGCTTGTTGCAGAAATATTGTATTTGTCTAAGCACACAGGTGCTCCTGAGAGACTGGAGAACATTGGATCAGATTGGGAGCTTGAACCAGCTAAGGACATCTGAAAGCTACTGGCATTCAAAGTTCCATTTATTATGCAAACTAGTATCTGATATCAACTACTTTTGGTTTTTTAACTACCAATTAAGGTACTTTGTAAGTAAATTCTCTTTTTTTTTTTTTTTTTTTTTTAAGGGGATGATGTAATCTTTGAAAATGAAATTGAAGAATTGCAACTGCAAGTGAATAAACTTACTGCTATGGGAGTGAACAAAATCATTGCACTAGGACATTCAGGTTTTACCGTGGACAAAAATATTGCCCAAAAAGTGAAAGGAGTGGATGTTGTGATTGGAGGACACACAAACACATTTCTCTATACAGGTATTCTACTTCTTACTAAAATGTTGTTTCTAAAGCAAGGCTGAAACTGTTTGTCTTTAAACTCAGAGAACTTTCACCAATATAGTTTACTGCTGGCTGCACTCAGGCAGGTTCATAGCTGGTACATATCCATAGCTTCCATGGAAGAAACCAGCCCAAAAAAGGCTGTGTGCACCAAGTGCCGCAACTCACTGAGAGGTTCCTTAATGCTGCGGATGTTCAAGGTGACCCATACAAAGTGGGGCAGAGGAACAAAGGTAGTGATTACTGCTAAACACACTGTACCTGTTTCAAGGTCGCATCTATAAAGGAGTAAATAAGATGTCTACTTTTAAACATGTATGTGATGTAACCAGAAAAATCAATCATAGAAGAATTCAAAACTGATACTGATGTTGATTTTCTCTCGAATCTGATTCTATATTCATGGGTCTCCATTTACGCTGCCATTAAAACACTTTCCCCAAGTTTCATCTGTTTATTTCCATCCCTCTTTTAATCTCTGACTTTATTCTTCTTTTCTCTAGAGGCAGATGTCATTCCAGAGACAAATATTGCTGATCTGATTTCTTCTGCAGCAATGCTGCTTTAGGTAAAACCTACCATCAGCAGCTTCCCCAGTGTATAAGGACACAAGTAAAAGAGAGGTTGTTTTGTTGTTTTGTTTGATTGAGTTTTTAAAGTCCTTTAAATTTAGTAGAAACTTCAATAACTGATTGAGACTATAATGGGAACTTTCTGTAATTTTCAGAAAAACTTCCCATGTGCCCTAGGCACAGGGATAGCATTATGTACCCTAGGAGTGTAACCACTTAAAAGGTTTGCACTGTCCATCATCCTTGCCTTTCCCTGTTCATCTCCTCTCTGTTTCTCATGCCTTTTTTGTCTCATCAGGGCTCTCACCTTTTGTTATCTCACTTGTTAAAAAGAAACADTTGCATGCCGCAGTTGTACATTAAGCAGATCAGAGTATCTCTTGAATTTGGCCTCAGGGACTAACTTCGATGACTAAGCTGGAGGCACAAAGCATTTACACACCTACCTACAAATCAGAGGTCACAAACACTCTGCATGGAGGTGCAGCAGAGAAGTGGCCAAACTGGAACAAACAGCAGGACGGACCATTCCGATACCATGTGTCCGAGAGTGACTGAGGTGGGTGGGYGAAGGGACTGGATGAGCCTGTGGAGACACAACACTCAGATCTGCCCACATTTCCCATCAGCTTGCAGCTCAGGGACTCCTCAAGGCAGAAGTGGTGTCTTGATATTTACTAGCTCCATCTCCTCTTGACTACCTTTAACTTCCACAACAGCCTGTGGCAGGGCATCCCAACACCGACCTGCACATCCTGCAGAGGCCTTGGTCTTGTCCTCCTGTGCAGTCTGCAATTTTATTGAATTATTTTTGAGATGGGAAAAACAAGGATGGATTCCATATTTAAAGTGTGCATTTATTGTGGGTTTACACAGTGGAACCCAGATTCTTTTGCATGGTCTAGTTCGTCAATGCCTGTTGACAGTTTGTGCCTCAGTGGTAGCCATAGTAGTCAAAATACCTTATTGGGTGTGATCCAAAGAGGTGCCACTTGTCACAATTTGGAATCATGATGTGAARTGCTCCAGGAGCTATCCGAGTTCATTTCGTGTCTACATCTGTAGGAGTTAAGCACATCTCTTGTCATCCCACAAAGTAACCTGCTGTCAGACTAGACTAGGTCAAACTGTTCCATCCCTCTCCATTTGAAGCTGTCCAAGATTCCAGGGCCAGAGAGAGCACACAGCATGAGATTCTGCAGTCTTTGGGTTAAAGATCTCAGCTGGGGGTGATTTCTTGTCTCTTTTTCAAGGCCTCTACAGTTTTGATAAAACAAGTCTGTCTYACTTTTTTATTAATACTGGCAAGGTGAGAAAAATAAAAAAGAGGTAATGTCTGGGGGAGATACACCAAAAATATGTGTCTATTAATTTACTCAAAATATGATTTTTGGCAGAATGTGGTCTGAGCGTATAATTTTTATCCCAAGTGCTGTGAAGAACATGCTAACCCATTCAGGAGCATCATAAGTGCATTTATGAACCATTCCCTGCTGAGTCAAAGCCATCAGCCAACATTCACAGTGAAAYAGCTGCAGAGTAAAACACCTAATTTGAAATGTCTTTGTGCATGTCTCTATGTGTATATTAAGCCTATAGGCTCTCATTTAAATCAGGAGGTGTAATCAATAACTGGCAACAGAATTTGGAGAATGTTTCAGCTCAAAGTGGAAATGTGCCAGCTGTTCAGCCTGTTCTGTCTGTCATGGAGGTTTAGAGACATACTGCCCATGAAGACATCTCCATAGAGAAATCTTASTGTAAGGGTTTACTCTTGGACTAGTCCAACCTGTCTCTAAGACATTTGCCAGTTTCCAGTTTATCCACAGATTGTAAGGCAAATATTGTCTTGACTTTTTCAGGTGTGCATTTGGTTTGTAGAACTCATTCAAACAGCAGTGGCAGTTTTGGGTTAGAGCAGTTTAATTTCTGGTTTTCATCAGAACTGATGTTTTGAAAATGTAGTGTGTTGGCTAAAACAGGGTAAGAAGATAGGAAAGTGTTACAGGTTCTTCAGTCACCCAGTATGAGTTTGTGCATTTGTAATTCAACAGCATCTCATGCTTTGACTGAGCTTGAATTCTAGCGCTGTGTTTTTTGGGGGTAAGATGCATTGAATAGACTTTGCACTTCAGAAGGAACACACCTATCTTACAAGAGACTACTGTTATAGTGATAATTAATCCTGCAAGGAAGTATCAGTATCAGAAAGTATTTCTTTAGAAAGCAAGAAATGAGTAAGTTTCTGGACAAGCACTTAACCACAGAGCTGATTTAAACTAAAACAATGACTAGAAAGAATAATGTTCTCTTTCTGATGCTCTGTTCATTTGAGGACTACAGAAAGGCAAGAAATCAAAACTGATTCCTTTTTCGGTTTAAAAAAACCCAAACCCATTTTTGTGTGCATAAAGCCTGAAGAGTTCTTATTAGCTACAGGATTTCTTAAATTCTTCCCCAGATAAATGAATAGTTAAGTGGCACTCCAAGAAATTAACTCTGTTAGCCTGGCTGAAAGTAGAAAAGCTGGTTCTGTGGTAAGTTTGGTTCAGCTTGTAGTTTGTTATGGCTGTTCTCCCTGGAGAATAGGAGAGATTAGAGAGGAATACGAATCGTACTGAAGTTCTAGAAGAAATAGTTATCATGTTGCTTATCCTAGGATTTAATATTATGTAAACAACTGTAAATGGAAGGAAACAAGTTATTCTGTGATCAGAGGAAGTGAAGAGCCTGCTTTCCTCTGGATCCACATCCTCTGCACCTGCTGCCCTGTGCTTCTGCCTTGCCAGCAACCCAGTGCCCACTGACACACGGATGGGAAATGCCACCACCTTTGGGACAGGAGCAAGCAGCAGGCTCTGAGGGTGCTCTGTAGTGGGGTCTGCCATGTGATGCCTCGCAGAGCTGCCCAACCTTGGTCTGACAGTGGGGTAGAAATACTGATAGGAATAACAGCAGGGAGAGATACTACTCAGATAATGTTGTCACTGTTCAGATAATATTGTCAAGGAGACAGGGAGAAGGCTGATACTCTTGAGGCAAGAGCTGTGCTGTGCAGTTCTAGTTTTCTTTGCCACTTTCTGCCCCTGTGTGGTTTCTAAATCCTGTGGTAGTCTATGCCAACTGAGCTATCTCTTTTTTTTCTGCCAGTGCCTTGCTTTAATCTGTTTCCAAGTCCTACATCTAATCACCTTTCAGACTTTGCAGGTAGATAAGAGTTTTAAATCCATGACCACACAATTTTAGTGCTAATGAAGTTTGTTTTTGCAGAGGGTTTGCAGCCTGTCTGAAATTGTGGAGGCTGTTTGGTCTAGTGAAAAAAAAAATCAGCTGTCTGTATGCACAAATTCACAGAACTGCTTGTAGGCATTCTGACTGCTTATTAACAACAAAAATAGTTTAGACCTTTTCATATCAAGAAGTCTGATGTATGTTTTACTAAGATTCTCATTTTCTATCCAGTGCAAAATAATGTAGTGTGAAGGCTCAACAATAAACTTTTCATCCAGTGGCTGGTATGTTTGCATTACTGAGAGGTTTAGATTGCAATAATTGGAATGAAAAGTTGCTTTGTTGCTATTGTGATATGATGTAATGGAGGAGTGTGCTGTCATAACTTCAAAAACACTGTGGTAGTTATTCGAGTTCGTGTCCYGAAAAAAACATTGTCTCTTATTAAATAACTGAACAATCAAATGTGCGCTTGTCCTCCAATATATTCATTGCTGTTTCTATCCTATTCTATCCTATTTGGGTTTTTTAAGGCTGAGAAGCAGTTGAAATGTCATTCTAATAATTCCTTGAAGGTCACATGAGCTGAAGACCCGCTTTTCATGCTTGTTCTGTGCAGGCACCCCACCCTCCACGGAGCTGCCAGCTGGCCCGTATCCATTTATGGTTGACTCAGATGACGGCAGGAAGGTGCCAGTTGTACAAGCTTACGCTTATGGAAAATATCTTGGTTACTTGAATGTTACATTTGACAAGAAAGGAAATGTAGTTGAAGCAGTTGGAAACCCCATTCTGCTGGACAGCAGGATTCCTGAAGGTATGTGGGCCAGACATTCGAATTTGCCTGCAGCACTCTGCTACAATTCAAGTCTTGCCATGCTAAATACAATGTCTGAAGAAGAATTCCGCTTTCTTCCTGAGCTTGCTGTTCTCTTCTGTGTAGGGTTCAGGCTGCGTTACAGTGGAATATGCAAGTATTCAGAGCGTGTTTTTATCTATTTAAAATCCCTGAAAGTCCTTTTGTAGGAATTCAGGTGATACAACACCTTATGATTTCGTAGAACCTGTTTTAGCTAGTCCTGTAATTGTGATTTAAAAGATTATGAGGACTAATTTACAGAATTTTGCCAGAGGCTGGGTTCTTCAGAACAGAGCTGAGCAATATAGGAAAGTGGAAATGTTCCAGAAAAAACTTGAAGCACTCCGCCAACGTGCAAATATAATACACAAACCCATGACTTCTTGTTCTCAGTGCTAATTGGGTTCAACGTTTTAGCTCTGAAACATTTAAAGAAGTGAGAGGGGGAGAATCTCTCTGTTGCTTTTTATCTGTAACTCCATCTGAGTTCTGTTAACTGGTTTTTTGTCAGCTCTGTAATTACCTGGGGCTGGCTCATCAGTCTGTTTCTTCTTCAGTGTTTGCTGTATGAAGTTCTGAGCTTTTATCAGACTTTCTAGGTTCTACCTGAGTATTTGTAAAACAAATCCTTTAGAAATTACTTGTAAATWGATATTTACTGTGTTATTCTCAGTGATCTATTAACGTAGTGAAATGATGTAAAGAGACTTTACATTCTCTCTCTGATGTCACTAAAAGTAAAAATTCAGATACATCAGAAGTCTAATTTTATAAATGTTGCTCTTGCTGACAGGTGTGAGCAAATTGATTAAAACTAATAGCTGATATAAAATAGCTGGGACATCTTTCTGCATATAGAAGTATCTTTGGGTTTTTTCTGAAATAATTAAATTTGCACCCAAGAGACAGATGTGCATAGAGAATTAATTTCTATAAAGGGTTTATTCTTTGACATTGATAGTTGAGCTAGTTTTCCTTTCAGCACAACATTAAAGGGAGGAAGTTACAAATAGCAAAAAAAAAAATTATGTCAAATAAAGATCAATCTCACTTGTATATTACAAATTCTCTCACCTGTCAAGGTAGGTACTAGAAACCCCATCAGTCAGAGGTTAGAACAGGACTGGCCGAAAGTACAGAGGAGAGAACCTTACTGTGGCCCAGGACTAGTGTATTCACTTGATTGTCCTGTCCTGTCCTACCTTCTCCCCTTAGAGGCTTTGTTTGAAGTGAATATAGTTGTCAGGTTGCTTGAGAAGACTTTAGGAAAAGTGTAACATTTTAGAATCATGAACAGGATTTTTTTCCTAAATTTGTATTCACTGAAGTGTCATTAATGAGATATGTGCAATGTCTATTTTACACGTTCATATTACTTTATAGATGAAAACATTCAAGAAGAGGTGGGAAAATGGAGAAAAAACCTGGGGAATTATTCTGAAGAGATTGGAAAAACTAGTGTTTACCTGAATGGTACAAGCCAAGCATGCCGTTTCCAAGAATGTAACATGGGAAATTTGCTTTGTGATGCTGTGGTAAGATATTTCCACCACAGGTGGCAATTACATCTAAGGGTTACTCCAGAGCTATCCAGATCCAAACTATCAGCAGATGGGCTCTGCGCCTGCTTTTCAACAGTGCAATTTCTAGTGTGTCCCTAGAAAGACCTGGCAGAAGCGAGGCTATAAGGAATCTTGCCATAGAGAGTAAGGAGCAGTTTATTCTTTGTGTATAGCCTCATAGAGAGAACAGCTTGTTCACAGCTGGCTTTGAGGCTGCACTTTTAAGACACAGCAGTCTGATCTGAGAGCCTATTCCTCAAGCAAGGAGGTGAGCTCAGCTCCCCTGCCCCTCTCCTGCCTGGCTATTGGCCCCTGCTCACAGCACTCACCCTCTGCCCTCTCATTACTCCCTGGGTTCTACTGCCACTTTAATGCACTGGCACAGAAAAAAAATCTCAGTAACTTTCTGCCAAGCTGCTGACATGAATTGTCCCCCTGAAGAGCCCAAAGTGTGCCAGCTGAAGCAAAGATAGGGTGGGAAAGGCCCACAGCTTGGCGCAGAACACCCCAGCCCTGAAGGAGCCGCCAACCCTTGCCGCGTTCTGACAGGTACCACTGGGCTTTAACAGTCACATAAAACTAGAAAAGTCTTTTTACAAGAAGTCACTTCCAGTTTTTAAACTTCCTGGTTTCGATTGTTTTATTGCCCTGCAGTAGCACTGTTTCATTTGAGTTTTTCAGGGAAAAACATTCACTAATGTGACTGCTTCCAGAAAATGAACTTTCCCATAAACGGAAAGTTCAGGGACAATTAATAATCATGAGTTTTCACTTAGATATGTCCCCAAAGCTATTTATCCAGTCCACATTATTGCTTTTATTGTAATCCTTAAAATAATTCTTAGTTCATGGGCTAATTTCCAAATCCGATTAATATTTGGAAATTCTGCATACAGTTCTACCAGAATTGCAGCATCTTGCTTTTTTTTTTTCCCCTAGACTTTTAAATATTTTTATTTGAAAAAAATGTGAACAAGTGCTTTGGCACTTTTCAAGCTTAAAGAAAGTAACCGTAATCTTTCAGAAATCTGTAGATTTTCTTGCTATACATTTTGTCTTAGGGGGGTCGAATTCTACTTTAGTTAAATCACTGTCTCTAGACAACCACCTGCAGTCATCAGTAGATACATAGATTTCACATTCTTTGCTTTACCAGTTCTACACTTGTTTTCCTTTCTTTCTACATTCAGAAGCTTTCCCGTCTGCTGACATGTATGTATTCGGAGGTATGAAGACAAAAACAGACCTGCCTGTTACACGAGCTTTGATATTTAGAGTTGTCCTGAGAAATCGAGAGACTGAGAATTGTAGAAGACTGATTGAATGTTTGCTCTGAGGCAAAACAGAGGTCCATTTAGTTCAGTGATGCGTCTCAAACCATAGCCCAAAATCTCAGAATAAAAGGTTGACAGGCCTAGATGGCATTTTACAAAGGACTTTAAAGGAACTCAGATGTGAAAAGGCTGTGAAATCGGTAATAGTACTGTGTGAGCTTTTTTTTTAAGCTGCCTCTGCTCAGGGCTGGGAAGTTGCAGTCCTTTGATTATGAGTTACGAACCTAAGCACGTATCTGGCCTCAGGGCATAACTGATGACTAAGCTGGAGGCACAAAGCATTTACACAGCTGCAAGTCAGAGGTCACAAACACTTCGCATAGGGGTGCAGCAGAGGAGTGACCCACCCGGAGCAGATGACAGGATCATCCATCCCAAAGTTTTGTCTCCAAGAGTGACCAAGTGAGGATGGTGGGGGAAGAGCATACTCCTGGACAAGCCCATGGAGGTGCTGTACTCAGATCTGCCCACCTGTTCTACCAGCTTGAAGCTCAGGGATTCCCCAAGGCAGAAGCGGTGTCTTGACATTTACTGGCTCAACTGGAACTTGTGGGGAGGGCAAGGAACAGCAAAAGGGAGAGAGAGAGAGAAGGGGAGGGAGACAGCAGGGATTAGCTCCCGCGGAGCAGCTCTGCTGCCCTTTGCCTGCCTTCAGCCTTCCCAACAGCTGGTGGCAGGGTGTTCCAACATGGACCTGCACATCCTGCAGAGATCTTGGTCTCCTCAGAGTGCAGCGTGCTGCTGCCCAGTGCCTGCATAACTGCTGGAGGTCAAGTGGTCCTTGCGCTGGAACACTTGCTCCCTGTCCACCCTCACGTCACTCAGGATTTTATAGACTTCTCAAATATTTCCTTCCATTTTCTCTTTTCCAGGTCAGACAGTCCAAGTCTACATCATCTTTCTACATTCAGCAGCTTTTCCTCATCACCCCTCTCTGAATCTTTTAGATTTTTTATCATTCTTGAAATAAGAAAACACACAGATTCCTACCCAGCCACCACATGCTCTTCTTTATTTTATAGACTTCTGTCACGTGCTTTCTGTATTTTCTCTCTCTGTGAGACTAAAGAGTCATGACCATAGTATGTATGGAAACCAGTCCATCCTTTCCATTATCCTAGTTCATTTTCTCAGCCTTTTCCTGTCCTACTCAGTTATTTCTGAGGATTAACACTGTAGGCTTATCACCCTTATGAAACTGAGTAAATAACTGGTCTCCATTTTCTTTACTACTAAGGATGTCACCAGCAAATATTATCCTGCCCTTGCATTCTGTCAGAGCCTTGCCACTGAACTGTCGGAGACATGTAGCTGTGCAGAGTAGACTTTCTGATCTAGTATGCCTGTTTCCTGTTCTTCCATTGTTTTACATATTTCTAGTTAGCCAAGACCACTCCAAATATTAAAAAACAACCACAGAAACTAAAAAAACTTAATTCCCTGCAACATTAATAATTAATGTTTCCCTATGTGATTTTAATGTACAGCAATATTTAAGGTCCTCTTCACGTCCCAGTTTTCCAAATACGCTTAAATAATTTGTCTTTAGCACAGTCACTGAAATCAAAAATCACCTTTCCTTTGTTCAGCTGGCCTTCCCTGGCCATGTCAAAAACACACAGACTAGAGGAGGATATGAATGTTCATTACAGAAAAAGGCAAATATTTTTAATGTTAAGAATTTTAACAAGCAAAATACTTGTTTGGGGTTTTTAATAACTAAGTATTTTACAATGGGGCTGAAGGTAATGCCAAAGAAGATACAAAACCTTTCTGTCTCTTTTCTGTCTCGGATTGTATTTGGTGTAAATTTTCAAAGCCTAGAGTAAGTGAAGATAAAATCTGTTTAAACATCTTCCTTTGGTAGCTTTATGAGAATGTTGGGCATCCGGATAAAAAATCATGGAACCACGTTTCAATGTGCATCCTGAATGGAGGTGGGATACGGTCACCCATCGATGAACAGAGCACTAATGGTACGTAAAATTACCAGCCGAATGACAACTTTATCAAGGAGGAGGAATTAAGTTATGCCAGCCTGAACACTGTGTTAGGTATGGGCTTGTTTTGATGTGATTTGCACAATGTTTGGAAGTTATTTCAAACTTTCTCAAATGGTTATCCATCATTGGAGCACAACTGCACTCAGGTTGACATTGATAGAAGTCTCTGGCATTGTTTGTACACAATGCTTTTTATAATTTCCCTCTCTCCTTGCTGCCTTGGAACAAAGAAAGATCTGCTGCTGTACAGATCTGTGTCATCTGGTATGGTCGCTGGGAGCCTTCTGTAATCTGCTGGAGAGTAAGTAAATTCTGGGTTTTTCTGAATGCTAAGGTTTTACAGTTTTTATTTTCCTGATACCACATAAATGAAACCTGAAAACATACAGCTTTTTCAGTTTAGCTAAATCTTTCTGTAGAAGTACATGAGTAAATCTTAATCGGTTAGAGAAATTGCCTGACGTAGCAGGAATAGCTGTGTTTCTTCATCTTAGGTTGGTGGTTTGTCATCCCTTTAAGTAGCTTTGTTTGAATAGCAGTACATGCAGTTACATCAAAATCTGCTCTACTGGTCTTGATACTTGCTGGACAATAAAGGATGCAGGTTCTTTGGGACAATGTATGTGATYCTCACCCCTACCAGCCCTCATTTTCTTAAACTGTATTTGCCACATTCCTTGTCAAAAACTTGATGTTAAACAATCCTAAAATAATAAATAATTCTGTAAACAACAACAGCAAAAAAAAAAAGCAAGAAGTGAATAAAGTCTGTTTCCCCCAGGTAGCATTACTGTGGAAGATTTGCTGTCTGTTTTGCCATTTGGAGGTCGTTTTGATATGGTGAGGTTAAAAGGCTCCACTCTGAAAGAAGCTTTTGAGCACAGTGTGCGCAGATACGGAAAAGGAAGTGGAGAGCTGCTGCAGGTTGGAGGTACATTTTCTTCTTTCCTCTTCTCAGTTTTCCAAACAAGCCATCCCTCCCGTTGACCTTATTACATCTGGAAACCTCTTTTTAAGAATGGAATGTCAGGCTTGCCATACATCCTTGCCCTGTGCCTCACACATGCCAGCCAGCAGACACTGTTTATCCTGTGTATGTTTAATTGAGCCACTGCAGCACAGGCTATCCCTGTTCCCTTCAGCAGAGACAGTGTTCCCAAGCTGGTTCCCAAACCCAAAATGGCATGAGTTTAACACTTCAATTAACTAGAGGAAAATATAATTTAATATAGCTGTAACACAGAAATAGCTACAACAAACTCCAGTTTTTAGTTCTTCGCTGGCAGCCTACCTGAAACCCCAGACTGGATGGCTATGCCTAATTTCAGTTTATCAAAATTATTTTGTGCAGTTCTCTAATGATTGCTGACAGTTTTATAGTTTGTCCAAGTGGGCTATGGAATTGCTCCAGTGAATTTCTAAATATTTTTTTGATGAACAGTTAATATTAAAAATATACTCATATCTTTAATTGCAGCTGCTATATGTTTATCCAGATGTGTACTAGGCTACAGTCATGTTTATTCCTGGTCTCTCTGTGATATAGCGCAGATTTTATTGTTTAGTTAGCAGAAGAGCTAAACTTCAAGGGCAGGGGCTGATGCGTTCCCTCCTTCCATGCCTCTCTTCCCACATAGCCTGGTGATGGAAGCATCACCCCAGTTATGTGCTCTGGAACCCTCATGAGCCACAGACATAACCCATGTCTTGCACTTTCACCAGTAAGTTACCGTGTTCTTAGGTACCACTAAGGTAAAACAGGAGCAAGCTCTGCTTGCTGCCTCCTCACATCAAAAGTAGCTCAGGAAAGCGTTCAGGATGAAATATCCACAGCAGGAAGAGCACCAGGGCTGGAAGAGCCTCAGTGCTTCGAATGACTTTTAGTGGCTTCCTGATCTGCAGATTCTTGGCAATGCTGTTCTGGGGTCCTGGCTCTCCCTTGGCCTTGATCAAGGAAGGCTCACAACTAGAAATGTTGCTTCTCCTACAGTGAGTAGACACTGCAATGCACAGCCCTGGCCTGGCTTTCCTTTTTCAGGACAGTGTCCATTATCCATAATAGCTACCAAGTTAAGACTAGCTGGCTCTAAAAGAAGTAATTTCAGCCAACAGGCCAGGGGAATGAGAAAGCATGTGACTACAGAAATAAGGGAAGGTATTTTTATCTTGCAGTATTCTAGTCCCATAATTTAGTATTTTCCTTCTGTGGAATGGTGATGAGAACAGACGATCAGATAAGTAAATGAGGTGGGACAGCGCTTCAGCAATTCTCATTCTCCTGAATGTTTTTGCATTAAAATTGAGTAGTGTGCAAAGAAAATAAGGCATTAACTGGTGTAATTCAGAAAAATACAACCTCTCAGTCGTGGGAAATAATGCGAAGAACCAGCTGAAGGTGAGGGAGAACGCTGCTTCCAGCYCTGTGTGTTCAACAGGCGCTGCACAAAGTGGCATTCCAATGTGTATTTTTGTAGGCATCCACGTGGTCTATGATCTCTCCAGAGCCCCAGGAAGCAGAGTTGTTAGCTTAGAAGTGCTTTGCACAGCCTGCCGAGTCCCAGCTTATGTCCCACTCCAGATGGATGAAATATACAATGTGACTCTGCCATCCTATATGTTATTTGGAGGAGATGGCTACCATATGCTGAAAGACAAAAATCTGGGATACAGTAAAGGTAAGTGGGATATTGTCCAGGTAAGTATAGGCACTAACAGGGTAGCAGACAAACAATTCCCAAAAGTTAGAAGATCTTTCTATAGTACAGATCTCAGGCCTTTTGCCTTTACTGGATGATTAAATTTGCTTCTAATCTGATGGCTCTGGATTGCTAGATTTGGTTGTAGGCAGCAGCTCTATTCTTTTTCAGTTAAACCACAAAAGTTTCAAAGAGAAATATCTTTATCAATTCAGCAGTGGTCAGAGACCAGTTTTGAGATCGTGGTAAACCAGAAAAGCAGCAAAAAACACACTATGGAGAGTACACCTTATACTGGCTTGTACTTGTACTCATTACTGAACAATGCATCAAAAAGAAAGGYGTTTTTTCTTTAGACCTTAAATTTCCACTGTACAGAAGTATTTGGAAAGACAGAATCATCATCACTTCTACTATTAAAGGACATGCAGCTCAGGCAAGCAACACAGGTTTAGGAGAAAGATGCCAACTTGCTCTGAGGGAATTAGCCTGCTCATCCAAAAACAGAGACTGGGAAATTCTGCAGGAGCAGAAAGCAGGGTGCCACAGACACCACACTACAGAGGTGGAAAGGAAGCGTTTTATAATGATGGCTCAAAGTCCTCTAAAGTTGCAGGCAAAATGTTAGAAATTCTGTGTTTGTACAATTGACATTGTCCATCTTTTAGGATGAAGGGAAACTTGAAAAAAAAATGAGATTAGAATTCATTATATCTGAAAACACAAAAAGGGTGTATGTAGTGCTGTATTTTTAAAAAAAAGTATCTTGTAGGAACCCATCTATATTTTGAAGAACTTTAATTTCATATGTTCTGCTTGTGGATGGTGAAAGCATGTTTTTATCCCCAAAATTTTCCTTTTGGACCTTTGTTACAGACTAATTTTTTGTTTCTACAGGTGTTTCAATTTAAAATTGATTCTCACAGGTAGAACTGRTATTTTAAATCAAGTTCAGCCTACAGCTTGAAATTTAGTGAGGCTGTAGTTTCCAGTAAATATCTGTGTATGCAGAAATAAATACACAAAAAGAAATCATTAGGAATAATGAAAGGGAACAACTTGTAAGGTTCTGGTAAAGTATTTCAGTACAACAGAGGGGTAAAACTGTAATTATTGTTAAGATGGAGGGTTACACTTTAAGATTTTAAGAGCTTGGATCAGAAGTGGCTTGTTGCATGGTTGGCAGCAGTGACTGAAAAGGGTCTCCCACTGAAGAAAACCCACATAGTACTTTCTGTATCTGTGTGCACACAGCAGTGCCCAGACTAGAAACTCCTCTTAAAAGAAGTAAAGGTAAATTTGAAAAGGTGTAAGCGATAGCTTTGCCAGGTCTACAGCCCAATATCACAAACAAGTGGGAGACTACCTCAATCAACTTAAAACTGATTGGAGATTACCATCGTAACAGATTCAAAACAAAACAAGCCACACAGTGCAAAGAGATTTTTTTGTTTGTTTGTAAAATACAAGTTGCTACCAAAAATTTTGGCTACAGAAGTGTGCTGATTCAGCATGGTAAACCATAAAAAACAATTTAAGACGTCAGCTAATACTAGAATTTAGGCAAGTTCTTAAATTTTGGTTAAGAGCCTGGCTGCTGCAGAGAACAATTGTTTGTTTGTTTCCTTGTTTAGGCGAACCTGATATTGAGGTTGTTACCCGCTACCTCCAGAGAATGAAGAGAGTTTACCCAGCAGTTGAAGGTCGAATAAAACTTTCTTCTGGAAGTCTTATTGAAGCAAGTCTCACCCTGATCTCTGTATTGTTCACCGTAACATTCCTGCACACTTGATTTTTGCTCACTCTGTTTTTGTTTGGAGGAGTACAAGAGGAGAGATGACACTAATGAAGAGAAAAGAGAACTGTTCTCTTTTGTTACACCTTGCAATCAATGAGCAGTGAGGTTCCTGCATGTCAGCAGCAAGCAGCCCAATCCATTGTCTTTAATCTGGTGGTGCCACTGGAGCACTCTGTACAGGGCAAGGGGGCAGAATCCATGACTTCTCTTGGTCAGAATCAGCAGGTACCCACAATTCGGCTTGAGGTCTCAAGAAGCAAAAGTTCCAGTGAATACTTACTGCTCAGTCGTAAAACAATCAAAGACTAAAATGGGGCATTTTTAAATTATCAAATTCTTTTAACTGCTTTAGATGGTGAGTTAAGAACCTGATTCCAGCAATGTACGCAAGCTTCTAGAAATGGATTTATTATAGATGTATATTCCTTTCTTTGATCTCCACTCAGGGTTAAGGTATTCAATCTAATATCTCTGTTTTGCTTCCAGACATACTTATCATGCCTATATCAATGCCTGAAAGAGCTGGATTAAACTCAGTGCCATTAAAATAATGAGGTCTATTTAATATGCAATTTTAAAGAAGTGTTTTACTTTTGAAGAAGCATCACACTTATGTTTTCCATTAATAAAGGATGCAATGAAAGCTTGACTTGATTTTGATCAATTTTAACATATTGAGTATTCTTCACTATTAAATATGACCAGTTTGGGGACTGTATCAGAGTAGAACACAATCTATGATTGTGTCTCATGTAAGTATGCTCAATTTTATACCTCTTCTGAAGAACAGAGCACAGGATTTGTGCCTATTACTCTGTATCAGCAACTTTCCAAGAGGATGTCAGATACAGGCATTGACTCCCGCAGGACTTTTGGCATCCTCTGGAAATAGTCAGGTAATGGGGCTTTTTACAGCATAACCTGGCTTTATGATAACTGTGATTATACCTCTTCTATGGGAAGGGTGTGTTTAAAAAAGTACAATTGTAAGAGACAGGCTAATGACTATGAAATCAGATTAAATGCTAAGTGTAGATTTCTGATGGTTTATCAAGAAGTGATTGTTTATAAATGAGGGCAAAAAAATCATTATTTTTCTAAGATGATTAGGAATTTTGACATCAACATGTTTCAGAGTTGGTTAATGCTGTTTTAAACTGTCAGTGTTTTGAATAAATCTGGTATGTTTTTCTGGAAAGCTCACTACATTCTTTTTCAACACTGAAGCTACTTGCCTCGTAAATTCACTGCACCTGCAGATTTCAAGGAGACGGTGCATTAAGATAAACATTCAGTATGTTTAAATTTCAAGACCTCCTTCATTTCCACATTCTTTCAAGGGCTGCCCATGAAAAGCTCTGGAGTACAGAGCTGCATTAGGTAAGTGGTGGTAGAACAGGAAGACAAAGGATAACTGACCTTAACACACTGCAAGTTATGCCCTGCCATTGATGATTTGTCAATACCACTTCCTAAAGTTGTTAATTTACAGAATGATCTTCCCCACATCAACATAAAACCATTAACAGAGCGAGCACTTATGGACAGAGCTGTACCTGCACACCACTTTTTAGACAACTCCTTTGGCATAGCCAGAAAGAACAGAAAAACAGGGAAAGGTTTGTAATAGTAATACAGATAAATAACACAAATTATATTGACAAAGAACACCAGTGTTGCATTAGATTGGYGAATTTTGTTTGTAAAAAGAGAGAAAAAGGGTGTTTGAAAAGAAAAATTGAGGAATGCCTATTAAAGTATCTCTGTATTGTTCTGTGAGTAAAACTTGTTAAAAATCCACACAGGAAAGTCGTTTTCAGTGTCGCTTTTATAAAGGCTGAGCCAACAAATTAAGATTTACAGGACGAATCTTCCACACATTTTTATATGAATGAATTTTTATAAAATGCTGTGACCAGACTCACACCCTCTTTTCTAAGCCTGTAAAGAGGATGTCAGAAAAAAACCACAAACCCAAATAAGAAACTGTAGAAAAATAAAGGCTAAGGTAAAAGCCAAAACTGCTTTTCACATCTGCTATTATTTAAAGAAGGTTTTAGACTTGAAGATCAGGTATTAAAAAGACTAAATTACAGATGTGATTTTACATGCTCACAGAAAGATGGAGGCCAAAGATAGTTGAGATTATTTGTATGCAATAGATTCAATCATGTACTTTGGTTTAAAAAAAAATAGTAAGATTTGTAAAGACAGTTTAAAATAACTTAATGGGAGCATTCTACAACTTCTTCCAAATAATTTTTCTACATATCCTTTCAGGAAGACAATCAGTAATTGCTCTTTTAGTAAAGCATAAGCTGGCTGGTCACCCAGCTGTCTTATTTAATGTCATCCTGTAATTTCATACACAGAGAGATTTTGGTGAAATTAATTTGACTTTTACTGGTAACAGCTAAAACAAATTTTAAATAAAAAGTACAGATATTTTATTTACTTGCAACTGGTATTAAATTTTAATGTCTTTATTCCATAAAGATATTTTTTGAACTTAAATTTTATGTTATTTACAACAAAATATACAAGGCAATGTTAAAATGTCACATGTCCATTACAACAGTGCACAGCAGACGCTACTGGGTGTCCACTCACATCCAACTTGACACAGAGCTCACTTCCTTTGGACCCTGTTAAACAGGAAAGGGAGAAATTTACTTAGTAAGTTTGAAAATGCGTATTTACATAGAAATGACTGAACKGAGCTGCAGTGATTAATGGTATCTGAAAGCATCCACTTGAAACCAGAGTTAAGAAAAAGTATTAAAACCCAGTAGYCTTCCTATTTATCAAAGAGGTGTTTTCTTCTTTCTCTGGAAGTGTTCACCTCCTCCATTCCTAACTGCAAAATACAGTTTTCTTAACACAGCAATTTTCTACTCTGGAAATGGTACGGAGAGAGATTTTTTCAGTTGGATTTCATTCCTTCCTCTGCTAGGAATGCTTCTTCCCTTTCAGCTGTCCCTTTTCCTTGTATCCTGTCTGACGGACTCCCAAGGGACTGGCTGTACACTTTGTCACAGAAGTTTTTCAGCTCTTGGAGATTGCTCACTTACACACTGCCATCACACACAGCACACACCAAGTGATCCAGTGTATATCCGCACTGGTACGTGGAGCAGGAAATGCCTTCAAGATACCAATCTCAAGAGTGGGAAGCAGACTGACATCCCCCCCGATGAAAATTTTCCCATTTCTTCCATCACTGTTTTCCCTGCCAAAGGAGCAGTGCTCAAAACAAAACTTCTGGGATGCTCAGTTTTCCCTTTAAATACTGACTGGCCTCAAATATTTTTATGTTTTTCACTGTAACTACAAACAGTGGTATGAAGCAACTGAAAAAGGACCAGTCTCTGCTGAACAGAGAGAACAGGCGTTGGATTGATTCCCCCCTAATAAAATGGATAGCTAAGTAAGAACCACTCAGTCATTACTTTTAAACTTCCCCACTGCCAATGTTAGGAAGAAACAAATTCTCTTTCCAAGTGGCTTCATGGTCTGTTTGGAGCGATTTTGGGAAAACATCTTTAGGGCTGGGGATGAAAACCACTGCCATCCCTCCACCCATACACTCTCCACCTTACATTTCCCTTCTCAGTCCTGGTACACTGACAACCAGGTCCCACTGCCAAACATAACAGATGCAGCACTTAGTTCTGTATTGCTTTCAGTACATCCAAAATAAGGAAATAGCTCAAGTTCCCAGTCGAAGTATTTTTCTTCCTTTCCCCAACTGAAATCTGGGCCAGCGATTCCCTTGCTCTGTCCCCCATCAGTTTCAGTCACAGGGGAGCCCACACCTCAACTACACCATTTCACCAGGAGCAAAGGTGGGATTAGAGGTCCCTCCTCAGCAGGTGGTTATGAAACACTGCAGAGCAGCCAGGCAGTGTCATAGTTACACAGGAAAAAAGAATGGATTAAGAAGTAGAAAACATGATCTTGATTTACATCAAATAATCTTGATTTGCTGTTGAAGAAAAAATATTTTACCACAGTTATGGAACCACAGCACAGCTGGGATTGGAAGGTGCCTCTGGAGGTCACCTGGTCTAGACCTCAAGCAGGGCCACCTAGAGGTGGTTGCTCAGGACTATGTCCAGACAGCTTTCAAGTATCTTCAAGGATGAGCATTCCACAGCATCCCTGAGCAACCTGTGACAGCACCTGGTCACCCTCACAGTGAAAAAGTGTTTCTTGATCTTCAGAGGGAACCTACTGTGTTTCAGCTGCCTCCAGTCCTGTTACTGGGCACCACTGGTTTTGTCCTCTTTGTACTGTCTCCTCAGGCATTTACATACATCAGTAAGATCCTCTGAGCTTTCTCTTCTCCAGGCTGAACAGTCCCTGCTCTCTAGCCTCTTTTCATTGGAGAGATGCTCCAGTTCCTTCATCATCCTCATGGCTCTCCACCAGACTCCTTCCAGTATGTCCACGCCTCTCTCATACTGGGGAGCTCAGACCTGGACACAGCACTCTAGGTGTGGCCTCACCAATGCTGAGCAGAGGGGCAGCATCACCTCCCTTGACCTGCTGGCAACACTCCTAATGCAGCCCAGGATACCAAATCATCCTTTTGTTCAACTTTGTGCCTTTCCAGCAGGCTGGCCCCCACGCCGTCTTGGCACCTGGGGGTTGTTCTTCCCCAGGAACGGTACTTTGCACTTCCCTTTGTTGAAGTTCGTGAGGCTCTTGCCAGCCCATTTCTCCAGCCTGTTTAGGTCCCTTTGGAAGGCAGCATGACCCTCCAGTCTATCAGCCATTCCTCCCAGTTTTCAGTCATCATCAGGCCTTGCACTCTGTCCCATCATCCAGATCATTAACGATGTTAAACAGGACTGGAGCCACAACTGACCCCTCATTACTGGCCTGCCTCCAACTAGATTTCTTTCCATTGATCACCACCCTCTGGGCCTGAACGGTGCTTTAAAGACTACTTAAATGTCACTCATTTTTTTTCTATAATCAACTGAAGAAAGACCAGTGTTCCTATATATGTAACTATAATATGTATAATTATAGTTCCTATCATTAACTGCTGAGATACAAAACCTGTTCAGCAGAGTAAAACAGCAGGGCTAAGTCAGGTTCTTTTTTTCTGTACCCAAGTCCCCAGGCTACTTCCTTGTTCCCTTGGACAGCTGGGTCTTCTTTTGCTTGTTTTCAGCTGTCTGAGCACTGGCTTGAGGGGGGCAGCTACTGAACCGAAGCACAAAGTAGGTCAGACTTGCTGAGCCGGCCTCATTTCAGTGAAAACAATGGAAGTGTACTGGCTTGTTCCAATATCTAGTATTTGTTTCTGTTTGTCATGCAAAACAAATCACTGCTGGCACTCCACAGTTCTCAGACACAGGGTTCATGCAATGAGCATTTATTGTTAGTGAGGGGTTTTTTTATTTGTTGGGGTTTTTTTTTTCTATCAAGCTAACTAGCAAGTATCTCCTACTTACCATGAAGACCAAACTGTAAAATTACTATGTAAAACTCTGTGAAGGTTTGATTTACATAAGTACAAATATCAGATGGATCCCAAACCTGATGATATGCTTTTATATAGAAATTTCTGTTGGGCAAATTCTTTCTCCTTTATCTGGATAGCTGGAGTTAACATTGCAGTGACCAAACCAGAGGTGAGAGACCCTCCTGCCAAATATTCTCAAGAAAAATGCTGCAGCTTGACCCGAGCTTTGCATGCAGAGTTCCCTTCCTAAATTGGGTAGAGTGCAGACAAATCAATCAAAGAGAAAGGCACAAAGATTCTGAACACTGGCTGGTCTGTCCAATGCTACTGAAAGGCAGCTCAGACTTGCTGCATGTTAAACAAATAGGCCTGAGCTGATCTGGAAAGAGCTAATCAACCAAAGCATAAGTAATCCAGATTTCAATTATTTCAACATTTTGGAAAAATGCATATTTGCCACAAAATTTGGAATTAGTATTACAAGGGAGCAACAGCAAAAACGCACCAGTGACCAGACTCAGTAGCAGCTTGAAGAACTCTGCAGTTCCTGAACGGCATTAGCACATACCTTACTCAGCTCTGGAAAGAGTTCTTGAATCCCAATGTCCAGCAGAACATAAGTTAACTAGAAGAAAATAAAGAAAATTAAGGACACTCCAAGGCAAAACTACTGCTTCTTATTCTTAATTTTGAATAACAGCGCACTCCTCTGCCATACCAAACATTCACTTCAGGAAATCCTGTGCCAAGAGTTTCTCACATGTTATGAGTTACCTGTTTGTTGAGCACTGGTTGCTGCAGTCCATCAAATAGAAGCCTGATGCCTTCGTATTTAGCCTCTTCTCCAATGCACTTGCCTATTAAATCTAGACCAAATTCCAAAAAGAAATACACAAGTCATGAGGAAGCACTGCAAAACAGCTTTACAATGCAGTTATAGAATTCCAGTAATTAACAAGAAAAAAAAACAGTCTGAAGAAAGAGTTCACATTTTTTTCTGTCTCAAGTGGTAAACAGAAAAACAAACACATTTTTGGTTCATCCTTTTCTCCTCCCTTTCCTTCAGGACTGCACATCTAAGTAATTATCACACTTTTTATAATATCATTGTATTGTCCTAATGCACTGTTTAATAAACCACAAGCTGAGTTTTTAAAATTACTTTTGATTAAATGGCCCCCTCTTTCCTAATCTATACAGTGTAAGGAGAGGTCAGATGTACCTTCCAGCTTCATGACATGCCTTTTTTAACCCAGTTTTCATCCGGATAAAATACAAACCATAGGAACATTCCAAAGAGAAAGAAATTATGGTATTAAATACATACATAAAGCTCTTGATTTCGGTCAGCAGGTCTTTATTAATCACTATGCTACAACCTTAGTCAGCAAGACTTTAGTGACAAAACTGAACTGTTGGCCTTTTACACTGAGTATTCCAATCTACTCAAATCTCAGCTGCCCAAGTATTATTTGATTTGGAAAAATAACATGACTGTATTTGGGCTAAATATCTACTTGAACAATTAACCACACTCATTCAGACAGTCATGAAATACAGAACCTGGAATGTATCTCATCATTTCTTCAAAAGTCTGCTTTGCTCGTTTCTGTTTATCCTGGAGAGAGCGAGGCTCAGTGTTCTCACAGAACACAGCATCTGCAGCGAAGACACATTGAAAAAAACACCCTTAGGCAGCTACACATCACTGACATAGAAACGTGTTTTGGATTGTGGCTTCAAAATTGAGTTTCTTCTCTGTATTATCTTGACTAGAAGGGAATTCTAGCCTTGCCAGATCATAGTCTTTTGCTTACCATAGCCTGATCAAATCCAGAATGCCCTGCTTGTCTAGAGGACAATCATCTCTCCACAATTTGTTTCCATTCTTTTCCAAGTTTTAAAGCATAATCTTCTAATTGGATCAATTCTACTTTAGGTTAGTTATGATCTCCTTACTTAAAATTTCCCTTAAGCTTTTAAAACCATAAGTAGTATTTACACCTTATGCTAAAACACTCTCTGGAACTGTCAAAAACTTCAAATATACTTATAAATGAGAAAGCAAGAATTGCTATTTATCAGAAATAATAGGTGCTCAGTTTTGGTTTTAGGCTCTAAAAGTCTTGCTTCACTCCTTTTTTTCCTTTCACAAGCTTAATTTTTGGTTTGATAAGGACAGAGCACTTTCAACTCTAGAGTTTTGGCCAGATGTGTTGTTTAGATCAGACTGCAGTCAGGTAATACTCTCTACAGTTGTGAAGTTATTTTTAACTTTTTTTCATCCTCTCTCCCCTTCCCTTATTTGAAGATCAGGAACACTCAAGCCCTCTCAAGAGCCCACCACAACAACGGGAACCAAAAAATTAACAATTAAGGACTGATGTAGAACACAAGTGAAGTAACTTAAAGACTGCCTGAAACATTCGTGCTGCGATATACTAAACTACTTTATTCTGTTTTTCTTGTTCCTTGCACACCTTAGCAAATTGCTATTCATAATATTTTTTTTTCTGTAATCATCACTAACAGACAACATGGCTGACTCAACACCTTTCCACAACAACCCTTGCAGTGAGTACAGGCCCACTTGATTTTTAATACTGCATTAGCATTAGTCAAGCATTGCAAAGCTTAGACTCGGAAACTTCACGTAAGTAATTTCAAATATCAGAGAAAAGCAGTATTTTTTCATCAAAGATGTAACTATTACTAACCTCTCAGTAGTGTTATCAGAGAAACCAACCGGTGCTCCTCAAATAGCTGTTCTAACTTGTTATGCAAGTAATAGTCTGTGTACAGTTCCAGTGTGTTTTTGAAAAGAATTCTTCCTCCCATCAAGAGGTGATGCAGCCAGTCAGGAATGCGGAAAACCACCCTACCTGCAAAGTTGCAGCAACATCTATGAGTAACATATATGAAGTTCTCCTAATATTCATGATAAAGGAACCATTTATTCAAAAATTAAAAAAAAATTAAAAATTGCAAGCAAGCAAATATTTCAGTTTTGTTAGTGCAACACCAAAAATATTGGTATTCTCCACAGTGCTTCCTTTAGCTATTTTTATTAATTAAAAAATTCCAATTCCCAGAGTGTACAAGCAGCCTGGGTCAATCTGAGAAAAGGAACGGGACCTATTCCCATAAGCTCATAATACTGAGATGCAGAAAGAAGGAGACATAACAAAGCAACAAACTAATGATGAATGATAAATGACATTTTAGCATGACAATAGTCTCCTAAGGAATGACTGTGTTACTAAGTTGTATACTGATTGGCTTGAAAGTGCTGGGTTATGTATGAGTCCTACAATAGAATTTTATTTCTTACCAGAGAACGTAAACTTAATATTTGGCATAAAGTATATGAATAATTAAGAAAAATCACTTCTTACCAACATACATTAAGTAGTCATAGACTCCTTCTACAGTCATCATTTCCATGAAGTAGTTCTGATTTTGTCGTCTTTCTGTATTCTCAGACCGGTTTGCATTATTCTTGAATAAATCATTAAAAAGCTAAAAATAGAAACATAAGACTGAAATCATTGCATTCAAAGGCAAAAGGACAGCCACCAGTTCTTTGCATTGGTTTCTGTAATGGAAGTAGTTTCTTTCCAGAGCTTTCAAAGAACTGCTCAGGGGCGTTGATTTGTTTTATTGCTTCTGGTTTTGTTATTTCAAATTCTTCACTTTCCAATAAAGAGCACATCCCATGTTGCCAAAATACACAACAACCAAAATACCCGGGTTCAGAACAAATCTGCACTGAGACATTAATTCACAAGCCTCTTTGCTCCCACTACCTTCTTCCAACCTAAACAATCTTATGATTCTAAGCATCTAGACTTTTATCACAGGCTCTGATTTCCTTGATGCACCCTGTTCTGTCAATGAGAGGCTAAAAGGATATGGAGTTTGCCTTAAATCACAGGGGAAGCCTACGACATTCAAGTCTTCCTAAAAGTTCCTGTTAGCTTCCATTTTGAAATAAATACAATGGTTTCTGGACAAAATATACAAGTTTTTTACATAGAGAAATATCTTTTTCCCCTGCCATCCTGATTATTTTTAGTACAAACTTCACAAATCTTTCTAAGTTACTAATGTTTGGGTTTCTTTCCATTTCTCTCATTTCTCAATYATATTCCTTTAGCCTTCTATTTTCCCATGTTTTCACCCTCCTCCCTGATCCCTCTATTTCCTCATCTTTGGTTCTTTCTCAAAAGATATTATAATTCTTGCAAAACCCCAAGAGGCTCTTCCCTGTGTGCCAGAAAGGGTCCCATAGCACCTAAGCAGTAGTCGTCGTTTCCCCTGCCCCCAAATCTGTGAGTCCCAGCAGAGGCAAAGGAAAAAAAGTTTCTGAATCCTGACACTCTCCATATTTAATACCTAGCAATCCCCATTAACAGTTTAATTTAAATTATACCCAAAATAGTGAATTTAGAGATCAAGTAGGATTTATACAAAATACTCTGTATTACGAAAAGAAAGTTCAAAAGTTTACGCCAAGGTTCTAAAAAAAAATCCTACAACTAGAAGCAAATGCAACATAATCATAGCATTGCCTAGGTTGAGGTGATTGCCACTGASAGAAGTTTATCTTTACCACTCCCAAATTAAAATTAGTTCCAAGGAACAGGAAGTAATTTGCTTATATGTGGTTCACTTTCTGCACAGCAATTCTCCCTGAAATAAATAAAAGCCATCAAACATGCAAATCACAACAAGCTCTGAATCATGCAAGTCTCTAAACAGAATGCTTTGCACTCTTAAGAAAAATTACATCAGGACATCTGGCAAGAGTCAGGTTTTTGACCTGTACTCCTTCAGGCCCTCTCTTTTGTTAAGTGCTGAGCTGCCGGTATTACCATCACAAGGTTCACTCAAACTAAACACCACCAAAGTTATTACATAAACTACACGAAACAGCAAATATGGTTAATGCACTGGTGGATGACTGGTATCCAGGAATGTAACAAACCCAAAAAGAACACATAATTATTTGCACCCACTGTATGGAAGTGCCCCTGGTATGTAGCTTAGAAAACCCTGTATAGACTGAAGTCTACATCCTCTTCGATACTGAAACTAGAACAGCAGAAAAATCTTAGCTGATGTATTGTAAYTTAAACAGCCTCCTTTACTTTTTAGATACACGCCCTGACCTGACAGAGGCGAGACATACTGAGCCAATTCAAAGCAGCCCATTGTGTAATGTGGACATAGGTTCAGAGGAGTGTCTGGAGGCCAAACTAAATCATTAACAGCAATCTGGTAGGTGACCTATTAAAAAAAAAAATCAAACGTGAAGCCCAGCTTAGGGCAAAGCTTTTTGACATCCAAGCGCTATTTCCACTTTGACCCCAAACCAGAAGCATCAYCTTCTGAATGCTGTGTGTACCTCCACACATGGATAATCGGTCTTGCACCTGAAATAATACTGGTTCCTTGATCAGAGTCAAGCTTTGAAAGCATTTCAGAATGCAACCTGCAAAGCACAGCAGCAGCCATAACACCTCTACTTGCATGTTTTGTGCTTTCCAGAATCTTGGCTCAGAAGAAATTCAAGTGAAAAACACACAATTGGTTTTCTAGCACAGAAGTTGAGATTACACTCACAATTCAGATACACACAGGATTTTGCTTTAGGTATTTTTGTGCATGTTAATATTTGAGACTAGCAACACAAGCCTCAATGCTATCATTATTTGTATCTTTAAGATTAAACAGTAATTATGATTATAACCATGAAATATTCTTAAAAGGCTTACAATGAGGAAATTCCATGAATTAGTATTGATTAATAACAGGAGTTAAGCTCTTGAAGCCAATAAAAGATAAAAGGCTGTATTAAGAAAAAGACCAAAGTGATCCCTTGTACAATAGGCTATCATGCCTTGTTGGGAAAAGCAAGCAAAGTAAGCATGAATGCTCACATAAAGTGCCTCACAGGAAAAAAAAAAGTTACTCAGTGGTGAGTGAGTGCATATGCAAACATACACCCATACATTCCAGCATACGTATGAAGTGTATAAAAGCAGTACCATGACTATGAACAATATCTACAGCCAGAGGCATAAACCTCTCCCCTGTTCTTCCTGCTCATTTAAAAAGTACAGAAGACTATGCCAAAATGGTAAGAAGAAAAAATGTATGCAGTATCTGAATCACGTCAGTCAGYGTACTCAAAGCAGACCACGTCTTTCTCCAAGCAGCTACTCAAAAACATGTATTATACTGCTGRTGTTCCAAATGCAGTTTTTACTGCTTTTGGCAGGCCACCGTAAGCCAGCAGAACAATGCCTTTATTGGCAGCAAGTCTGACAAAAGTATGTTCAGAAGATGATCAAGCTGCTTACAGACCCTCCAAACAGAAACACAGCCAGAAATCCTGGTAGTGCTCCCTGGAAGGGGGAGCAGAGGTTTTTCGTTCGCTTGGTTTTTTTTAACCAGGCAGGTTGGTAACTCTTAATCTAGTGGATCTGATACAGCATGAAAACCAATTACTCCTGGCTGTCCTAGGGTTCACTACCCACATTCATGGTRCATTTTTAACTAGAAGTCTTTCCACTGATATTTAAAACACACAAACATACACACGCACCAGGAACATTCGAAAGGAAGCACCATGCAGAAGATCTGCCAGAGCAGTAGGCACATTTCTGATTGGGCCTGTTCTAACAGACCTTCAGGCATTTCTTATTCAGCCTGCTGAGGAAGAGAGAGCCTGGGTGTACCCTACTCATGGCAGCACAAGCACCGGGGAACGTGCACTGTAATCTCAGATGAGTCCTACATGTTGAAACTGGAATAAATAGATCTGCATCAGACAAGATACATGAGAACACTGTGGCAATAAAAGGATAAGCTGGAAATCAACTACTATTTACCAAAAAATTGAAGAATTCTTGCTATGAGGTAACTCTTCTCACAGATGGGCACTCAAAGTGCTAACCTTCCATCTCTTCGGCTGCTTGCCAGATGTCCACATCGACTCCACACACGCAACTCACACAGTCCTGGTACAGACATTTCACGTTCACCTCCACCACCAGGAGTGAGGGTGCTCTTCTACTCCACAGCATTTATTTCATAGAATGGCCTGTGTTGGAAGGGACCTCAAAGATCATCTCTCACAACCCCCCTGCCATGGACAGGGACACCTGCCACTAGACCAGGTTGCTCAGAGCTCCATCCGGCCTGGAATTAAACACTTCCAGGGATGGGGAATCCACAACCTCTCTAGGAAACCTGTTCCACTGCCTCACCACCCTCACAGTAAAGAATTTTTTCCTAGTATTTATTCTAAACCTACTCTCTTTCAGTTTGAAACTATTTCCCCTTGTCCTGTCACTAAACACTCTTGTAAAAGTGCCTCTCCATCTTTCTTGTAGGCTTCCTTCAGGAACTGGAAGGCTGCACATCTGCAAAAGATGTGACGTCTCACAACAGAAATGAAACTGCAGAGCTGAACAGCTGAAGTCTACGCCACACATGTTTGGGGAGTAGGAAGGAGTGTTATTCCAGTCTACTTTTGGTCTGGCCTTTGGACTGAACACCCTTGGTGCCTGCATTCCTAGACAGCATTTTCCAGCTTGGCTTCACGTGAAATAACTTTAGTTAATTAGTTCTAAGAAGCTCCCTAGTATGAGAGAAAGTGTATGGTCAGTTTTCCGCACTCCTGTAAAAATGGGAAAGGAACATGACTTACTGTACCTTCTTGTTATTTTCAGAAGTGGGACTCAAAATGGTAAGCTCAGGCCTGCTTGGTTTAGGCTTGGGAGATTCACAGGAGTTGATGAAATTCATGATGAACGGCTCCAAATGCTGACCTTTCTGAAAAAAAGATATGAGTGACCTGTCACTTGCATAATTACAGGAAAATTAAAACCAGAACAACCAAAAAAAAAGAATTTTCAAACAAAGTTTTGACTAGCCTGCAAGTTAGTAATCTTGTAAAATTTGTTATTGAAGCTAAGATGTTGGCAACATGAAAGACTTACTCACCTCTTTCATCAGCTTTCCTGGAACAGATTTTATGATTTTACCTATAATTAGAAACAAACAAATGAAAACTTTCTGTTAGTACTGTCTGATTTGAAAGACATTTTGCTCTGCTACATTTTATGAACTCATTGTGTATCAGTTACTTAAAAATACAATGATTTTTAATAATCTGTTGCTTTTTTTTAATTTGGCACAAGAAACTATGAAAATAGTCTTCCACATAACCAGCTTGTAACTTAGTGCTTAGTACCCTTCAAGAAAAGATACTTAAAAATATACAGATTATTATCTGAATACTTAAATCCTCCCCCCACAATGAAGTACTGTAGATCTACCTTTTTCTAGAGTCTTAAACATAAATAGCTATAGCACTGTAACAGCAGTACTACTACAACACCACTACAGGCAAAATTCCCTGTATTTAAGTTCTTCATAGAATCATGAACACTTATCACAGAAGAAATCAAGATAACCGAGATTCTCCTCTTTCCATGGAAAAATCAGCTAATCTGGAGAGATTCTGGGGGGATCCAGCCTTGAAAACCCTGGTGAGCAGAATTTTCTAAATTGGACAGGTTACAGCTGTGGCCTTCAAGATCAGCTCTTCTGTCCTGATAAGGCTATCAGGATATGGCACAGTAACTCTGAATGCTGAAAAAAATGAAAGTGTCTAGGACTAGTTTTATTTTAAGCACTACATTTACAGTAATATTTTTCTTATCTACATGTCATTAAATTTGGAATTTACATCGGAAAGTATGTACAATGATCAAATGATGATAATAATAAAAAATCTCATCCTCACAAAAAGCCCTGCTGAAATGCCAAGACTTATTATAGTGCTGTTTATGGAAGTGAAGCACAGTCTCAGACAGGAAATGCATTACCGTAAACACCATAATTATAAGCTTTTTTTAACGATGTACGGTTGGATCTAGAAACAAAACAAAACCTTTCAACTGGAGGATGAGAACCAAAATCTCATTCAACAACTCATAAAGTTGACTAGCAGAAGGGCTGCCCCAGCAGGACCACAGCAAGACTGGGAGCCGCAGGAATGCAGCGGCGCAGGTCTGACACGGCTTTCTGGGACCACGCTGGGACCTGAACCACAAATGGCACAACACATGAAGACAGAATGGCCGTGAGGGTGACCTCACCAGCTCAGGCCCACTCTTCCAAGACAGCTACATTGCAGCTGAGTCACACTATGGTCTACTTTTTTGATTTACTATGAACTTTATATTAGGCATCAGAATTTCTCAACTTCTCAACTTCCATTTAACCTGTCTGTATCACACACACTGCTGCCTCAAATTCTATCCAGTAGCTTATGTTAAAAAAGATCTTAACACTAGGTAATACTAGTAATATCAAATATTGTCGTTTTCAGAATAAAATAAGCAGATTTTAATCAATTAAAACCCAAAGGTAGTTTTATATTAAAATTGTTTATACCATCTCATCTGGAAACAATGACTGACTCATGCAGATTTGACTTGTGATAATACCATAAATTTTCTTCAACTATGAAATTTATTAAGAGAAACCTTATCATCTTGCTTGCTGACAAAAATTCAAAAGCAACCACTTAAACAGTTCTTTCTACAATTTCAAAATGTCTTTTTTCTTCAAGGATGAAGTATCAGCATATCTTGCTTGCTGAGCTATAATTTTAAGGGCTCTGAAGGAGCAGAGTTCTTATTTCCCACATGCACAAGAGTTATCTATTCATTACTACTACCATTCACAGAATCACAGAATTCAATCACAGCATCCACAGTATTACTATTTGTCAGCATAAACAAGCGGCATATTACATACCAAGATTCACATCAGGCAACATTTTATCGAGAAACTGAGTCTCTCCTCCATTAGGGGATAGAAAGTCAGCTAAAAGCTGGCTGTTACTTAGTTCTGGATGTTGCAGAAGTTTCTTTGAGACAGAAGGAATGAAAGAAGTATAAGTACTTTAAAACTAATCTTTAAAAATCAGTTTCTCTATAGCAAAAAGATATTCAAGGAGCATTATACTGCCATAGATATTGTCATTTGCAGGCGATTTCTGTTTTCAGTCATGTGAAGCTTTAACATTGCCCACTTGAATCCTTTCTCTAAAATTTACTTGGAAACAAACAAACAAAAATCGTCAGAATATTCTTTTATTAGTTTTACATCATTAGTTTTAGAATATTCTTTGCTCCAAATGTTTCTTTGATACCTGCAGATATTCCTGAAACTCCTCTCTCTTGGATTTTAAGAACTCATAGTTCTTGGGGCCAATGATTCTCTTTGAGGGAAGCTGAGCATCAGGAAACGTACCTAATAAGGATATCAAGGAGATTACATTATTCTTGTAATGCATTAAACATTGGTTTTATTATTTTAAATTTCAGCTCAGTAATGGATGATAATCACAGCGGGGGAAAGTAGCTTTCCAAATGATGGAAAACATACCATGAAATTCCGTAAGCTTCGATTCAAGCACATAAAATTCAAGATACCTCCTGTAGACAGACCAGTGTTCAGGTTCATGCCCAACTGGAGGAAAAAAAAAAAAGTTAAAAATAAACCAGGCTTTATGCCACCAGAGAGACAAATTAGGAACAGCAAACATATGCTGGATTATCACACGAAAACCTCAATGACATTAGTCCCCTCTGTTGTAGTAAAGTAAACTTCAAGATACTTTTAAATTAAAATGCATACCTGGTAGACAGATATGGTACTAGCAAGGAAATTACCACCTCATTTGGGGGATCCTTATAATCTAAACAATGGAGTGCTGCATAACTTCAACACTTATGATGGCTCACTATACTAGATCTATTTTCAAACTTTTAACCGAATTATTTACAGAAATAGTACTTGTTGAATACAGTCCCCTCTGCACCACCAGCTGGAATGCTGACCATTCCTAATCCTGGAAGACATCACTAAATACCTCTTAAATACTTTCTGCTTATTGTGGAAGTATTAGTCTCACTAACACAAATCCATGCAGCCTTAGGATGATGCTATTTTCCCCCACTCCATCTGGATGTAATACAATCTAGATACTGATAAACTAATTGCAAGCCATTATGATTCCTAATAAGCAAAACATTTTCATTTCCTAAGAACTAATTTTAAGGTTATATAAAAACTTATTTATTGTTCATTTTTCCAAAGTTCAGAGTGGCTGAAAGAAAAATATGACAGACATTTATTAATATGAATTTTAGGATAAGTATTTTCAGAAAGAGAACATCTCAAACTTTGGCATGAAGTCTAAAAAGAACTGATTCATGCTGAGGAGTCAGTTCTCAACTTGCAAATGCTAAATGTGATCATTTATCTCGCAAACTCATTTCCTCAGAACTTTCAAGCCATTATTTTGAAATCAGAAGAACACATATGCAAAACACACTGCAAGAGCCATCAGAATACAGCAGCCTAGAATATTCTGAGTTCACTTTCAAATGACACATTATTTATCCACTAGATTGCATACCTGCCCTTCTATCATTTCTCTCTACGTCAATGCAGAATACAGGAATTCTCTCCTTTCTGTCTTTTCTTTCCAAGGAGGGATCGTCAAAAAAATCTACATATGGGATGCTGATTTTCCACGCGGCAAGGTTGCGGGGTGTATTTGGGGTGGTAACAGCCTCCTCAGGAGAATCATCTTCCATCACCATAACACCTTCTTCAATCTGTAAGGATTCAAACACAAACGTCTCAGTTCTATTTTAATTGGTACAGTCCACCTCTGCAAAACGTCTATAAGATAATGAAACATAAATCCAGTTTTAAGCATGTGTCATTAAATTCTAAAAGAAAAAACCCCACATTTAATTAATGGGATTTTCATATAGATTAATTTCTGGTTTTAGATCCACTGCAAATTAATTTGAAGGCAACTTTTAGCAAGACTGGAAAATTTTTACAGCACTATCAAGTTCCATATCTGATACTTCAGGAAGAGGGAGTGGGACACAAAAGTACTGAAGGAGACAGATGAAAGAATACCCTGGACCCAGAGTGAACACTACAGGAACCAGTCTGGGTCCAGCAGACTTAGCTGCACTGCATTTTCCAGCACACTAGGAACCAAACTGGAGACTGAGCTTACTAGGTCAGGACAAGAAGCTATCTAAACACAAGAGACAGAAGTCCTCAGTTCACCAGGCTAGCAGGTCTCCAGCCACCACAGCCAAGTGCAACAGAGAATATTATGGACATTCGAATCCAACTTCCTCTGCATGGGAAAACACAGCGACAAGGATTGGGACTGAATTTTTTCCACAGCCCAGAGCTCTTTTAAGCAAAGCCATCGTAAGCACTACTGCATTCCGCATCAGCTCCAGTTTCAGCATCACACTCCCAGAAAAATATGCACCAGGGAGTAGTATGGGTCTACTCCTTGCTGGCTGAGCATAGGACAGCTCCAGTGCATGGAGTTCACAAACTCAGACCCCATGCCATAAAACAATGTTGATTTTTCCACATGCAAGGAGACCACTCTGAGCACCACTCTGACACTGCTCATCACAGATGGGCTGAGCTGCCCAGGAGTAGCGTATCATCTGGGCACCAAGTTCTCAGGTCCCAGGCAATGACAAAGGAAGTGCTACAAATCTTTTAGGACCACAAACAACAGAAAGATTATCTCAAACATCTGAACTTAAAAATCCAAGCTTCAACAGCTACTCTTGGAAAGCTATTTATTTCTTCACACATTGCTTAACTCAATTCTCATCTTCACCACACAGAGAAAAAAAATAATAAAAAAACCCCCAAGGAATGAAAATTATTTTTGCAAGTTACAGAATCACTGAATGGGTAAAGCTGGTAGGGACCACAGTGGGTCACCTGGTCCAACGTCCCTGCTCAAGCACATGGCATTGGATTGCATCCAGATAGTTCTTGAGTATCTCCAGTGAGGAGACTCCACAACCTCTCTGGGAAATCTGCTCCAGTGCACAGTCACCCACACAGTAAAGCAGTTCTTCCTCATGGTCAGGTGGAACTTTCCGTGCATCCGCTTCTGTCCATGGCCTCTTGTCCTACTGCTTGGCACCAGAAGAGCCTGGCTCAAACCTCTGACACCCGCCCTTCAGATACTTACAGACATTGATGAGCAGACAGCATCTGTAAGAAGGAATGCTTAAGCATGGACTTGATTGAAACTCAGCTCCTGCCTACCTTTTCCGATTTTTTCTTTCTTTAATTTACCACTCGTTGCAGTTCTCATCTCCTCCCATTTATTTATTTTCATACACTAGACGATCCTGTCTGCTGACAGAGTGATTACAGTCCCAGCATGGCAGTATAAAGCTTAGAGCAGGTAGAGGTCAGTTGTTCTTCAACTGCTTACAAAGAGACCATGACCCTCCATCTGCCTTCTTCCATCAGCCCTTCCCAGGTTGTATTTACTCATCAGCAAAATTTCATACACTCATAACCTCTTTACCTGAGGTCCCTCACCTGACTTCTAACCTGGTTTTAGTAATAATACTATGCAAATTCCCAGGCTTTTCCACTATGACAACCACAGCACAGACATTAGGTGTAAGGCAGGAAGCATGAATTTCTGAGGGTTTTAATCCTCTTTCTAAATAGACAACCAACTTGTATTAGGTTGCCTCAGACTCCTTCCATTTGTTTAATTAGAAAAAGCCACAAATTCAAGTCTCCAGGTCTTCTGGCTGTCTTGGGAACAATACCTCTGTTCTAATACACAGAGTATATCTTTTGCTATACTTAAAATTTAGCTGACAAAGATTAAGTGTGGTTCCATGGAATCACTATCATGTCAGCAGCTTACGAAGTTGCTACACAGAGCCACAGAAGCTGCTAACACATATTTCTGTCCCTGTGTGATTTCCTTAGACTAAATGGATGTTTCCAACAGGCTTTAACTGCAAACATGCCTTTTTCAATAAAAAAGAAAAAACGAAAAGACACTCTTCATCACAGTGCACAGAAGTCCATTTCACTGCCATTTCTTATCTTGTATTTACCTTGAATTCACCAAGTTTACATTAACACTAACCACTTAGATACCTGATCAGGATCTGTGTAGAAAATAACTTCCATACCCTCTGCCTTGTAAGCTAATAAAAAACTTGGTAAGTCTGTATATGGCCCTGCTGCCATATTACAATTACAACGTCATTTACCATACTACATTTTTCTTGTCCCAGAGAACTCTTCCTCTTACTCTGTGATGCCTGCTAAGAAACTACACCTCAGCACTTAGTGTCACATTATTAGTGTTGAATTTTGCACTTTCACTCTTTGCTCATGAAGTAAAGTCCTGGTTCTGTTCAGCTCTTTGGACACAAAGTAACCATACAACAGTTTAGTGCGTTTTCTTTTCCATTTTTTCTTCCCATCCACATTGACCAAATGAAGCGCCTGAGGTCTTTCTCAAACTAAGGTGGTTTTAGAAAAATGTAGTACTCTCTGTTTTTTTTAATGAGGTGATTTGAGACAATGCTGCACTTAAAACTTTCCATTCTTGCCTAAGCTAAAACCCTTTTGTCTATTTTGTCTATCCTTGGTTAGGATTCAGCCCTGTATCATCTGTCTCTCTTCTTGATGAATTAAGCAACTTCTCACAAGTAACTTCTTGTGCTCTGGCACAAAAACATGTTTCTTCTCTGAGCTCCACTGTTTCAATCACACTTCTACTAATTCCTCTACAACAGGGGAATTATACTTCCACACCCTTTGGCTAGCAGAATCTACAACAGCAATGCTGCAGAATTAACTAATTTTCATTGGAATCCCACCTCATAAAGAACTTACAACAAGAACTTAACAGTCCAAGAAATCAATTGCAACAGTTCTGCACTTTAAAAGGCATGATCTAGATGAAGATTTAACCTGTACAGAAAATTGCCATTTTTTTCTTCTCTTACAGAAAAAACAAATCTATCTAGAGTTCTAAGCCGCTGAGTCCTTCCATCTTCCTCTGAAAAGCATTCTGAACCAGATGAATAATACAAACTCATATTTACACTTTTACCTTCACACTAATGAGCATGGAAAATGAGCTAGCAGTTTATCAAGGTGATGAACACTTAAATGTTTTATTTATTAGGAATAGCTCAAAAGATTGAACTGGCAGACAGCCTGAAAAAAATAGATGGCTACCCATAGCTTCTAACCAATTCCCTCCTATTCCCTCTTTAAAATTTTTCATTTGTCCCCCAACTGTGCTTCAGATAATGTTCCATGAAATAAATTCTACCATTGGCTCTATTAATGGCTGTTTAGCAGGGAAGAAAAACATTAACTGAGGGAGACACCCAAGACAAATGAGAAAGGACTATTGGCTCTTGATCTTCAGAGAAAATGGTGCATCACAGACCAATTTGACAGCAATTTCTCCACTGTTATTTATAGGTTAAGGTCTTGTGGCAGGTTTGAAACGAAGAGCCATGCATGCAGTCCTATGCATGCCGCCTTAACCAGAATTAGAGAAAAATTCACTGCTTACAAAAATGTCTGACACTGCCACTTTTAGAACTTCTCTGTACTAAAGCAAAAAGCTCAGAAGCACACTAACTGGGGATGTGGCCTTGGCTTGTGAACGAATACAGGGAAGACAAGGCAACTTAATCAGAAGCCAGCACATGAAAACTGTGCAGTGAAGACAGCAGAAACAAAATTTTCAAATAAGAAAGGAGAAAAAAAATTCCCCATCCAAAACCAGCAGAGACTTAAAATAAAATTTAATGCTTTTACTCACAAAGTCATCTTCTCCTTCATTTAAGTTATAGTTAGGCAACATAGCTCCTTCCATTGCAGAACTCTTGAAGACACCTTTTATTTTGTTCCCTATTTTGCTGATTCCAAATGATTCTCCTCTCTTCTGTGTGGTCCTAGGATTACAGAAGCCACAGTTCACAACACAAGGCATATTATTACACAACTGCTCACTAGGCCATCACACACCATTTGCCGATCAGAGAAACAAACTTATAAACAGGTAGCCAATATATTTACAGTTCTACTTAAATTACAATTCATTTATGGTAAATCTGTTCTCCAATCAGCAAAACTTCTTGATTACACTTCTAAGAGATACGGGATTCCCATATGCTTAATCACGAGTAAACTCTTAGAATAGTATCCTAGTAATTCATGACACAAAATAAACAATTAGTTAGGTAAAACAACTTTGTTTTGACAGCAGAAACTGCAGTATTGCTACAGGCATGCACATCAAGAAGGTCATTAACTTTGTCCTTTTCCATGTACTCATATTTAAATATTTATCCTTCTGTCAAATCGAGATGCATTTTTAAATGGAATTTTACAAACGCGTATCATTCAAGACAGATCTCAGATTTTAAGCAGTAGAGACAGAAAAAAAGGAACGTGCAAGGAGCAAGACTGAGCATGAGCAAAACCAGATGGAACTGAAGAATCTTGGCTTGAAGAGCCAGTCTGATCGAAAGATGAAGATTTTTTAAAGTTTTGCCACTTATGACAAAGCATCCAAAAAGCAACAAACAAGGTACGGAAAACGAAAGACACCTAGGCAGGAAGCACATTCCTTACTGAGAGAAGAGATTTCGTATCATTCTCATGCCCTTACACAAGACCTGACATCAAAGATTATTTCCTGCATAGAAGAAAAACGTTTCTGTTGAATATAGAATCAGCCTGAGGTTACTCATGGTGATTCAATATATACAGTTGATGGACAAAAATCAACACAGTGAACTGCAGAATCAAAGATTCAAAATAAATTTACAGAACAATATTAGAAGTACAATTAGTACTTTAGAGGACAAAAAAAAAAATCCTGTTTCTTTTTCCTTTAAAACAAGAAACTATTGACTACTGGAAGGCAGTAAAAGAGAACAGCAACAATCAGCAGGTAAAGCATCTCCATTGCCTATGCAGACAACATCAATTGCTGACTCCAAACATTCATGTGAGTGTTACTAATGAGCTTCCTGCTTATAATTTTACGCAGACTGTGTACATGACTAAAACTGAGTAAATAACCCACTGTTTTTCCAAATCTTTTGCTTTTTCTATCTCATATAATTATCAGCACCAAAGCAGACTGGCACCATCTATCTTATTTATCTCTGCTAGGCAAAGACAAGGTTGCTTGGCTGCTTGTAGTCTGAACAATTTTACTCAATGTGAACAATTTTACTCAATTTTTAAACACCTTCTACTACACACTATTGTGCTGAACTGAACTGTTTCACATTGGGGACCTACTTGAATCTTGTTCAAGTGCTTCAACACTGGGCTAGAGAACACAAACCTCAATCAGACAGAACTAGCTTTTCTGGAAGGTTAGTATTTCAGACCTCTGGCTTGGCCTTGAAGGAAGTTTTCATCATTCCTGTGAAAACTTGCGCAATTCTCAAGAGTTTGAGCAAAAATATTAATTTACACAAGGTCAATGATTTAATAGGACTCCAGGCTCAAAGCAGTCCTTTCCCACACTGATCACGCTCCAGCTGAAGGCAGCATTCACCTGTGTCTGTCCCGAGCTGTATGGAGCCAGAACCCAACCTGACAGCTAGGAACCAACCCTTCCAGACCCAATGCAGAGCCCAAAGATTACAGCAAGTGAATAAAAAGCAGTCACTGTACTGACAAGTATAAACTGACAAACTAGGATGGGACTCTTCAAAGGAAGTGACAAATTCAGAACAAACACTGGTGAATGAGAGGGTAACATAGGACTGGTTTGGCAAAAATCCTTGAGCACATATCACATTAGATGAACACGGAAAAATATCTGTGGATGTTAGCACAGATGGACAGACACAACAGGATGACTGACATTTTGAAGAAATGGAGCAAGAAAAATAAATATATACAAAAAAAAGGTATCGGGATGAAAATCTAATAGATTCACTGGCTAAGCAGAAAAAGAGGACTGACCTTGAGGCTAGGTAGAAGGAAAGAAATGTGACTAGGATAGGGGCAGGTTCAAGACATGAGGGACCAAAGATGACATGAGGTCAGAGAACAGACACCAGATTTTTCAAGACCTGTCAACTCTGCTGCTGTCAACAAATACATATATGTCCAAAACTCGCTGGAAAAAGTATCCCACTCCCTCTAGTGCTAATCCACATAATAGCATTATTAGACCATCACTCGATAGTTGCTTTCTCAGCAGGGCCCTCTGTGGAGAGTCTACGGGGTCCAACATTCCTTACGAATGATGGGACAAGAGGCTGGAATAAGTCTTTTCTTCCAAACATTCCAGAAGTAACACATACCTAACATTAAAAACATTACAATTACTGTTCACTCTGTAACAGGGAATTGCAGGCCAAAGATTGCGGTAGTGCCACTGTGCACTGTGGCATTCTTTAATCATGAATGCTTGCAAAATCATCTTCCCACAGGATCCCTGCCTGCGCAGGGTCATCCAGTGCACTGAACAGATCCTGGCAGGTGATGAGCCAGGGCTGTGCAGCTGAAGAATGATGCCATGAGCACCTCTGAGTCAAGAAGGACCAGATCAGTTGTATATATAAGACAAGCTAGATATTAACATGCGTGCGAAGTCAGAGTACCATTTCCTTTTGGCTGACTAAAACCCCTACACCCAGCTAGGAGAAATGCTGAGCACATACTGCTGCACTTGAAAATCAACGAGCTGCATTTATATCAAGAGTTCCTTATTGCTCAACAATCTAGCAAGTTATTGCTCAACACACTGAATTGGCACATAAAATATAAAAGCATCTATTTACCTTGATTCTTAACCTGAAAAATTAAGTTGAAAAATTTCCCTCAAGACTAGTATGAGCAATCTATGTCATACTGATGACCTGATAAATTCTAAGAAAAAGTCCATAAAGAAAAGATTGTCTTCTGAGTTTGGACAGCATATATTTAAAGAGGCATGAATAATGAGAAAACAAACCACTGAACAGCTATAAAGGCATGAATGAGAGGTCACATACTACCTACAGCAAATTATAAAAAATAGCATTATGTTGTCATCAAACCTTAACAGTCACAGGAGAAGCTGCAGAGAGAACTAATTTGGGAACTGCTGGGTTTGAGTGCTCGATAATAATCATAAAATGGTTATATATGCATACAATGTTAGACAGTGATCACCATGGATACAGCTGTGCAAGATAAAACAAGCACATAAACGGATAAAACCTCAAACAGGATCTGGAAATATGGCACAGAGTAAAGGAAATTTTGGAGCAGCTAGTAGTCACAGGCCAAAAAAACCCCTTAAAGTTCTGCAAATATATTTCAAAACAAATGATAACAGACAAGACTGTTAACAGCAAACAACATTTATGTACAGCAAACAACGTTAATGTAATGCAAACCTGTGAAATTAGTAATTAAGCAATTTCTAAATAGGACATGGGGAGTAAAGCTTTTTGTGAGGAGAAATGCACTTCAGTCCAGAGAAGACATCCAGGTTTTTCACAAATAAAATGAACAGTTAATTACTGTTATAAAGGCTGTGTGATGAAGCCATGAGAGATGCAGCATAACTAACACACAACATTTATTGAGTGTTAGATAGACTTACCGTAAGTCATCCAAACTCAGGCTACTTCTGCAACAACAGGCAAATAAATTACCTCAGAGTCCAGCAGAAAATAAAACAAAACCAAAACAACAAAAAAAACCAAAACCAAACCAAATTTGACAGACCTATCCCAACAAAATCGAATAGGCTTTGACCATCACCAAGGATTAACAAAAGAGACGGTACAATTAGGAGTTCCTGACCTAGAATCCTAAGAAAGTGAAATGTGAACAGTACATGACCATTTCATCATCACAAGCTTGGCCTTTGAATTTAAAACATCAACCACTGAAACTTTCGAAGATTCAGCATAAGCAACTGCCAATTTAGAGAGGACAACTTTGATTCTTAGAGTTACCTGTACTGCCAAACAGGCAGCTAACTTTTCCTATTACCTACGTTCAGAAGTCATGTAGGAACCTAGTTAATTTGGCCAATATAATGAAAAGGCTGTGGACTTATGTTATAATACACAAGCCCTCTCCCCTTCTGTATTAGATATAGTAAAAACCACTATTAAAAATGAAAATATCTTCTAAAAATTTTTATTTCACAGATTTTAAGAACTGTCATGTATTTTTGACACTCTACATAACCTGGTACATAGAACCAATGCCTCAGACATCAACCCAGTAATTCCAACCAAGATGTTTAAATGAATTAACTATAAACACCGTCACCACATACAGGATTTTAATTCATTGGAGCTGGTCAATTCTGAACAAACTGATATGGGATAAAAAAATTCAAATTTTAAATTTTGTTTCATGAAAGCATCTGGTTGTAAGACATCTTGACCTCTCTTTGGCCATGTTAATTGTGAAACTGGAAACATAACATACCAGGTTAGAAATTATGGTGACTATTACATTGCATAGAACTGTTCACAGACTTAATTCCATGGGTTTTACTTCTAACCACTCCCTGAAATTGTTAGTATCTTTCCTACTTGGTCCTTTAACTTGAAAAATGCTTTAATTCCACTGTTATCCCAATGACAAGAAATCAGGATGCATCTATTTCTATTTATGGTTATGGTATGTAGAAAATCAAGACAGATTCACAGCTATCCAGAAACCTGGGAATTTATACTACATAACAGCTCTTCTTCTTTTGTTAGACTTCCAACACAGACTACATTTAAGTAATCTAGTAATGTATTATAAATACTTAAATGTGAGAGAGGGAGGGGGAATTTTTGGTGTCTCTTCCACGCTATCCAAATTACGTTGACAGAACTGGAACTCAGAACATCAGTTATCGTCGGCCACACACACTAAACATTAGGCAGAAAACATCAGCTACAGAGTTAAAACCACAGCTAGTTATCAAATTTTCAGAATATCCTCAATGTGACTTCTTTACACTCCACAAACACTTGACACTGCCCACGTATTGCCTTAGTAGTTTTTATATCACATTATTTGTTCTATTTGTACACAAAAAGCTATAACTGTTCTGTACCATTCTAAGTAGTGATTCAAACCAAAAATTACAGATACTCACTTCTTCCTACCTTCCCACCTGTATTTTCTAGAAACTCTGTAATTTTCTTGTCTCATAATAAGTGAAATGTTTCAACACATTACCCACATGTGYATTCCACTGGGATTTCATACCTACTCCTTAATTTGATTTTTTAACCAGCAGTATCCATGTAATACACACACAGTACCCATAGCAAAGCACAAAGCTATAGGAAACAAAACTCATCTCTTTGCATGTAGTTTCTTTCAAGTGGAACTAATGCTAAAAAATAAGGAAGAGAAGGCAGGACAAAATATATGGAATAACATCTGGAATAATTCCATAAGGAAGCTTTTTTTTTCCACCCCCTTGGCAGATCGTACAAAATTCTGCAGACAGAAATTCCAAAGCAACAGGCAAACTACTTGCAGATAGGACCTCTGTTTCATGGCAATAATCACTGAGGCACCACTTCAGGAACACACAGTATCTCGTATCGTAAATCAGCATATATACTGAGAGCATTCAAATTGCTCTAAAATGTAAACCAGATATACTTTCAGTAATGCTATGGATGCTGTTTGAGAATATGCTGCAACAGCCCCCAAACAAAATTTGCTCATTTTGTAGCCAGAGATGTACTTCAAAAACTCCAGGTAGAGATTGCCTGTAATTGCCCCCTTTCTGCTTTTAAAAACAAAGCATCAAGGAGCCGACCTACATGTTTTCATACTTTAACTAGATTTTAGAAGTGTATGATAGGATACTTCCACCTCTTGACATGAACAATTCTGGGAAGAAACGAGAAGGCAGATTTAAAGGTCCAGGTGAAACCCTGCAGCCATCTTCAACAGAAGCTGAAGTGTGTTTAAGGTCACCCTTCCTAGCAGAGTACCATGTAGGAAAGGAATGCAGCTTGGTCTAGCTGCCTTCATTCCATGCCTCTTCATTAAGAACAGAAGCTTGCCATCACCATTCTGAGGCAGCACTACACCAAAGCTCCAGTCCTGGACCTACAAGAACTGTAAAGACTACATAAAAGATGTCAAATATGGAGATATATTAAAGAGAACAATCATGTAGTTTTTGAAGAACAGGAGCAGGGACGAAAAGTATGTCCCAGTAACACAATCTCACAGTAAGCCTGCTTATTAAGGCTGCAAAACAAGATGTTTGCTGTAAGGTGTAACTAATGAAAGCCGAAAAGGTTAAACGAATCACTGTTACTCCTCTAGAAGAGGATACACATTAGCATTTTCCACAGTACCATGGATCTTACTCCATACCAAGAAAGCAAGCCTATCCAAATTAAAGACTGTCTCACCAAAGTTTTCGTTCTTTTCGCTAGGCCATAAGAGCAATTCAGTTGGGCTAGTCCATGATTGTTGGAGCCATCCAACATAAAGTGAAACACAAGAAATTATGAGACCTCAAGTTATATCAACCCAACCCAAGCCCACAGTGGAAGATCACCCACCCCCACCACGGGAGAGGCTCTTCTCTTCCACAGGCCCTAAGGAGCCTGAAGGGGCTCTGTTGGTATATGACCCAAGCCCAGAAACAAGGCTTGTGATGCTACATTTCTGCAATGGAGTTGGGGGACAGAAAACACATTTGACCTAGGAGAAATGGCAAATCCTCCTTGTCACGATAAGAGGAGATTCCTGTTGCATAACCAGCTTGGTTAGACATAGAGTACACTGTACCTATCCCTGTAAGATCTGAAATCCAAGAAGACCCAGCTTGGCACCACTAAAATGGTATTATATATACACAGTCAATTAAATTACCACTTTATTTTCATGTTATCTTACTGTCACTGTAAATTTTTTTTCCCCTCCCCTCTTCTCAAATGTTGAGGTCTAAATCACATTTTAAATTCTTTAATGTAAAACACTTCAAAGAGAAGAGACATCGTGTATAATATTGCTTGCACCCTTAGTATGTAATCTGTTCATTTAAAAACAAAAAAGTAGAGCTAAAAATTTAGTCAAATTAATATCAGGCAGTAGCAAAATTCCGATGGTTTAATATTTTGATGCTTTTAGCTAACAACCAAAGAAAAACACTTAAAAGCTCTGCCTACCTGTTAAATCTTGAATTGCGGGTTGGTGACTCAGCTCCTCTTAAAAGGTGTCTGAAGTACTATAGCAGACAAATAAGGTACCGAAGAAAACATCGGATTAACTGAGGTAAAGGCTACTATGCAACAACATGGCAAAATTCAGGAAACAAGAACTGAAGTTAAGGCCAAGCTGATCATAATCTAGCAGTCAGAATTTTCATGTGGAAAAGGTCAGACTGTACAATAATCAATACATGAGCSCAGGACTACTTATTTAACCTTATATAATCCTGAGAGTAAAAACACAAAACAGAAATAAAAACAAAATTAAGCACCAAAATCCACGTCTCCTCCTTGTTAAAAAATTAAGCGTTTTGAAGCATTTTAGCTATTGTGAGAGAGAAGACCATCAAAATCATTTTTGAGAAATGTTTGTTTCTTTAAGAGCAACACCAAGTAAGCTGAGTTCCCACTTCCAGGACAAATCAGTATCTTCTGCCTCAAATAAATGTGAGAAGCTTAACATACAACCTGGTTTACACACACAAACTTCTGAAAGSGACGTGAATTCAGACTCATCCCTGTGATTAAAGTGTGTCCTACTAGAAGGCTTTATGCAGTTGAAGTCTGCTGAAGGAACCTAAATACAACTTTTGTATCTTTAAGTACCATCATATTTTTTAAAGTAAATAAAGAYACTGTGTTCTACATCTATCAGGAAGATTACTTTTGCACCAAATTTGCAATCATAAAAGAAGGGGTGGAGAAGATTTTGTAATAGCTGCAATATACACAAATTGTTACATCAAAACATGGAGAGTTTTTCTTTTATTCTGTGATGTTGTGTTGGGCTAGAATAATTTTTTTTTTCCTACTAAGACTGGTCCAACTCTAGAATGCCACAATTTTCAGTTCCACATACACATGACTGTTGTAAATAGCGTATCCTAAAAAAATACAATCTTGCTTTTAAGACTACTCTTCAAATCATTCACCCTTACCTCATCACTGTGACAGAACATAGGAGTAAAAACATTCTCCAGCAGAGAAAGTACATGCTCATAAGCTTCAAAAAGACACCGCATAGTTTGAAGTTTCACTACATCCATATATGGACCTTCAGCAACTATAAAAAAAAATTTAAGTATGAATAGAGAGACATATACATACAGGCATATAGTTGGTTTTTTCTGGTCAGAGTTTGTGATTATTTTGCAAGCTACTATAAGTCTTACAAATAGCAAATAAACTAACAAAATAAGGATTAAGCACAATACAGCAAGGTGATAACCATTTGTAAAACTGACAAAAAAAGATAGATTATATTCAGCAAAATTTGTGTTCACTTTATTTACAGAATGCTGTTTATATTTCAGTGTACGTTATTCCTTTCAAATTCAAACTTACTTCTTTGAATCTCTTCCACAATGAAAGGATCAAACCTAATTTTGTCAATGCTTTCATCCAAACAGTAAGTTTTGTAAATTTTCTGTACTTCCTCATGAAGAGACATCTTTTCAGTATCTGATAGTTCTGGTCGCAAAATTCGGTCATTGAATTCCTCTGAGAAGTAAAGGAAAGAAAAAAGCAGTTCTTGATCAACTTGGCAAACAAATAGCACCCTGTAACATTAACCATTTTCTTTTTCCAGCAGATAAAAAATTTGGAAAGCTTTAATATTAATAGAAACATACGACATCTCAAAATCCTAGGTAATAAGGTAGCTGTCTTCTTATTAACTATAATTCAGACTTGTTTATAAAGTTATTACTAAAAATACATTGCAATTAAAACAAATTATTCCTTATCACAGTAGGATAAATCTATGAAGTTGTTCCTAGCATAAGAATGATTTTTTTCTTCCCAAATTACCCAACTGCAAATTGCAGTTTCCTATTAGCACAATTTCCAGATCATCAAATAACTTCAGCACACATTTGTAATCTTACCTACAGTCAGGCAGAACTGCAGCACATGGACTGCCCCCTCCTGTTTCAGGAAGTTCATAAACCGAAATAAAAGGTCTTGCTGATCTCTGATCTCCTTTAGCTCCAATTTCAGTACCTGAGTAGGTTAAAAATGCAGTCAGCCAACTTTCAAACTTTCAGCGAGTAAATAAATATTGCAAAGAGTTGCAGAACAAAAACAGCAGGTAAAGTAAAACACTTATTCAAAACAGGAAAGAAAGTAAATGTTGCCTTTGCTTACAGACGGTTTTTTATTTCTTGGCTCCGCAAATTTCTGAAGGAATGGAACCAATGAAGAAGTAGGCTCAGTTGCTATCTCAGGCTGCAGAAAAAAACGACAATTGGGTGAGAAAGCTTCTTTAAGGGGTGAACAAAATGCTACTGTTTCAACTTTGTCAGTACTCACTGGACTATCATCAATGAAAATCAGCAGCAAATGATTGACAGTATCCTGCAAGAAAACACAATACAAAATTAATATTAAAGAAACTCAACAAAACAGATTAAAATAATTTCAATACTATGTTATGCCCAAGCTTAAATCTGAGTATATAAYACTTCTAAAAAAGCAAAGCCTGGGAATACATGTTTGAGAACTGACCTTCAACAGTCTCCTCGAGTTTTTACAAATTAGGGAATTTCTGAAGAGACCTGCACAGAAACATTCTTTACCCAGTGGAATAAAGCTCTCCAAAGTATTTTTATTGTAAGTGCAGATCTAATGAACTACTAATACTTCCACACTAAAGTACTTTCTGTTTGCACCCAGGTGATGCCTGTGTAAGCACTGCAATTTTGCCTATTAAAATACATGCATACATAAAAGCAAAGATGGCAGCATTCCATCTTCAGAAATAAATGACACCTTATTTGCAGAGTGAAGGGAAAGAATTGATTTCAATACAGCTGCAAAAAAGGCTGGTTTACTCAGACTGCTATAAAGAGCCACATAGCYAGAGTTCAAGTAATTGAGCCCTTGTTTAAATGTAGCAATAGCAATTTGAAGATGTTTACACTAGTACAGCATTCTCTCATTTGACAGGAGTTGTAGTCYTTCATTGAAAAATGCATTCTTAAGAGATCACACCAAATCTGTTATTCTAGTCAGTTCAGTGAGTAAAACATTCAAACCAGCTGTATGAAGAAACAAAACCACCGGGCACGAGATCTCTTTCTGTTTTACCTAATAAAAATGCACAGCAAGTAAGTCATTGTGCACCATTTGCTTTACCACAACATAGTAGAAAAACAGTAATATTGAATAAATTAAGATTATTCTTGTGCTCCAAAGTCTTACAGGATCAGCTAAGAAATCCATTGAGGGAAGGAAAACAGAACCAGGGAGAATCTCTCTTATCAGAAGGGCCAGGGATCTGAAAAGAAAAGAAAAGAAAAGAAAGAATACAAAAATCCAAAGCAATACTAGATTACATAAATTTCTAAGTGAAGTTTCCAATGCTGTTATATACTACTGGGAAATATTTTAGGATTTAATAATACCATAAGTGTGCTATTTTAGAGACAACTCCAAAAAAATCATTAAAAATGTGCAAGAAGGAAGATGACTTTRAAGTTCATTCTTTCACTTTCCAAAATTATTGTACTACATAGTATGCAGATACTTTAAAAAAAATACAATTCTAAATAATTTATATACCTGCACTCTGTTGACTTCGGGGGCAAAATATAAGGAAAAAGAAGTTCAGTAAGTTTTCTTAAGTAGTGAAGTTCATCTCTTCGGCTTCTCAAAGCAACATGGAGTTCTGGTCCGTATTCTTCTAAAGCAACTTGCTGCAAAGATTCTGCATTTTTTACTAAAAGTAAAARACAGTATTATGGACTTGCTTCAGCTTTTTCTTACTGTAAAACGAAAGGCAATTGCTCTTCATTTGGGATAAAAAGTTAGTATTTTTAGTACACATACAACTGCCAAAGGGATAAAATGTTGAAACTTTACGAAAAGAACCTTGGCTTAGACTTTGAAGCCTGGCTATATAAAAATAAAACTCCGCACTGAAATAAGAATTCCTTCACCAAACAATTGCAGTTTGCATGGTATCCAGAATGCTTTCTCATTTATAATTATACATATATATAAAATAATATAAATTTATATTTATACATTCCATTATTATATACATATAATCAATCTAAGAACTCAGCATCCAGATTCTTCAAAAAAAACTGCACTGTGCAAAGTCTGCCTCTAATTGCCTTTTTCCTGACCTTCACCATGATCTTCCATTTATTTGGTCCACAACTCAGTTTGAAGTCAACATAAACTTTTACTCAATCCTGTAGTATCTGTTTCCTGTTTAGGACATTTAAAAACAAATGGACATACATTCTAAATACAGGGTAAATCAAGGCAAAACCTGCACAAGGATCTGCAAGAGTACTGCCTCTTAAATTACAGTGGAGTTGAAAGAATACCTGCTTTATCAGATTAAGAACTATAGATATTAATTAGAAGCAACAATGTTATATTTCTTCAGATCACTTTAAAGGCAAGAACTGAGCTGTATAAATCTCACCTCGCTGCACTCGCAATGAGGCACGGCCTCATGCCAACACCACCACCACCAGGCACAGGTGAGGTACACATAACATATAGGCCAGCTACCTTGAAGGTTAAAGCTTGCTCCCAGCATATGAGAGAAGCTTGCTGGCTTGGCCTTCACATCCAAAAGCCACGAGTTGCATCAGCTGATGGGGGGATGCAGGAATGTGTATCACCTGATAAATCTGCCTAGTTGTTGTCATTAAAAGCAGAAAGGAGGAATGCACTCTCTGGCGTGGACAGGTAATGAATCATGGAGGTGTCTGTGCAAATAGTGAGGAATTGCCCTCTAAAAGCAAACATTTGAAAAAGGATTTAGAAAATAAGGAGAAAAGGCTAGGCTCAATTAGCAACCAAAGCAAGGTCTGAAAGCTGCCTCTGAACCATGTTGTGGTGGCTGGTTTAGCTATGTTTACTAGAAAGTGCTACTAAAAGTCATTTTCAGCWGCTACTCTACAAATCTGCCCTTAGGAAACAAGTCTTTTCCTTTAAAACATTGAAAAAAATGGCCATATTTTCAATGTTGTACATTTAAAATACAGTTCTTTGCTGCTACAGAAAAGTGTTTCCAACTCCTTGGTGGAAATGAAAGGAAACACTGAATTTGGCGTAAACAGCACTGCAAGATTATCTCGTATCTTGAAATTGCTGTTGTGCCATGAAAGACATCCAACGTGATTACAATATGTCTCATTATTCATCTTACTCATTAACCACTACTCACAGGACCAATGGCATGTATTTATGGATATCAGCAGACGTTTTGAGGGAAAGAAGGAAAGTTCATGACTCCAGTTAAAGTAAACATCTACACTTAAGAGTTGAATGAAACCACATTTAGTAGATACTGCACTGTGGAAYACGGCCAGTGAAAAAAATAAAAATAACAACAGCAAGTGTTTCCAAATATTTCTTCAACATGAAGTTTAAATATAATTTTTACATTAGGCTTGTGAAGATTTTCTTACTTGGATAATAAATATGCTTCTGCTCAAAGTCTCTCCATGGCTTAAAAACATAAATCTAACTTTTCAACATATTACAACTTCACTAATGCAGATGTGAAATCATTCTACCTGTAAGAGTTACAAGTTACAGTACAGTGCACAGACGTACAAATCCTTTCATCTATAACTGTTCATCTGGAATATAAAGGAAAAACTTCAGGAAGCACTGCTAAATGATCTTGCTTGCTCTGAATAGACAAAACCCACATTCCTGTTCACTATACAAAGACAGAAATTTAGTATTTTCAATGTGGGGCAATAAAAATCAAAAAAAACACGTACTGCAACTTTTCCTGATTTGCCTATGCAAAAGTATCTTTTTTTTTWAAAAAAAAAGAAGGTATAAGGATGAAAAGACATAGCAATACAATCTCAAACATGCATGAAGAAACATTCATACTTGGCCTTTGAAACTGACATCAAGTCTGTACATTACCTTTTTGCCTGGCCTTCGCTATTACTTCAATGTGTTTCATTGCTGCCTTGAGCATCTTCTTTGTTACAACAGTTGGAATGTCCACCTGAAGAATAGTTTTAAAACAAAACCAAAACTGTTCTATTTTTTTCCCACAAAATTTATTACAGACAACTATCAAACATACTGATCTGCTTATCTGTCCCCATTCTAACCATAAAAGGAACCATTAAGAAACAATCCATGAATTCTCCAGATGAGCTGACAGTGTGCTCATTCTTCTGGGCAAAGCATAGAACATCAAGTAGAACTAACTGCCATAAATGACACTGTTAACACATTTACTGTCAACTCATTCCCATTATGATTTTTTCATTGCAATCAACATAGTAATGCAGTGCAACTTCTGAGTCACAGTATATGAAGCCTAGTTCTTACGTGAAGATTTGACCACTAACAAAAGCATCAAGTTAACTATGCTCTGCTTCTGATACTTGTGCACCTTAACACWCTGCAACCATGTCCACAAGGTCTAAAAGCAAAGAGAAACTTTCCTATATATAGGCAGAAAAAATGTCACCCCTCAGGTGATGGCAGAACCAAAAGAAAATGTGAGTCACAGAGTCAAAAGACCACTAGTGCCAACAACAAAACCATATGATCATACGCAAAACAAAAAACACGTATGACTTAATCAAGGATTGTACTAGGGTCCTGCATTTATATTTTCTTTGACGGCTACGAAAATGGAAGGAGAATTACAGAACAATTCGGGCACAAATGGACCTCGGGATGTCTTAGCCCTGTTCCAAGCAGGCTCTGCTCAGGGTGCTCAGGGCTGTATCCAACCTAGTGCTGAAAATTTCCTGAGTTGAGGACAATCACCTCCTCCAGCCCCAATCATCTTGGTGGTCCCTTGATTGAACCTACTCCACTTTCTTCTGAAGAGGAGCCCAAAACTGGATCAGTATCCTAAATGCCATCCAAAGAGCATCAAGTAAACGCAGATAATCCCTGTCCTTGACTGTCCCTGCTCCTGTCACTACAGCCCAGGATGCTGTTGGTGTTTTAAGCTGCCACTGATAGCTTATATTCAGCTCACAGCCTACCATGGGGCCAGGCCCTTTGGAGGCAACAGGGCTTCTCCCTGGAGCAAGTCAGTCCCCAGCCTGTACAGTTTTAAGGGACTCTTCTTTATCAGCTGCAGCAGTTTTCACAGAAACCCATCGAGAAACTGATTTATATTTTGCATGCTCTTTAGTTTCAGCAAAAGATGTCTCAGAGATGTAAAACCATACAGCTGTAAATGCTCAAAATCTAAGACTTCTGAACAAGTTTAGTTCCTAATGAAGGAATCCCTCCTCCATACAGCATAAAAGTGCTTCTCGCCAGACAAAAAAAGACAATGCAATTGCAAARGCCACCAGAGCTGAGAGAAATGTTGGTGTTTTTTGTTCAGTTGTACAAGGAGAATGTTATATATTCCTGCATACTCCCCTGTACTATTTGAGGTGCACAGCCATGACCTGACCTGGCCAGCCCAGACAAGCCAGTACAATCGACTGGAGCTGCCTAAAAGTAAGGTCAACTCCTATTTACAAGCAGGAAAGGAGGAGCTTCTGCTTATCAATGAAAAACCCTGTCTTTTGTGTCTCACATTCCAACAGTAATTTCTATAAATTAAGAGTTTCCTATGGAACTTAGGGATAGGGCAGTGTTTTTTCCTGGAAAGGTAAGTCAAAGAGCAAAGCCAAGGAAATTGTTATCAACACTGCAGTAGACACTGTGAACTTTTGTCAAAAACTTCAGTCAGATGCAAGGCTATCTATACCACACCGCACCAAGGGAAACCCTTCCCTTTCCCTTCAAAACCCATAACCAATCCAGAAATGGCCACAGCAAGGAAAATCCAGATTTGAAGTATTTTAGCATACATTTAAGAGTTGACTGGCCTAAAGTGCTTGTTATGTCATTCAACAACCATGCCCAGGAAGGTTKAAATAGAAGACAAAAGCATTCTTTTCACTGAAGCAATTCACAATTTTAAGTCTCAACTCAAAAGCAGAATTTGGCAAAAAAAAAGTATAAAGATATAATCTAAAAAAAATGAAAAGATAGCCTGTTTTTTCTTATACAATTCTTCCTTGATTTAAACATTTTCTCTCTATCAGCTAGAGCTATTGCTTTTGAGCATTTAATAATAAATCCAAAACAAAGTACAGCTGCTTGGCAAAGGTACATGACTATTTGATTTTGCAATTGGTGATGAATTGCTCCTCAATGCATGCATTTCTGTTATGAACTTTACTTTGTAGGTCCCCTGGCAATGCTTAATACTGGCACGTCTTGAGTGTTTTTTGCACGTATTGTCTACCCAGATAGAAAACTAAAAGATATTACATTTAAATCCTTACTGTCAAAGGCAGATACAGTAAATTAACACTCTACTTCAAGATGCTATAGCTCATTTGAGATAACGCAATTAATACCTTATTACATGATCAATAGAGGAGACATGATCATTTTCTGAGTCAACAGTGGATCCATGAACAATCCAACTAACACCGGCATGTATCACAACTCCAAATTAAATTTTAAGACCTTGGCCTAGATTTTCACTTTGAAAGATTTATTCCACTTTCACACCTCCATACAACGTCTGTGCCACATGGACATTTCCTAATCTTCCCCCATGTTCACTTTAAAATGCAATATGCCTGAGTTAGAGTAAACAAGAAAGTCATCTGGATTTGATATGTAACAACGACAGAATCAAGCTGTTAATAAGTCATGACAGCGTACATGTACAACTTGTAGCTCAGAAAATACTGTTGTTACAAAGGATGGGAGGGAAAAGACACACATTTATGGTAGTGGCTCCAACACGGAGGCCAGCACTGACTAATTCTGGAAATTGAGTTAGCAACCCTTTCTGCTTAGAACAGCCAGAAAGTTAGAAGCAGTTCCTGTGAAACAGGCTTGAAACACTTAACCAGCACAGCTGTGCTGTTAAAAAGAGCGCGCATACAAAAAATTATGTGCTAACAGATTAAACACAGCAAACAAAAACTTTTAATCTTCAGCATTCAGAATGTTCTTTAAGAATTGCATGAATATAAGAACTGTATCTGTTTTAATTCTTATAGTAAGATGGTCACCTAATGTCAGTCTGTTCTTTATAGGCAATGTAAGGACCTTGTTTACATTTTAAGAAGACAAGAAAGCCGAAGTGGTAAGACAAGCACACCGCTCCACATTTTCTAATAGGTCTTTTTCAGTAATTCTCAAAATGGCATCCACTTGGATTAAGTCACCAAAAGACAGCTAGAAGATCACAAGGTTTTAATAATACCTTGCACCTGTGTAAAAAATATATCCATTTGAAGAATGGGAGGAAGGTTTGGGTCACAAGGGACCTTCACAGATCACTTATTCCAATCTCCTGCCAAGGCAGGGACATCTTTCACTGGACCAGGTTGCCCAAAGCCATGTCCAACTGGATGTTGAACACTTCCAACGATGAATCTTCAGAGGTGGTTTACAACTAGGAATGGGATAAGCTCCAGAAGGAGGGAGYAGATACCACAAAGAAGTAACTTAGATGGTTAAAAACTGCCTACACTCTCTGTAACATTGACTTTGGAATCACAATTTTTTTTAAAAAATTAAGAACTCACTAGAGATGTATATCAAATATTTCTCATGGAAAACCACCACTAATGCCTTTAAGTCGCCTTACCTTGTGAATTCTCCGAACTAAGACAGATGCAAAAAAACGCAGTGTCCCTCTCAGTTCATCCACSGAGGACTCATCATCGGTAATATTTCTGCAGTGTTGCAAAGCAGGGCATGTAAGAAAACAGAATAAAACACATTTCAATTAATCCAACCACAATACATTTGGCACTATTAAAAGCCTAAGAATAAGAACATTCAACAGTGATACTTCCACTGGAATTAACTGAAATGAAAGCTACCAGAGAGTCAGCAGTCTTCTATTTGAGGAAAATACACAGCATTCCCACTATGTCTGTGCACATAATGGCTTAAGAAAAATGTCAGGAAATTGGAATGATACACCAATTCCTGCTCTCATATACTATCTGCATGATTTTGACTGAGTAAAATCTAACTTAAATGTAAACATATCCTAACACAATGGCATAAAGGAAAGTGAATTGAAATTATTTAAAGTGGTTTCTGCTTGGAAACAAAGAAGAATTTAAATAGACTTCCAAATTGCTATGTCAAAATATCATCTAAACTTTTTATCCGGCTTGCCAGTTTCCATCTGCAGCAACAAAGTACGTTCAGTGAAAAATCATGGTAAAAATAATTAAAAGTTGATCCAAGAAGAAAAATAYCTAACTCCATTACTTTTTTTGGGAAACTGAATGAAAACAGGAAATACACTAACTCTTAGATGGAGAAACTGCACCCATCTGAGTGGAAAAAGAGACCACGATGACAACATTTCACAAAATGCAAGCGAAAAACCAAAAATCTACCAGTAATTAACATGAACTTTAGAGTATGACTAAGATATTGGTAAAACCGCAGTATAACAGCTGAATAATGACAAAACGAAGGAAGCTACACCCAGTTTTACCTAATGACCATATGCAAGAGCCATCACATTTTTTGGTAATAAATGAGTGCATATGTAGCAAGTAGAAATATTACTTGCATTTAAAATAAATCACTACAAGCAACAACAGGACATTTAAAAATAAAACTAAAAAATTATGCATGAAACGTTTTACATTATTCAGCATCCAACTTTTAAGGCAATTTTAGCCTGGGTTATAGAGCATTCAAATGCATGTTGAAGATGAACTGTCAGGTACAGATCCTAGAGATACTAGTGACCTGAGAGTCAAAATATACAACTAATTGCATGAAAAAACACCTCAAAGAAAGCAGCYTGGCATAAGAAACACAACCATCCTCCGACAGCTAAACAGATGCAGATAAGAACACTGGGAAAGTCTGGTTTAAGATCAGCAGCCAACATTTTAGAAGCAATATGGTTAGAAAATACCCACACTGTCAAAGGGATTAGCATTGCCAAGGGATTAGCAAACAAACTGTATTACTGTATCACTAGTATTTGATAGACAACAAGATACATGCAGTAATTGGGACCAAGAAGTTTTTTTATTGACACTTGGATAACCAGCATCTTGGCTAGCTCTACTTGGACAAGACTTTATGCCACATACTCTCATAATAGATCGTACAGAGACATTCTTTTAATCACTAGCAGACTGAAGACTGGTGAAAGAAACATCATGAACCTGTAAAATGTCAAATCTCCAGTGATATGGTGGAAAGTCCAAATAACTCGCTTGGAAACATTTTAAAAATTGGCTGTGTTTTCCCAGAACTTTAAGAATATTAATTGTAAACAGTTACARAGTCTAATGCCTCAAGAGAGATACACCCAACTGCTATTGCACGCAAAGTCTTGCGGGATCCACTGATAAATGAAAATCATATACAAATAACAAAGTGGGTTTTTTTTCTCTGTGTCAATTATTCTTACAAAATTTGGCTAACTCCTATCAAAAAGATGTAGAAAATAAGTCACAAGCTAATAAAAATGTAAAGCTATGGTTTGTAACTCAACAAAAATCTTGAATTTTTCTTGCACTACTTGCATTTAAAATAGAAGCAGCTCCATACGTGAAAACATTGGGAGTAGTCACTAACAAAGAAGAATGTTTTCATAGCAATGTATTACGAAAATGTGGCAATTACTGGATTCTATTCTAATATGAGAGAACTGAAGTTGCAGTACCATCAATGACCAAAAATATTTAGTAATCATTCATTCAAACTTTTAACTCTCCTATTTAAAATGAGGTTGGTATAAGCAAGATATTACATAGTTTTGCTGTACAGCATAAGCAATAGACTCAGACCTGTGTTTTGCAGCTCTATAAACTTGGGATTACTTACAACTATGYTCTATTCTTCTCATACAGTAAAAAAAAAAATCTTAAAACAAATAAATATAACCAGCATAAACATTTTGAAAAATAACAACAAAAGTGCACATAGGTATATCGACCTATTTCAGTAGAGGTCACTGGACTTTAAGTACTAATCCTCATTCTCTTAAAGTGATCCAACTTTAGGGATGTTTGCCTATAAATTTTAACCTGCCAATAAAATATTAGGATTTCTTACACAGTTTATTAATGAAACAAACATAAAATAGCTCTTCTCTGCTTATAGCACTTTTATTACTAAGCAATAAATCTGTGATTTTATTTTGCAACACACACTTCTGGTAAACATTACACTTCCTTGGCTTCTGACTGAGATACATCCTGGTAACACTAATGTCCAAAACAGCATCAGTTGGCACAACACAAAAAAATAAAAATAAAATAAAATAAAATAAAATAAAATAAAATAAAATAAAATAAAATAAAATAAAATAAAATAAAATAAAATAAAATAAAATAAAATAAAAT
>JACAXG010000002.1:7906664-7934164 GCA_018881555.1 Amblyornis subalaris
AGGTCGCTTCTGCACAAAATCCATTCATCTGAAAGGCAGAGCAGCTAGCATAAGGAATTATGCCCAGATTTTTTCTACAAGGGAATGTAGCCAACTGTTTTACCAACTTGTCAAGTATGAATTGCCTGCTAGTGCTTATCCAGCCATGCTGCTAAATAAGGATAGCCTGGATGCAAAGGCTCTGTGAAGAATTAACCTGACTGAGAGGTTTATTAGCTCAGAAAAAAAACATGTCCTGAATGCAAAAATACTTTCTCCTGGGTGATATGAACTTTGCAAACAGTGCAGGTACAGCTAGAGTAGGAAAAGTCAAGAGCTGACATGCTCAACAAGCCAGACCTCAAACAATAGTCACAGACACACAGTTCAGGTCTCCCTGCACAACCCTTGCTGGAAACACACAGAAACACCTGAATGTCTAGACTAAATTTCTTGATCAGATCTGACATTACTACTGTTAAACTGAAACCAGTAAGCCTTTCAGGACCAAGTTGTTTCCTGCAGAGTTACTTGGATATCACTGCACTCACTGTAGCTCACTGAACTCCCAATACTCCAGGCTCATGGACAGCTTGCTAGGTTTGATCAGCATGGTGTGAATTTATGGAGCTAGTTCAGAATCTGGAGGTGCAGCCATGCAAAACTGAAGACAGTGCAGGAACACCTATACTGCTCACCAGTGGGCAAGGTGTAGCAGAATGTAGGCTGGTTGGCTTCATGCCAAGTATATTTTACATCACACTTTTAACTGTGCATATTACTATCCCCACCACATGATGTATCCAGACTTCCGCTGTCCTGGGTGTCAGAGATGTAAGCAATTGGTGGAAGCCAAGTTTCCTTGTCAGTCCATAACAGACATTGAAGACACTTTCCACCAGCCAAGAAAAAACTCTTTTCAAATTATGCAATACAGGAGATGGTTGCCTTACATTTGTGACTTTATCAAACAACTCAACAGAATATGCTCTAGTTTTCTGTATTTGAAAGTTTAAAACCTTGAGGTTTCCAACTTGCATTCACAACACACGGTGCAAAAGCTCCCTCTGCTGTTTGCATCAGCAGTAAAGTTTTACACTTCAGCATATTCAGCACACAAAGTTAGAGGTGAGACATGCAGGTACTGGCCACAATCAAAAACCAAAGAGGCAAAGAAGTCTGCCCAGAAAATTTGAGATCTCAGAGACAGAAAAAAACCCAAACAACACAGAGTAAAATAAAAGAAAGCATACATATTTTTAGGACAAATTGAACATTTCCATCCAATGAAAAAGTCAAATTCAGGATTACGGCAAGATGTTGTTTTAACAGATTAATGGCAGCATTACCAATTAGAAATATTTTAATATCTTCTTACAAAGTACTGCAAAGCACTAATTAATACATAAAAGTACAAGGAAAAAAAACCAAAATAAACAAAAAAAACACGGAAAAATTAATCAGCCATAATCTTTTCTTTATTCACTATTTTAAAGTTATTTACACAGTACTATTCCATGCAGTGCAACATAATCACTGACAGTCTTAAAACTCAGCAAATCACCAGATGACCTCCAAGAAGTTGGCTGTATGTATTCAAAATACCTTTTCAYAAAACCCTGTGAAGTTATTTATTTTTTTAAAGCAATATAATAGATCATATGCTTCTAATCTGGAACTAAATTTTGGAGGGAGTGACAGGTTGAATTTTTACACAGATTTTCACCAATCTCTATTTACTTCCAAGTAAGAGTTATTACAAAATGAACATATAAAAATAGATAATCTAAAAATGTTTTTAGGATGAAATCCAAATTTCAGAGTTACCTCTATCATACCTAAACTATTAAAAGATCTGTTCTACTCTGCTAAGAGACAATAAAACGATGAAACTGTAGCACTCAAAAGTATGCTTCATATTTCATGAAGGAAACAGAAATGTTTATTTTCAGGTGACAATTTCTTAAAGAGGTTGACAAATATTTATGATATTAAAAATAGTAACTTTTAGGTAAAGTTCATACCTGTACCATGGATAAATAAAGTTTTCCAGCACCAACTCAAGCACCTGTGCAGAACAAAGACAACTATGTTACAAAATAAACAGTTCACTATAAATCCCTGTTAGAAGAGTTAAAAACATGAACACCTTCCAAAACTCATAGGACGTAGCTCATACCTCATAAAAATTAACATATAAACATGTAAGTAGCGATCCTACTGTGAGATCAACCATGTTGCATCATAATCAGTGGGCAAATAGCAACAAAGTAATGGTTTCATCAGGTATCAACGACATATCTGCCACAAGTACTATTAGTAACACGAAGCACGGTGCCCAGACGAATGCTATGAAACATACTCTTACCTCAAACAGCCCTTCCCTAATTTTTAAGTCCCTGTTCTTTTCTGACATAGCACGGAGTGTCCCACAGGCAGTTACCCATACTACACTTCCATACACATCCACCCTTTTTCACCCAAACCTCCATCTTTTCCAGTTCTCCAGCACCCGCACGGTGGGACAGTCAATCCTGTATGCCCACCATCCTCAAAGAAAGCAAAAGAATCATAAAAAGCAATTCCTATGAAAGTCATCCTCTCTCCTCTCGTCTTTCTCCATATCTTGTATCACAGCTTTCAACAAAGCCTGTGTTATGGTTCAGCCATTTCTTGAAGTCCTAACCAGAGCACTTCTCAAAGTCCTTGTCCTATATGTACCCTAATGGCCTTTTCCATCCTGTTCCTAGCCCCTGTATATCCCACCTACATGGATCTCTGCAGGAGAATCTTTTTCACTCTTTCCATCAAACCTGCTCCACACAGGTCAAGCCTGTGGTTGCCTTTTCATGCCAGGGTTAATCAGGATCAACCAGTGCTATTGCAACCTCATCACAGGCACACTCTGGTTCAGCTTGGCTCTCAATGTGACAGAAGGAAGGGGGAGGCAGAGGAGGTGACAGTCCCTGTTCAATCAAAGGGCTGCCACCACCGTATACACCAGGTGTACTGTTCACAAGACTGCAGCTTTGACACCTTACACCTACACACCTCCAGCACCTGTTAAAATCCTGGCAGCGTGATTAGTAAAATGAAAACTTCTGAAGGGAAGGAAAACTGTCACACGGTATCAAGAAAAAAAAAATGAGGAATGAGACAGAAGGATGAAATTTTCTTGAGATTTCTCCTTCTTCACTACAGCCCCATATTATCACCCATACTACCTTCTCCCATCCCAACTTATCCCTTAATTTGAATCAGTACTTTAGAGATCAGTTTGTCCCCAGCAGCATCAGTGCTGATGAGGGTAGCAAGACAGAATACATGTGTTGCTACGTGAGGCTGCTGTGCCATGTCCTGTAGAAGGAAAGGTTTTGCAAAGCCACTGTCTATAAAGAAAGATACGAAGCTGTTTGAAAGGAAAGCTGAATGTAACAGCTGATATACAAGTATCATTCAYGACAATAAGTGTTACTCTTCTTACAAGATCTGCTGCTGCACTCATTCACACTGTAAGAATTCAAGACTTACTAAATTTATACTATCTTTAAGGCACTACATGCCTCTGCTCCCTCTCATGATTATAAAAGCATACTCAATAAAAAACACACCATGGCCTTTTCAATTTCTCTCAATTCTTCAGACTTGAGCAGCTCATGAATACCTTTTCTCTGTCTTCACTAGCAAGAATATCATCTACTCATCAGATACTTTCTCTTTACCAATTGTTCCACTTCAGCGATTTTCCTYCCTCTCTCTAAAAAGATGTTTCGCAGCTTAGGATAACTTTAGATGTCTGTGTTCTGGACCACACAAAGTCATCAATGTCTTTTCTCCTACCCTTATGTGCTGTAGCAGTAATAGATCTTGAAACTGTAATACCATCATGTGTTAATGATGGATGGGTAAGCTACATGTTGTATCACCTTGTCCTGTGTCATCTCCACCCCCTAATCTCTTATTTCCATTATAAGCAGGTTGCAAGAGTGGGGGAAATGACTAAAGATGCTTTAATTCCCAGTCTAGAAGAGATTAAGACATCCCAGAGAACCTTCTATGGAAGTTAAYCTTCAGACAACAGATCACATCCAGCTCCAGTCAGCAATCACAGGCCATTAACCGTAAGAGCAATATATCAGACTACTCAAATCAATTTCCCTGATGCCTCCCATAGCACTCCTGGTACATAAGCCACCAATTTACTCCAGAGAAATCTCAGTCTCACAGGTATTGTGACATGATTTTTGGTCATGCAGAGCTTCTAACAAAATAAACCTCTATCCAGGCTCAAACTGTACTCCTCAAAAAGAAGTGCCTTACAGAAAGCCTTGCAAAAAACCCATCTGTCTATTAAAAGAGCCCTTTCCTTTCCTCCTCCACTTTCGCTCTGTGCCTCCCCATCAGGAGCAACAGCAGCAGAGCATCTTCTGTTTGGAGTGGAAAGTGCACTTGCACAGCCTTCAAGCACARCATAGAGTATTTTAAGGGAATACAATGCTCTCCTCTTGAAACAGCTTTCTTCATTCCTGACTACTGCTTTGGAACTGAAAGGCTGTCCATCAAGCTTTCCATGAATGTGTCACTGCAATTTCAGTTCATCAGATGCTAACATAACTTATTGGCCCTCTCTTCCTCTACAATCCAAAGGCCTCTGAAGCCACTAGAAGAATTGTTTCCAACAGTGAGAGATCTCATCCTTACTGCTACCTAAGCAAAACACACATGGTTCTGAGATTCATCTTCCCACGGTTTTTAAAAAAGCAAGAAAAGTAAAAAWAGTGCAAGACCTGCGGACTCTTCCTACTGAAAGTGGAAGACAAAGTCTCTTTGAGATTCATCCCATGTTTGTAGTAACTAAGCTCCAGTGGAACCATTTTACAGACTTGCCAGTGTTTCTCTTCCACAGCCACGCTGAAGAGCAGGCTTTATGGTACTGCTTTCATGGAACAATACCATGCAGATAATCCCACTAGCCTGACACAGAGACAGCATACACAGAGACAGACAACTAACTCAAAAYGCACTCGGAATCCACCTATCACCAGTCATGATATAAGAAGGCAAGACACATTCTACTAGGACTCCAGTGATCTATATGGCCCTAATAAAAAATGTGTGGACACACAGAAAGCAGCCCCTACTTGAACATCCACTAAGTACATGGCATGGCAGAAGAGGTTAAGTATGATGCTCTGTTGAACCAAGGTGCTGTACAGAAGTTAAAAGAGAGCTACTATGTGAAATCATCTCTACTGCAAAATACAAGCACTCAAGGAGTAAGAGGCACTGACTGCCACTAATTGGATTTCAAGGCAGGCAATCCATACTGTTTTCCCTTGAACCCTATGAGCATTCCAGACTGTGTCAGTGTGATTCTGTTAGACAGAAAAAAACCTGCCACATCACCCACTGCACCTCACGAAGCATTGGGAAAGTAGGACATATGTACCCACTTCCAGTCTAGCAACAAAAATATTATTCAGGCTCAATTGCTCATACTACACACACGCCAATAAAGTAGATGGGACATCTCAAAGAATGACAGCTAATGATAAGCCATTTCCTTGTCTGTAAAGTATTATTCTCCAGTTTTACAAACAAATGATGAGTCATTCCATTTAAAGCCTACCTATTTTTCAAGCATTTTGCAAAATGACTGGTTCTACTATGCGTGGGCAGCTTTGAATTGGAAAGAGATTAGATTACAAGTGTAAAACCAAATGCAGCAGTTAGCAATATAAGCAGCAGCTGAATAAAAATAAAAATAAAAAGAAATTATTTTCTAGCATGCACTACAACACTGCAAGCTAGTCAGTCTTTGCTGCTGAGACAAGCTTTTTGGGGACTGCCACACAACTGACCCCAGTTGTCAGGAGGAGGAACTGTAGAGCCGAGCGATGACTGAGTCAGTATCAGGCCAGAACTATCAGGCCAAATTAGAACGGAAAGCAGCAAGAATTTGATACGTAAACCACAATAATAATTATAAAGCCTTAAAAGACAGTACAGCTAGACAGCTAGGGCCACTTCCTAGGGGTAGAACATTCCCAGTAAGAAAGCATGTAGTGCATTGTGCTGCTACAAGAGTGCACATTCAGACAATAACTGATTTTCCRTCATGCTTTTGTCCCTTTCTTGCTTTTAGAAAACAAAAAAATTCTAGTCCCATAATCAAGAACCTGAGAACTTAAGACTTAAAAAAAAAAAGTGAAATCAAAAGACAGCAGCACCTTGATTCAGTGAGATATTTCTTTCACTATGCTGATCAAGAGTAGCTGAGCAGCTTTCCACGGATTTGACTTGCAACCAATGTCTCACATGGCAGAAATGAGATTGTAGGGAAAAAGATGAGTTCATTAACAGAACAACAGAATTAAATTCTGCTCTATACGATCTGCAATACCTGGATGATATACAGTGTAAAACTGACCAACAGATATCATATCCTAATTCAAAAAGAAAGAAAACATTGATGAAGCTAATGTAATGCAAAATGGATTSAAAACTGGAAACAAAATTATACTTAGGTCACTGCATTATTTTTGAGCAGGATACAGCCCAAATAATAAAATATTGATAGATGCATGGTTGAGACAGTTTAGAGTTCAACTACAACAATAAACATAAATGGGGGGAGGAATGTCCAAGCACAGGTTTTGCTGTTCTTCTAAACCACATACAGCAGCTGGATAGACTAAAACAAGGCTGCGAAAGACTAAGAATTTGCAAAGTGAGACAAACTGTCATCACAATCTAGGAGAGAAAAATCCATGCTTGTGTGGAAAACTTGGATTTCTTCTGATTTGAGTGTGTATTAAATTATTCTGAAAGCACTTGAAAACACTGGCTTAAGGGCTATACAGCTGGTTCAAATTATAAACATTTGGAAATCAGAATACTGCCAAAATTCTTCAACCTGCAAAAAAAGAACTAGAAAAATTAATACATAATTTAAAAATTCCAGAATTATTCAAAGTATTTGAAGAATCTGCTTTTTAGAAGAAAAAGTGCAGGCTGCACTCTGCACTCCTTTAGAATCTAATTAATCTTAATTCAGTCCACACTGTATCAGCTTCTCTCTAATGTATGACTAACCCACAAAAGAAAATATGAGCAGGCTCTCCTTCCAACCTGAAGCAGGCTATCCAATTCCAGGCCAGCATTACATGCTGCATCCTCAGAGCAGATGGTCAAGAGGAATATGGTGTGGGCAGAACTCCTGCTACTCTTTTAACCAGTAGAGAAGAGCTGCAATGAGGAACAATGCGGTGAGATTTCTCATTCCAAATAGTATCTGTCCTACACAGGTGAAAAACGTGGCTCAGACTACTTGTTTGGGTCCATTGAAGAGGATGACCCTGGCTTGCTGCCCCGGGAAGGTACAGAACCCAGGCCTGGTACTTCCCTCTAGTTAAGCACACAAAGAAGGTAAAGGAATGAGAAATACAGCACGGATACACAAAACCCACGTCTATACTGCTAAATAAAGCAAGGCCTGGGACATGCCACTGAAGTAAAAAGTAACAGCAAAGAAATGTCCATTGCTTTGGTAAAAGCAGAACTACAGCTACAGCAATCAAATACAAAATGCCAAGCTGCAGCAACACATTTTGGAAGATAACTATAGTATCTACTCATATCTCTTACAAATAGATGCTACAAAGAACTTTTTAGCATCGAATTCCCATTAAATCTAAATATGAAAATTTCCAGTTCTTCAGCATTAACCACATCCTTTGGTAAATTGCCACAGCTATTTGGTACCCTAAATCCTAAAAATACTATATGCATAGAAACATTAATTTTACATTCTATTATTAATGCAAGAGTCTACTGACATTATATTCAGAAATATTGTTATTTTAATACACTTAAACTTATTTAAAAAAAGTAATAGATCAAGTAACTTTAGAAAAAGAAATGTTTGCTTCTGAAATCACAGAGGAAGTCACCTATTTAAACTAGAAGTCAACCTGTTCTTTTTCAAAAACATTCCTCAACTGTCCATCCCTTCCTTCCCTTAAGGTTTTCATTCTCCTCCTACTCCTGCAGTGGACTATGCCTGGTGCAACATCTCACAGAGCTGAAGTGTTAACTTATACCACAGACACACGCAGCTCTGACTTCATACACCATGGTCTTAATCGCAAGAAGTGACACAAAAATCCTGTCACTTCTGGCACACCAATTGTTCATCTTCCTACCACAGAACTCCAAAGTTGGAATTCTAAATAAATGGATATTAAGCTACATACATGCTCGTGTATTTTTGTAGCTTCAAAAAACAACAATTCTTATCTTTTTAGCTGCCTATATATTTGATCAATTACCAATCAAGGAATAGAAAAAAACAAGCCCAAAGACAAACTGCTCTTCACACAGCTCTTTTTAAAAGAGATTAGAACAAAATTCCTGATTTACAGTCTTACTAAAAAATATATACATACTATTCTTTGAGTAAATTCACTGATTTCTTATTTTAGACAGATTTTGTTATAGCTCTGTCTGATGATTTTAAACAATTCATAAAATGGTTCAGGTTGGAAAGGACCTTAAAGATCATCTAGTTCCAACTCCCGGCCGTGGGTAGAGACAGCTTTCACTTGGCTAGGTTGCTCCATGCGGTCTGGACCCTTCCAGGGATGGGGCAACCAGAAGTTCTCTGAGCAACCAGTGTCTCACCACCCTCACAGTAAAGAATTTCTTCTTAATATCTAACCCAAACCTCCTCTTTCAGTTTGAATCTATTCCTCCTTGTCTTTCACCATGCTTTTGTAAACAGCCTCTTTCCATCTTTCTTGTAGGCTCCCTACCATCAAATTATCATCTTCATTACAGGACTTTTGTAGCTGGAAGAAATCACCTTTTACCCTCCTCTCCAACAAACTAAGCAGGCTGAAATCCCTAACTTTTCAAGAATCGGACATGTTCAATTCTAACTGTTCTTTCCAATATTCTTCCCAATTTACACAGGCATTTCTTCTATGTTCTAGGTGCACTACTATACAAGCAATCCATGTTAAAAAGCAGGCCACCTTGCCTCTCTGCTTGCAGCAAATACTCTTTTGATTTGACTTTTACATGAACAAATTAAAAATACCTCGGAGGTACATCTGAAACATCTGCTGAACCAGAAGCAAAAAGTCTAAAAGACACATAATAAAAACCCACAGAACTTTAAGATACTAAAGAAACAATGCACCAATTACCTCTGAGAGTGATGCATCAACCTTGGAAGGCACTTTCAGATCCAGCCAGGGCTGATAGTTTTCCAGAAGCAAAGTAGGTCTGTAGGAAAACATGGAAAAGTTTATGTAACAATACACAATTGAAAGTTTCCTACTGTGATGTGTAAAATGGCAGCAGTACTAAGCTTACTGGTGCCACAGATGTCATTTACCTGTGCCTCTTGCATTTGACCTTGCCACATACAGCACAACTGTGACCATGGGGAAACAGCTCTGGCAATTCCAGCTGCTAAGAGATTTGGACAAGTTTACACTCTCCAAAATGATGACTCTACTAATATATCAACACATTTGTGAATTTCCTTTTAGAGCACCCTATTATTGAGAACTGAATAAAGAYAAACTTGCTCTTCCAGCAGGAACACAAGATAACAAGGCACAGTATGAGAAACAACTAAACCAAACAGAAAAATAGCTTCCACTGAAACAAAGTGGGAGGACACAAATATCCTTTCACATCTCCAGTCATCTCCCTGTACATTAATCAGTCTAATAACAGATCACTTGGTTTCTCTGCAAAACTTGCCTTACTCGTAGCCTTGAACTATTGCAACTATACCTTTTTAGTCCTATGAAATTCTACATGAAACCATTTTAAGTCAGAAAAGAGCAATTTGCTCTGGAAATATTTTTCTCTTTGAAATGAAGTACCACATAGTGAATCTTGATTACAGTGAGCAAAGAAGACTCAGCACTGGCCTGCCATAAGCAGGCATCTTTAGAAAAGAAAAGGCCCCAATAAAAGAGCAAATAATGATATCATTTCTCCACTGCCTATTATGCTCAAATGCTCAAAACGTAAAACGAGAAAAGCAGGAAACAACATCCATGGACACTCCAACAACCGGCCTTGCGTGGATTTGATGGGACTACGCAGAAACGTGTGAAGAATCCAAAGTCTTAATCATCGTCTATTCGCCAAAAATCTCTTGTCAGTAGCAGTATATGAGGTGTAGTGATGTACAGTATTTCTGACAGCAGCTACGACTGGACAAGAATTGCTACCCCATATAAATTCTTAACATATTTAAAGAAAGCACAAGACTTTTCACAGACATACTTACCTTCGGTTTATATTTTATTGTGAAAAGAATATTGGGCAGGAGGGAATCCGGTCCCAACGAACAGTAGAAGGTGACGACCCCAGCCACGAACGACCAGAAGATCATTAAAACGTGAAGGTACCTTACGGACACACAGGAAGGAAACACTGCTGCGTGAGAAGGGGAAGCGCCGCCGGCGCCCGGTCCCCCCGCCCGCCCGGTTACCGGTTGAGGAGCAGGGTGGCGGTGCCCAGCCCCAGGAGGAGGCAGCAGGAGAGCGGGTACTGCCGGCAGATCTCCCGCAGCCCCTCGGCGCCCCGCAGCCGCCGCAGCAGCCGCCGCCCGGCCGCCCGCACCCCCCCCATGGCGGCTGCTGCCCGCGCCGCGCCGCGCCGGCCGAGCCGGGAGGCGGCGCCGCTTCCGCTACCGGCGCCCGCTGATGGCGGCACCGTGACGGGACCCGCGTCAGCGGCCGCCGTGGCGGGGCGGGGCGGGACAGGGGAGCCGCGGCGTCGCTGCAGGCTGGACCCGCTCCGCCCCGGGGAAAGGGGCAGCGGGGGAGTAGCGGATCCCCGGGTTGGGTCCGTGGGAGCACCCGGGGGAGCTCGTCACTGCGGCCCCGCGGTGGCATTTGGAGCTGTGCTGTGTCACATAGCGTGCTGAGCACTGTAAATAGAAGGTCTCTGATGACAGCAAGCTTACCTAGTTATAAATACTTGGGTTCTGGACAACAAGGGGTTCCCAGCGTCAAGCGGCCAGAAAGTGCTACGTCTGATTAAATGCTCTATATTTAGATGATGACTGAACTAAATTATTCAGTGACTGGGACACTAAAACCCTATAAACACCTCTCAAAGCTTCGTAATTGGCTGTATAGGAAAGGAACGCGGTAGGAAATGTAACAAGACCCCACCTTAGCCTCCGTAAGTATACAAGGGTAAGGCATTGAAAATAGAGGAATTCTGGGATGTAGTTTATTGCTAGTGAGAATTTAAAGCCAACTTCACACGAATAACGCCTTCAGTTACACTGGAAGTCACGAGCGTTCAAACCACTTGAGTGCTTCCAGCAGCTCTGTAGTTACTCAGTCTTACGAAAATCAAGGCTCTGTCAATAAGACACTACTGGCTATGGCAATACCAGTTCAATGGGCAAAATAAAACAACAACTGGGAATTCATACTGTTAAAGGGGCTTTCAAGTGGCAAATATGAAAGGGACCTGCTGAGGGAGAGGTGCCTGCTTTTGAGTTGTTTTGAGAAGTTGCTGTTGCCTTGCATGTCCATTTGCACGAGCCCCATACAGGCACATTGGGCACACTGAGGAAGTGAGAGCAAATGAAATACATGTTCCAATGAGTCGTGTTCACAAATCTTCAGCGAGAACTCCACAACTACGCTGTTAAGGAAAAATCGGTATTTGGAAGTTAAGTCAGCATCTAGAAATCAAAATCCAAAAACACCTTTCAGAATCCTTGCTCAGATGCTTTGTCAGTTTATGCAACACTTCCCTTGACCTCTCGAGTAGGTGAAACGCTGCAGTTCGACTTCAGTATGCTGACCTTTCTCAGAGCACTTGGCAAAAACCCCGGGTCAGCTTGAATTACTTTAACAGTCTCTGCACAGTATTATTTCATGTCAGTCCACGTTTTCTATTAGAAAAAAACAAGGTACATTCACACAGCAAACCTCCATACAGTCTATTCAGAGCAAAATAAATTTTCCTAAGAGGCATTTTTTTGTTTTCACCTTAGTTTATCCTCAGCTTTACTGCTTGTGATTTTTAGTCATTTACCTTGCAATGCTTTTAGTAAGGAATAACTTTTGAAAATCTGTAAGTCTTACAATGTTTGATGAAGATGCGACAGGATCGCATACCTGTAACACAGGAAGTGACTTGCACAGCAAACCAGCACAAACTTAAGTCAAACTTCTGCTTCCCTTTGCATTCTCTACTTCAGGTAAAGTTTCTTTAATTTATCGCTTCATTGTTCAGAGTTGTGTTTACTTACTGCAAAATTGCCACATTCACATCTGGCACTAATTGTACCTCATTATCTGAGAAGCTGTGCAATTTCCTTCAGTTCACAGACGTTACATCTGCTGGGCAGACACAACGAACTGCTTTACTCTATCCTGCTCTGCTGGAGACAGCAGCGTTGGCATTGCACATCACCCTCTGTCACCATGGCCCCTAGATGGTTCTGGTACACTGAAAGACACGTCTGACATTTGTTTTTCAACAAAATAAAAGGATAGAAGAACAAAAGGGAAATACTGACAACATCAAGCTTTTCAAAATTATTTGAGAATTGAGAACTTCATCCATTCCCTAGAAGTAGCAAGTCTTTCTCTCTTCACATAAATTCTTAGGAAGAGTCTGTGGTCAACTGGAGAAGTGCCAGGAAAAAGCATGCATCTGCAGATGGGCTCTGAAGTAATGTGGCCAGGACTGGGTTACTCTGCAGAGATAGATTTTATTTTAGTATTCGAAATGTAAAAGAATCTTTCCGTGATCATACAAGTCATCTTATGGAGCCTGTTCTCCCTGTTTTGGGTTTAGAGTATGGTTTTTTAATAGCAAGAGAAGCTTGCACATTCTAGCATTCAAAAAGTGTATTAGTATAGATTTTCAACAACTTGAAATATAAAACTACAATTCTTGGCTAAGTAACATCAGTTATAAGGCTGAGATTGCATTTACCAAAGTGCTTTTTTTTTCCTTTAAAAATGCCTTTTTAAAATAAGCCAGGCAGTGAACTGTAATACACAGATTCTCACCAACTAATTGCATTTAATTTACTCTCCAAGTCTGCTTTTGCTCTTTGCAAGGCCTTACATAGTTATGTCTTTCAAGGATACAGTTGTCAAGACTAATTTATAATATCCCTTCATATTTACCCAACACCGAATTAGTTTTCCTTTATAATTATTCCTCACAAGTCCCTGTTTATTTTGAGGGCTCTTTCTAGGAAGTTTAAATAGAAGGCTTCATATTAACCTTTAACTTAAACCATTTAGCAGAAAACTTTAGAGAACAATAATTTTTAATATTCAGCAAATAGCTAAGCTTAAATAAAGAAGTGAAACTGAAGTCAGCCATTCAGATGCCAAGAAAGGTAAGCATTAGTAGGCATTTTGGACTCGATTTCTTCAACACCAACAGTTATTGGTTTCCATCCAAGATGATCCAGGTGTACACATCAAACGTAAGGTGAAAACTGCCATTTAGTAGCACTTTTTGGCCTTTAGAGGAACACTGATCATTTCTGGTTTGTGCAGGATAATTATTAGCACTTTGGTAAGCAAAATTAACTGTTATAAATACAGTCATATTCATTTGTCTGTTAATGAGTTAATAAACTGTTCACAGACAAGATTTATGGCATTTGGGAGTCATCTCCCTGTACCACCCGCACAGACCCGTGCTTGCCAGCTCTATGGAAATGTGCACTGCCTGTAGTTGTATGTTCTTGTATTACATTTTCCTGGATTACATGCTGACCCTCAGTATGAGGAGATTAAAGCAAACTGGATGAGTAAGTGATAACCTGGGCCCAAAAGTACCTGCTAAATACAGCCACAGAGGTTTTGGATTCCTGAATAAAATCGCGCACAAGTTTTCTTCTATAAGAATGGGGGAGTTCTGCTGCTCCAGTAAGGAGCAAAATGGCAGGTGGGAGGGAGAAATGGTATAAGAAAAGATGTGCAAAACACTTTTAAAAAGATCACTGGTCTCCACACTTGCAGGGAATGAACTGCCAAGTGAAATCACACAGACTTACAAGTTGTGTTGTTTGTTTAGAAGCAGATTTAGAAGGCAATTAAAGTTTAAAGGGAGAGGCTAAGACAGACAAGACACTGGAGAGAATTTAGATATTAGAGATGAAAATAATTTGTTTGGTCATAAACTACTATTTAGGGGACATTAAAGGAAAATAGAGCAGAAAGTTGCAAAGTGGGTGTAGAAGGTGACTTCAAGACAGTAAGAAACAGAGGCCGGCATAAAAAGAACTAGATGTATACAGGAGACATTGGAAAAATGCTTAAAATAAATTAATATTACGATTTGTGGCAACATTTGGCAAAGCTGTAGTTCACAGAAATTTTATCTTGATTCACCTGAGCAAAAAACAACAAGGTCTCTGGATAGGCACCTTAAGTATTAAGTGAGGTAGCTCCATTGGTTATATGTGCAAAGGAAAGATCTGGAAGACTTAATTCCTTTGAAAAACCTAGACTGATCAGGGAGGAATGAGGGAATGTCAAAATGGATGTTAAAAATTCGCAAGAAAAAGTTTGTGAAAGAAATAAGGAGCTGTACTCATGCAAACAGTTAACACAATGCCATACCATGTGTTTAAGAACTCAGTCGAAATGAAAATTAAGCTGTTGACTTACTATGGGGACAAAGAAAGCASTGCCCTGGATACACACTTTGTGAAAATAACTACGTCAGGTCCTGAAGGGAATTTCCGCTGACCAACCTTGGTCAGTGGGGAAAATCGTCAAGCAGGGAGTTCGAGGAGGAACTTGAGCCAGGATCCCTGGTTTCAGCTGAATTAAAAAGTGTCAAGACAATCCTTGTTAGATGATGTGTTTCTGTTAAATCATTGCAAACTGTTGCAGCACTATGCCTCATCACTATGGTGAGAGCTGAAGAATTTACAGCTAGTTAAGTTTTTCGTCCTAGATACATGCTGGACTCACAGAACAACGGTATTGGATCAGTGAAGTTTCAGCTGGGTGAGCATCCTGTTTGTGATGATGGCCATCAGCGGATACATACCTAGGAAAAAGTTGTAAAAGCATGGCAAGAATATAATAGTAAGTTCCTGGAACATTCTTTTACTCTGATTCATAATCTTGGGGATATCCTGTGAAAGAATTTATTTCCTAAGTTTCAAGTTGCTTTTGAAGAACCAGGAACTTTAACATCCATAAAAATCATGCAGCAAAGAGTTCCACCTCTTAAGCTTGTGTGAGTGAAGATACAGCTCTCCAAACATTCATGTGTTTACTAGAGATAGTGAAAAATCATTCCCTACTCAGCACAATTGCTGATTATCATTATATCAAAATACTTTGGTCACCTGAGAAAACTGTCTTTCCCAAAATTAAGATTCCTGCTCCAGTGAATTGTCCTTCACATAAGAGCACTTTTGTACCTTTTATCATCTTTGTTGTTCTTCTCCTTTTCTAATTTTATTATCTCCTCTGTTGTGTAGCAGTGAGTAGGGATAGGCTGCAACACGGGGAACAACACTGTTAACAACATAGCATTCAAAATTATTTTTATTAGTAGACTAGTGCCTTCTTAAATTGTTTCTTAACTGCTTTTTGGCCCGGCCTCGAAGTATTTTAACATTTTTGCCTATGAAGATTTATGATCCTTTTTCCTCATTTGGATACAAATCTTACTTCTGATGGATTCATTTTCTCCACCTTAAAAGAAAAACAGTGAAAAAAATACCAACCTAAAGCCTTCACGTACTCAGGAAATTCTAAACAACAGGCAGAAGTCGTTAAAAGTGGAAAAAAGACTAACGGGGGAGTTGCTGTTGTAAGACAGCAAGAAAGCTTTCTGTGGATACTTAACGTGCCCATTGTACCTGCTGAAAACAACCGTGTAAACCCAAAGTGATGAGATGTGCGAGACCCGGCTTCTTTTGCTGACTGGTGAACTGGTATCCTGAAGTCCATTGCTTTTAGCTTCTATGGACACAGCAGTAAATGCCTTGAGTGTTTTTGTCAGGTCAGAATTCCATAGAGATATTTTTAGTTCATGCAACCAGTTTCTCTGACAACATGAAGTATGTAAAAGCAGGATAGGGTAAAAGTTAAACGACATGAATTGTCACCTTGAAAAAGTTATTTGTGCTTAAGTCTTTCATCAGCACTTCACGGAAACTGTTACAGAACCAGCTGTATAACCAGGATATTGTTTTGTTTACCATTTGTTGGCTGAGGATGTATGGAATCAATTCGACATTTTCTTCCTTTTAAATGATGTTCAGCAAAAACTGAAGTATTTACAGAACGGTTAAAGATAAGACAACATAAATGTTGCGTTTTCCTAGCAAGAATATTGAATATACAACAAAAGCAAAAAAAAAATCTCATTCTGTGCAAACAGGCAGGATGCATAAAGTGGTAAGTTCAGAGCGCCTGGACAGAAGGCTGTTCCTCCCCACATATAAGGATGAGTCCTGAGGCTTTTTGAAGCACATGGGCAGCTTGCCCATGTCTTACATATTTTGTGGTACAACTGGAGCATATAGCTCAATGGTAAAGTTCCACTCCAAGAGGAATATTATTGTTCTAAGGAGAATTTAAGAAGTGGAGCATGTACCATGCTCTCTGCAAGGCCAAGGCTTCCTTACAGCTCACAGCTGATCAGTGCTATCTATCAAACAGATGCCCGAGTTCCTGGAGGTATGCTAAACATTTTTTGCCATCCAAAATGCTGGTATTATCTTATAGAAAAAAAGCAATATATTATTGTGTAGCACTTCTCTTCTAGCACTGGCATTAGTGGTGCTTCTGCAGAAGCGGATGGTCCCTCTGTGGGTCTATCAGCAGATGGACCTTGGCAGGAYAGAACGCCATGGTCCTTCTCCCAGAGTGGCGAGGAACAGTTAGTTGTGATTCCTCCAGATGTTCTGCAAATGCAGTTCCTGGTTCTGGTGCACACTTGGCACCTGCGCAATGAGTTTTCCTAGAGTGTCGTTTGGGGAGGGAGAGTGCATGCTGAGGCARGGAAGAGGATTTTGAGCTGTTTGGAAAAGGCACAAGCTGTGAAATCAAGAAGCAAGGACTATTTGCAAGACTTTGGTGAGTACTGCAAAACTCCATTAAAGTTTTGCTTTGCTTTTTATTTTCTGTTTTATTTAAGTAACTAGTATTCTAGCTAGGAAAGGCATTGGAGCTAGTAAGAACTGATATCATACAGGAAATTATTATTACCACTCAGTATTTTTCTGAAAATTAATAAATCAATTTCTGATTTGTGACTGAATTACTTGCTACTATATAAGCTACCTGGCTTATCCTTATACAAAAGAAAGTCCTTCAAACACCAGGCACTAAGTTTTTCCTCTTTCACAGATACATATTTTAAAGTATGTATTAATAAAGGGGCATTTTAATATGAAAATCAGTTTACTGTCCTATCAAAATTTAAGGAATAACATTTTCTTCCTCTTAAGAAGCTGTGAATCTTCCAGCCCAATCTCAAGTTTTGATGTTCCCTGTAGGTCCAGTTTGTAGTATTTCCACCACCACCATTCCAGAAATTAAAAGTGAAGACTGAGGTCTTTGGGATTTCAACAGGTGCACTTAAAATAGCTAACAGAACACAAAGAACTTGGATGCTGTAGACAGACTTCAAGTTGGGGTCACTGCAGTTCAGATGCAAGAGRGAAGAAAATTATGTTTTTTCCTGAAGGAAGTAGATTTTGCTTCAGAAGATAATCAAAACAGAGAAAGGATTCTCCAGTATCACCCAGGATCCTAGAAGATCACATATGAGTCTCTTGGCCATTATTTATCTAGGATGACTAAAAAATTCTCCAGCAATCACCATTCAGCTTAGATATGGTAAACTCTAGAGTACTAAACCRTAACTGCAGGGTGGTGTATTGTCTACGTCCAGTGTGTTCGTGAGATAGATTATGGTCAAGAAACTTGGGAGTATCAGTCAGTCTCCAATCTGAAAAGCCCATGTATCTGGTGTGTTCCTGGACCGCCTGCCCAACTTGTGTGCTCCTCTCCATTTTCGCCTTCAACTGTTTAAGTCTGGAGAAATCAAGCTACCTACGGAGTAATGACTCTGTCTTCTTCCCTGAAGCCCAAGGGTAAAAAGAAATGAGAAAAGACCAAAACTCAAATCATATATTATTTGGAGGAGCAGCCTTGGCAGCGATGAAACATGAATTTAGTACATTTAGTCCAAGGTGTCTTAGTTCAAAGCTGCTCACCTGAATTTCACCAAGAACTCAGAACACGCACCTAATCTCCATGAGCTCCTCATTTCACATTACTGGCAGATACGTTCCCTTCTCCCAACCGAGTCTTCATGCTGCTCACCATGCTCACACCTGCAGAGAAAATGACAGTTCTCCCCACTGAAAGCTGTCTATGAAAACAAATACTTCTGTATATTCTGAGCACTAATGAACAACATACAAAGATTTATCCTCTTTTAACTCAGAAGTAGAGACCATGGTGGCAAACTAAAATTTCTGAGTGTTTTCTACCTTACCACATTCCTCCTTCAGCCTCCTCCTACCTTCTGATCTGATACAGGCTTTTACATTTGGTAGCCTTAGAAAAAAATTCCTTTTGTTCATTAAGGAAGTGTAATTTTTTGAACAAAGATATGTAGCCTAGACTCAAGGAAACAGAACATCTTCAAACAAAGTTCAGCAACGTTCATCCTGGTTTCTCAAGTCTTCATTTCTTGGGGTCCCAGATGTCTGCTTCCAAGCACATACTGTTAGTTTTAAGCACTTTCATTTCTGAGCAAAAGACAACCACCTTCAGTGTAGAATACTCATTTGGGCTCCTTGCACCACCAGGTTTTTAATGAAGTCCTAGCCTAGTCCCAAGAAATGATCAGCCACTTCTCCCTTGCAGGACGCTGGCCTTGTATCACACTTTCCAAGAACAAATGCGACTCTGTACAAGACACTGATAGTACTTGGGAGCTGTTTGGGCCCATCCTGAATTTGAACTCTGCAAAGGGGCTGCTGAATTGGCATTGATTCACCCCAGCTTTACAAGTGTAACACCTATTCTCACTTCATGCCCTGCAWCAAGACATTCAAATCAAGACTTCACATGCAAGTTTTGCTATGAATTTGGCATTACCTCAAGCATCACTCAATTATGAGGCATCATCAGACCTTATTAGAAAGTTTTTCTCATCTACCCTACTTTTACCCACCCTCTAAGGGACTACTAAGAGCAGTGAGCAGCAAATATGTTATACCATTAAAAAGAGATGGAAGAACTCACCTACATGGGGAAAAAAAGGGCTATCTTTGGAACACGGGTATCAGACATTCAAGGCTGACTCTTACTTCCCTGGAGACAATACGATTAGTTCATCACTGCCAAACAGCAATTTTACAAGTACTAGCCATAGGACATCACTCACTTCTCTGAACAGGACATTTGAAATAGCAGCATTAGGCATAGTAATGGGGTTTTCTCGCAAATTTTGTATTTTGCTGTGTTTAAAACCTCCTCCCTTACAGGGATACAATTTTCTTCTGAAATGTATATCAAAGTGGCCCTAATGATTATGACGGTCAGAACAGGATATTCTTACCTTCTGACATGTAATCCAAGGCCCCTCTCTGCTTTTGACCTGATGTTTCAATCTGGCCAAGATCCATCACCTGACATTCCCCTCTGATCGTGCTGTGGCTGCTACATGGTGCTACATGGTGCCTGGCTAAAGAGTGTGCCTACCTTTCACAGGAAAAGCACAGCCGGGTTAGAGGTGGGGAAAATTCTACGAAGCTGTAACATAGCTAAAGGAAGTTGTTCTACATTGTGGTTTGCCAGATTGTTTCCCTGGCTGTTTTTTCTTTAATCCTAGATTAGAAACTTGCCAGTAGTGTAGTTGAGGCAGATTTTATGGCTGTTTTTTGCCCACAGGTACATAACTTCTTTTTCCAACTGTTTCATTTCATTCACTTTTCTCAGGGAGCAAATAATATGCTTTGCTAAGAGGTTTCCCAAATGGGGAGTGTTTGTGATGTGATCACTCCTTGGTCAACCTGTTAAATACATGACCAACTCCTTTGTATTCCCCTGAGAAGGAACTTCCCTGGTTGTCATCACTGCTTTAGAAAGAACAGAGATATTTAGAGAAGACCCTTCAAGTTTTCCTTTTCACAGAGACACATTTTGCCCTTCAAAATGTCTGAGTCAAGACATATCTGTTCTTTTGTAATTTGAATATTAACCACAACTTTAGTTCATTTGCGAAACCTGAGATCTCTCTACATCATTTTTACTATGTGGTTGAAAGGCACAAGTTCCAAGATTATCACATTAATCTCGCCTGCCCCATATCTAAAAATTCAACACCTGTGACCTATTTAACTTGCATGCCCTTAGAAAGTGGTGCATATTCAGTCCTCTTTTAAATATCTTTCAGAGTCAGGGGATAGGGGTGTTGGGGTTTTTTTTTTGGTTCTTGTGGGTTGGTTTTTGCTCCCCCTGCCAGTATACGCATCTTTGCCAGCTACGGGTATTCCAAGACAGACTGAACCTGTTTTAACAGCATGGCCTTTCTTCATAGTCAAAAAATTACCTTGATTCTAAAATACACGCCTTGATTACTGGCCTCTAACTACATGCAGCCATCTGAACTTAAAGCCAGAATTGCTAAGTTACTGTGGCATTGTATCTTTAAACTGCATAAAGAATTTGAATCTTACATGTTTTAATCTTCATGTATTAAAGAAAAAGGTTGCTTCCCAAGGATTTCAAAGTAATAAAGTTTATGCATGACTGTCTCTTGCTCTTCCAGAGACTACAGAAATTGGAGTTGGTCATTGTCTACGTACAGCTGTACTAGTTACTACCCCAGTTGTTCTTTACTAGCTCCACAGTAAAACTACAGCAGCATTTTAGCATACTTCAATACCACGTAATCTGCTTTACCACAGGCCATCACTGAAGGTAGTTTGAGCCAATCTTGTTGAGATGTGACGACTACCTGATATACCCCAATGCCACCTGTACCTGCATGGTGAGTACACCTTCATTCACCTCAAAGTGCATTACACACTGGCAAGCTTCATTTGCCAAAAGGCTTAGTTAATGCTTTTTTATTATTTATCTGTATACTCTTCTTCACTCATTACTCAGTGAAAGCAGTACTATTTAAAATGTTACACTTGAGGCAATAAGCTGTGAAAGTTTAGATACTGCCATTAAGAAAATGAAACTGTACTTTCTAGTAGAAATCTATACTGATTTCAACAGTTAACCTAGGAAAAGACCAACTAACTCGAATTAACTACTGGGGTCTGCAACTTACTGATCAGCTCATGACATATGAATATTAAGATAATTTTCTTGGATAGAAAAATGGCCACCTGAACGGCTCAAAACAACAAACCAAACTTCAGGTTAATGTAACATTATGCAAAAATGTGAACTGCCATTTATTACACCATTCTCACTGTACGATCACTTCTATGCAAACCCAAGTTGCAAATACCATACTAAATCCAATGGATTTAAGACCTTAGAGATCCTTCTTAACTGGAAGATCGATCTCACCGGAGTTAACCCCATAATGAGATTTATTGTTTTTCCTGAGAGTTTGTGTTAATATTATGAGAACATAGTGGAGCAAGGCACTGCTAATGCTTGAAGCCACCTAACTTTGTTGTGCCGTCAGGTTTTCGAATGAGAGAAGTTATAGCCTCCTGGTCCCTTTATATCCAAGCCTAGTCCTCTGTTAGCATGAAACCCACATCATATGTCTTCATCTGGAAATTCTGACAGATTTTGACAACATATATGCCAGTTTGCTTCAAAAGTAGCTTTTAAGCATTCCACCAATTCAAAAACAAGTGTAAACTAACATACCTCTGTAACAGCATAGGTGATATAAACACAGGACAGTTTCACTAGACTAGTTTAAGGCAGTTACATACTGGTCACTTTCTAGTGAAAAGACACACCAGTGATTGTCACTGAAGGCTTGCATTCTGCTAAAAGTATCAATTTAAGTACATATATAAAACTCAAATTCTGTTGAAAATTGTGAATTGGAAACAGGTTGGCTTATTAGAACAACTGTCTGCACTAGAAGAAAGAACATTTCATTCCAACATCCAAAGGAAGGCTTTGACCACAATCTGAAACAGGAACAGTCCTTTAATAGCCACTTCGGCTTTTCCAGATGCAGGAACTACGTACTTTTATCTGTTATCTCAAATACTGTAATATTAAAATCACCTTCCAATTGTGATACACTTCTGCATAATGAAAAGATTAATTTTAATTTGTTTTATGCTAGCTCTCACCAGTGTTTTGTAATACAGCTTCACTCTTCAAGTATGCTGACATGGCTCCTTAAGAAAAGCTCTAAAATACTAACAGGACATCTATAAAATTACCTTTGTTAAATTCTTGAGGAGGAAGCTTTTTAATCCCGAATTCACTACATTCAGTAATACCGTTTTTGAAAACTACTGTGACAGAATCAGGTACATTCTTCATGCCACTAAAGAAGCAAAAAAAAAAATCTGGAAACCATTACTTTAGATGGTAGAACAATACTGAAAACACTTGCACATTCCACTCCTGGCTTTCAATGGGTAAATTGTATTCATGTAAAATCCCTTAAACTACCGTGATTACTAAACTACTATGATTAGTAACCCATTAGTTTAAAAATAGATACTGAATTATCTATGAAGCATTTAAAACATTTTTAGATCTGAAGTATTCAACACTAAGCAGTGTCAGATTACACTCAACATTCACTTGGCATTGAAGTGGACACCAAAATTAAGAGTTAAAATGTACAACCTTGGTTAATGACTGCAGATAAGGAATCCAACAGTCTACTGTTGGATTACTGTTGAATTTTAGGTACTGCAAATCACTTTAGTACTAGAAAGTCTATTTTTACTTACCATTATCTTCTGTGCAGTCAAATGGCATAGACTATTCTACTGGCTGTGTATCAGAACTAAGAATGCATTTTCTAACTTCTTCAGTGCAAATAAAATAAGCAGTAACATTCCATGTCTTTTCTACACATTAGTGACCAAAACAAGKACACTGTCACACAAACCATGCAGAGATAGGGAACTGTCACCATTTATCAGCCAAATGTGTAATTCTCAGACTATGGGGAATCTAGATTTTTGACACTCTGAGTTTTACCTAAATGACTGTCTGAATGTAAGCGTTGGCTTTGGAGGAGACACCAAGCTTCATGAACCGAAACATATTTTGTGGTTCAATCTTTAAATATTCAAGCTGCATTTAATTACCTATTGCCTACATATTATGACTGTGTTTTCTAGACTTTACAGATGCTTTTATTTTTCTACTTTTTTTTTTAAAAAAAGCTTTCACCAGGTACCTGGGAGCCTGACCATCTAAAGAAGCTTTCATGAAGACAACTTTAAAACAATCACATAACCCAGTATGTCCAGATGAGCTCAGCTGTGCAGCATCTGCTCAGGAGTTGGCCATTTAAAAATATATATTTTGTGGAAAAAACTAGTAACCAGTTACATACTGGCAAGCAAAAGGTATGATTACATGAGACAATCACGCCTCTCCAAATTGCCACTAAACTAACAAGCTAGTCCTAGTGGCACTTTTCAACAAATCTCTCGCTTGTAACTGTCAAGGCACAGCAGCACCAAAACAAAGTCACTCTTTCATCCCATGGATTCTGTAACTCAAGCAAATATACACTTGCAAACTGTGACCAGATGACTGTGAAAATCAGTCTCACGGACTTTTAACATCAGAGCTTCTAGGAAGCATTGTTTATTTGCACTAGATGGCTGTAAAGTGACAATAACTTATTCCTTCTCCCCCCACTACCTGTATTAAGGATCAAGGAATTTTCAGCTCAACTTCCTCTCCTGTTGCCACATTCCGTTTTCATCTGACAGAGCAAATGGCAAAGTACAGTCTGGTGTTTCCTATACCCAACTAATTCAACTAGATAGCCCCAGACAAGAGATGTCATGTGCTGGTGCTAGAGTTAACTCAGCAAGACACTCGGTAAAGACAGACTTTTAAGTCCATTACAGCCAGTCATAAAATGAGGATTCATAAGCTTCAGGGCATGAACATAAATTCAAGCTTGCACTTTACCCCTTTCAATTGTCCAAACACTGTGTTGTCAAGTTCACTGCCTGCTTCAAAACTTGCTACTCCATTTTCAATTAACATTCTCCACTAAATCCACACTAACGGGAGCGAATAACAGTCTTAATGTTGTGCAGTGTATCAACTTGAACATAACTCTTTTGTGAAAATGTTATGTGTGCTTATGTCCATGTTACCTTTCAGTTTTATTAAAAAAAAAAAAAAAAATGTCCCCCCCCAACTGACATATGGAAGCACTGAAATAGCTGCTAGGCTGAACAGGGAAGCTAAGCCTCTGAAGAATCATCAAAGGCACAAGGGGAAAAAAAGTTGCGGCCATATATAATATTTCTATCCTGAAGTTGGGAATCCTGCCTTCAGAGGACACTACATTTATTTTAGACTACGTCATACCCCTCACCAACAAGAACAAAATTAGTATTCCTTATTTTAGATTTTAAGACAGTATTTACATAAGAGTTGTACAACGCAGAAATTCAGAAACTGATCTTAGTATCTGTAATAACAGCCTTCCTCCAACAGTAAAAACACAAACTTAAGTTCTAGGTCATAACAAATCTCCTCTTTAAAAACTGGGGAAAAAAAAGTACAGTTGCATGTCCTATATGAAACCTTTCAAACAAAAATGAGTATTAAAACGAGTATAATTAAAAAAGCTGTGTATTGGAGTGTTTATAAACCAGAAGTGTTAAGCAGCAGCAGTTTCCGGTTTCTTATTAAATTAAACTAGACTTCAAATTTAGAAACACATTACAAACCAATGTGCAACTATACTATTTATGCACCTTTTYAGGTGTTTCAGTAAAGAAAGCCTCCTATGAGAATAAACAGAGGCAGCATAAAATATTAAGCCACAACTTGCATTCAACATGCCAAAAAGAACTGTGTCSTATGTTCATTTGTCACCAAAGCACCCCCTAAGAGATGCATTATTGCTGTAGAACATTTCAAGTTTACCAACACCCAAGTGCAACCAAACTGATGTATATATGCACTTGCCCATTCTCACCAGTATGTCCACTTAATGGTTTTTCTTTAAACAATCAAATTTAAAGCTTTGAAAATAACATTTTTTTGATTTTAGTTTTTTTCACAATATTAATCACCACATGCAATTTCGTTTTCTGATAATTTTTCTAAAAAACTGCACCAATATCAGAACAGTGCAAATCATATTTAATTGTAAAAGTTATAATGGCTTGAATTCATAATTAGAGGGAACACTGTCAGGATCTTGGTAGTTTGCTCACTCACCATTGCTTGCATTCCATTAAAAACTTTCCTGTCAATTTGTCTTTTTTTTTTTTTTTTTGTAATAATAGTCCCCCATGCTTTTACCAGAGCTGAAATTAGGGATATAATCCACAATTTCAACACATTGAGTGCCTCAGTTGCAATGCTTTTATGCACTTCTGTCTACTGTTACAATTCCATGAACGTATTATCCCCCGCAACACGTTTCCAGACTAAGAACTAGTCACTAGCACTTGTGATCCCACAAGTGTTTTAAGTTTTTCAGCAATGGAGAGATTTCAAGATCAAGAAATCTGAGGACTTTCCCTCTCCTACAGCCCCCAGTGTTTCATTTTATAGCAAGTTCAAAATTGGTTTCCGCATCTTGACAGTGTTCCTTATAAAACCGTATGACAGTAAAAGTGCCAGTAGGCATGGCAACCTCTTTGAAGGGAGCATTTAAACTCCTTGGCACTAGGAATGCCAGCACCAAGGATTACATTGAAATTCAAGATTATACGTAAGGCTACAATTAAAAAAAAACCACTTTCCATAAGCCTAATTTCTCTAACTAGATTTGAAAATTCAGAAGCTAATGCAACTGGTAAGTTTTATGCTTGAATTTGAGGAAGAAGTTTCTTTTCTTTAGCAAGGGCAGTATATGAAACTCTGGTAGCAAATGTCTCTCAGGCATTGACTACTCATTTCACCATTGTTCACTTACTTTGTCTTAAAGTTCAAAACTGGCAAGGCACATTTACATATTCCAATGAATACTTGACAATTTTAAATTACACTTTATGTCCCAGCTATCCCAGTAATTGACATACAACATACTAAAATGGTTTATTAAGGTAACAAAAAAAAAATCAATTAATGTGAAAACATACAGGCTATTGGCAACCACTATTCTAAAAATTATGTAAATACAAGTAAACATACTGAAATGTGTGCGATTCTAAGTTTTTAACCAGAAGATCTCTGTACTAACACACATTTATATTAATGACACATAAAAAAAATAAAAACTTTATTACAAAAATAAGTTACACTCGCCTCCAGCTTACAGTATAAAACAATTTTATTTGCAGGAATGCAAAATGATTGTTTGCCATGAGCATTTTCAACATATGACATGTCTAATTTTGTTAAAATTTGCATTTACTGGGGGAACTGGTGTGTATAAAACCTTAATTAGGTATAAGCTTCAATTTTCATTGTGGTGCCTATGGGTATGTAGTATAACTGCAGTATCCCTTTGTGCAGGGGGTTAAGGGAACTCTTTATGCCAAGTCCAAAGTAAGTCATAATTTTATCTTTTACCTATATGAAGCTGGACTTGGCAAAGTTCTGTTTTTGTCTTTTTTTAAGGGTGGTTCAATAGAGGATGCTTCACCACTGAACACTCACTGTCATCAAGGTGCTTTAGAAAATTAAAAACATAGCACAAATGATTGTACTCTACTCTACTCTACAGGTTATCATGATCTGCGTAAGAGAAATGGAAAGCTGATCCACATGTTTTTACAGTGATCAGCAATAAGAAATGCACTAATGAAAACATACCTTTTACCTAAAAAGCTAAACTACAGCCATATACTATTCTATGATTTATGAAAAACTTCAAAATATCCAAATGTCAGGCTTCACTGTACAGTTGTCAGTTTTAGTCTGACCTTTTATAAAGGGACACTGCAGTATTTAGTACAAGTTGCTGATGCACTTTTTTTGAACATCTGATGTCTTACAAAAGTAACATCTTGCTAAACTATTATACATCCAAATAACTACAATATCTGAAGAAGCAAGGCTGCTTTTTCAGCCACAAAATACGACAAAAGCAAGGCCTGTTATGATGGTCATGAGGAAGTCTTACAAAGCCTCTGGAACTAAAGGCAACTAAGAATGTTACATTTGGTATATTATAATCTTACCCTCATATCATATTAAACAAGCCTTGCTTTTATCTACAAAGATTTTCTATGTACAGTACAGACAGGGTATAGTTCAATCCTCTGCTACTGAGGTAGTTAACCAACCCTTTAAAAAAGGTTCTGAAAAGAACCACTATCTGGAATGCCTGACTAACCAGCTCTGATGATTACACCT